>VWYP01029086.1:102567-242488 GCA_013400435.1 Pycnonotus jocosus
GCCCCAGTCCCCCACTTTTCTCTTAGTGCATTTTAGAAATTATGCAGGAAAGGCCTAATGACTGGGATCTGTGAATATTGCTGACTCTCCTTCCCCACCAAAGGGATCTGACAGGAAGATGTGGGGGTAGGGAGTGGGGGTAGAGAAATTCTTAATTTCATGTATTGGTGACATGAAGAGGAAAGTCTGTTCTAAAAAACCCCAAGAAACTGCCTCTTGGAATAAGGAAAAAAATCCTAGTAATTAAACCCATTTGAGGGTTAAAATAACAATCTATTCACACAGTTGCAGTCATCACTCTGTTTCCCCCTCTCCTCGAATTATTTGGTGCATAGGGACGGTGGGATGCTTTGCCCCATGGACCCGCAGCACTCTGCTCAGGTCACCCCTGCACACTTTCCAGGGGCAGAAACTCTCTGTGCTCCTGAACAGCACATGTAGGAGCCAGGCTGCAGCACGATGAGAGCCCTTGGAACAGCACTTTCCTCTCTGCATATCTCCAGTGAGGCTGTGGCACTGAAATGAGAGCCAGCAAAACCCCATTGCTGGCAGGAGTGCAATGGGGGGAGATCAGGGCTGGAACTGCTGAGGATGGGCATGCAGGTGAGATGGCTTTGCAGTTCTTTGGTGCTGTTGGAAAGGAAGAGATATTTTTGCATAAACATCAAACACCATGGATGCCTTTTGGTGTGAGTGGGGGCCTGCCAAATCCTTCCTTCCTTCCTGCTATTAATCTGTGATGCTGCAGTTTGCTATCTGCTGCCCTTCATCCCAGAGCTGGCTGCATTTCTTTGTTATTCAGAGGTTTGGAAGCATTTTGAGATATTTATACAGTGATAAAGTATGTGACTCACATCTGCATCCTGGTGTCTTTGAGCCTGTCAATCTGCAGTATTTCCATGGTGCTGGTGACAGCAGCACCTGACCCAAGAGCTATAAAGAGTTTGGTGTCACTGCTCTGAGTTTGCTCCTACCTTTAGATGTGACCCTGCAGGGCAATTAATGCTGATGGACTTTACACTGTGTGGATGACTGAGACCTGCTTGGCCTTGCAAACCCAAGCCCTCTGACCCCTGGCTAAAGACACTGTACCCTCTCAAGCTTTTGGGGGTCTTTGCACCCTGATATTTCAATGGCTGGTGTGACAGCTGCTCTCCTACACAGCAGTACTGCTGAGGGTTGGAGACACAGCCTCGCTGGTTCCAAAGCAGCACCTCTGGGCCCCACACATCAGAGAGGCTTTAGTTAATTCAGACAGAGCTACCCTGGAGGCAAAGCATGAGCATCAGCATGGCCTGACACCTTCCTGAATTATCTACTTTCCTGTGGAAAATCAGAAAATGAGTAAAATATGAGCCTTCTTCTGTCCTGCCTATGGTACACAAAATTTCAGTGGCTCTTGCAAAGATAAAATGGCCATTTCGAGTAAAAATAACTGAAGTTCCAGAAAGCCTTTTTTTTCCCCAGGGTAAGTGATTTTATTCCATTTATAAATATAGCTGGTTCTCCCTAAAACAAGAGTGACTTTGCTGAGATGTGGGGAGCCACGTGGGCTCTCCTGTCTAGGTGATGGGGGAGAGCACTGGCTGCTCCCTGGAGCTGGGGATAGTCTGGGGGATCAGTGTGGCACTCCCAAAGGGGAGGTGCAATCCTGAAGACTCTGTTTCCCCACAGGAGAGCAGCGCAGCTGTTCCATGGCTAACCGGGCAAGTGCGGCTGTGTTAGGCAGCCAAGCAAATATCCAGCAAAGAAAAAGTTTAAAAAAGCAGGGGTCCTGGTTATGTGCAAGGTGGAAGTGAGGACCTGCATATTTTTATGTTGTTTTGGTTTGGCTTTTTTTTCACATTGTGAGAAGAAAATTGAAGAAGGTCTAGCTGAAAGTTTTTCTCATGCATTCTGTTTCTCCTGTCCCAGCCACCACTCTTGTCTCTGTGTCTGTGTGTGAATTTGTTGCTTCTCTCCTGCCCCGGATTTCTCCAGAGCAACCCCAGTGTGTGCCCTCTCATCTGCCCTTGGGCCATGCAGCACGGCCAAACTGTGCCCTCAGCCTGATGGGCTCCTCTGCCTGTGGGAATTTTCAAGCTGCGGAGGACCCTGCTGAAGCCAGCAATAGGGGAGGGACCGTAGTTTGTGATGGTGAACAAATGCTCCCATTCCCCCCTTGTTATGGTGGTCTCAATTTGTTGTCCTCCTCAGTGTTGAGGAACATCTTGCATCTCAGGAGCCGTGGTGCACCAAGGGCAATCTTTGCTCCGGCCCTGGGCTCCAATGCGTGGGTGCCGTCAGCCTTTCTCGGCTGCTCTCGTGAGCCCCACAGGGCTGGGCTGCCTCCCCAGCCCCTGCTCTGGTCCCCTCAGAGCCCAGTGTGGGGGCACCTCCACTGCCCTGCCCTGGTGATGTGGGAAATGGCACCGAAAATAACGGGAAAACAACAAAAGGCCGAACTCCTCCAGTCGGATCATTCGCGGGTATATTTCTAGTTCCCCGTTTGTTTACCTTATAGAAAAGTTAATTGGCTCCTTTTGATCTTACAGTGAAAACCACAAAGGAAATTTTGTTAGAGTAGGAGCAAACTGAAGCCTGTGAGTTTCTCCGATA
This sequence comes from Pycnonotus jocosus, assembly GCA_013400435.1. Classification (NCBI taxonomy): domain Eukaryota; kingdom Metazoa; phylum Chordata; class Aves; order Passeriformes; family Pycnonotidae; genus Pycnonotus; species Pycnonotus jocosus. Next base: position 105,166 of record VWYP01029086.1, read on the forward strand.
TTCATTAAAGCAATTCTGTTCGAGACTTAATTTAAAGAAAACATTAAATTTTTTTCCCCCTTGCTTATTATTAAGAGCCCGCTACATCCCTAGGCTAAAGCGCTCGCTCCACAAATAACCTTCCTGACAGCTGCCAACTGCATGCAGTTTATAACCTGCCTTTGGAATATATATATATATATATATATATATGTGCATATACCTGGTAATACAGAAAGAGCTGTGTTTATAGTGGTATTGTCTTTAAAATTTCCAAATAGGCAAGTCAAGATTATTAGAAAGTTTATTGGGCTAAAGGAAAATCACTATAAATTTACAGAATGCTACTTTATCCTTTTAAAATATCAGTCTTCCTAGTGTACTGAAATTAAAACAATTTTTTATTCAAAGTTTGAGGCAATTAAACTGAAAATGTGATGAGAAAATATTTCTTTTTTGAGGTTGATTTAATTAGCAGAGCTATATTAGGAAAGCAAGTAATGCAATCTATTTATGGAAAGATGCATCTCTACATAATAACAGACAATAAAAATAAATTAAAGAGAATCACAAGGCAAAAATAGCTGATGTTTTTCTCAAGTCTCTTCTAGTAATTTCTTGAGGGCAGTAGGCAGCACATCCCTACTGTTTGCATTTTTTGTTTTCAAACAAAATTATTCCCTCATTCTTTTTATGAAATCTCTGTCTATTTTTATAAAGATAGTTGAGGAAAAAACAAGTCACCCAGTGGTCACCCTCCCACCTCTCACTTCATTTATAACTATTGTACAGCAGCAAAATGAATTTTGTTAAAATATGGCTTGTGACAATTGATGACACAAAGCGAACAAACAAATAAGATCTGACCTCATGCTCTGGGGAAAAAAAATCTCCACGTTTTAAGCAGATAAAAATCTAAAGGACAAACTCAGAGAAAACATTTGTGCCAAACACACAAGCCTGAACAGTAAATCAGGACGGATGGAAGGCAGGGAAATAATGGAGCGGGTTCTTGTAGGAGTTTCTTCTTCTCACTGTAAAACTTCCCTATACCCGCTGTCCTTCCATCTGTGTGCATACAAACATGGGGACAGAGAAATTTGTATTTGTAGCTCATTGTCTGGACATGCTGCCATACAAATGTAAGCTCTTCTGAGAGCAGAAATATATTGAATACAAAGAATAAATTGCCACGTAGGAAAGCTATTGCTGTGTGATTATCAGAGAAGAATAAAGCAGGGAGTCATTCTGGAAAGGGAATGAACGCGCTGTGCATAATTACAACATCATGGTCAAAATATTTTATTTTCATTTTAAAAGGCTACATAAGTATTAGCCAAAATGTGACAAGTAAGCACTACTTAAATATGTAACATATTAAAGAGAGTTTTACAGCTTTCTTGTTATGGTTTTCATTGGTAAATTTTAAATCAACAAATGGCACATATCAGACGTTTAAAAATAAATTGCAATATTTGTCCCCCTTGTTTTAACATGCATGCATAAGAAACATGATGCTGTCCAAATATAGTTTTAAACAATTAAAAGAATAAAAGTGGAACTAAGTTTGATTTTTTTTATTTTTGTAGCAGAAACAAACTTTATAAAACATCCTGGAAGATGTTACAATTCTTACAAAAATTCTTATGCTATTTCTGGCATTTCTAGTTGCCTTTTCCAAACCATGAATAGTTCTCTTCTTTAGCCAATATAAAGATGCCCGTGAGCTATTATGTCAAGTAAAATAAAGGCAAGGAAATATTTTTGACTGGTAGAATGGGAAGGTAATTTTCAATATTTTTAGTGAAAAAAATCATAATAAGAACACATAAATACTCCCTAAGAAGAAACAAAGCCTACTTGAAAAACAGTTGGAGCTCTTCAGATTTATCCTCTCCAAAATATTGTTCTAAACAGTGTAATTTTCCCCATTTTCACAAGCAGAGAAAAGTTTGTAGAATTACTGAGAAATAACAATTTATTTTTTTTTAACATTTGGAGGAACAAGGAAAATAAAAATTTCTGCAGGTTGGTGACTAAAATAAGATAATCCTTAGAAGAGAGAGAGAAGGGGAATGAGAGTGTTGAAAAGCACAATCAGGCAGCAAAATACGAATGTCTCTCTTGCCAAATCCAGCTCAGTGTTACAGTAAATAAGTTACTCAGCAAAGAAAGAAAAGTTTGGACCCTACCTTTGTCAGATGAAAAGTAATGGGGAACGTCTTCCAATACTGAGAATGACCTGCACTGCCTATAGGGTACTCCTTACCTTAAAATCCATACATTTCTAACCAAAACAGCTTGGAGCAATTCACATAAAGCAGACCCAAATGTTGCCCATTCCATGTAAAAGATCAGGTTTCTGTCTCAGCTCAGCCTGTGATATCAGACTTGGGCTTTTTTTTTTTTTTTTTTTTTTTTTAAATATGTATTCTTATGTTTCCAATCCTCCAAGAAGCTTTTTTCATCTTAGTAAAGTTTGCTTTTTTGGAAAGAGTGTGTGGGAAGGATTTTCAACTTGTCAGGACTCTCTCTTTTCAGTACAATTAAGCTTTCACTTGATCATTTTGCAAGCCGGAATGATTTGCTCTGGTCACCGGCTCCTTATTATTAATATTGTTTCAGATACATAAAGTTTACTGCAAGCTGTAAATATGTCAGGTTTTGCCACGGGGTTTACTAATAAAGAACTCTTAGAGGGGGATTATTGATGGGAAAGATAATCTTTTCAATAAGGGTTCCAGCTTTTTTTGGTTTCCTCGGGTGAGCGCGGTGCAGGGCACTCCCCGTGGGGGACGCCCCGATCTCCGTGCGCGTCCCTGCAGAAAGCACAAGGATCCCGGGCAGGGCTCTCCTGCTCCTGCCTTCCTCCCAGCCCGACACATTGCTGTCTTCCTGCAGGATTTTAAATGACCTATTAACTTTTTTAATACCTTTGGTGCTAAAGCTTTTTAGCAGGGTTTATGACCATAAGGAATTGATTGATTGTCAAGTGACACTTCCAAGTTATTTCTGTAGGTGTCACCTTGGGTTAGCATAGTGGTATTAAACATAGTGAATACTTCTATTTCTTTCAAATATGGCCACACAGCTCAGCTAATTAGTTATTTTTTTTAAATAAACAAACAAAAAAGAGGCATATATATTTGAATTTCTCTTCTGCCAGCACTTCTCTTTCTTCTTTTGAAACATCCTATTATTAAATATGTATATATTTGGTCAAGTCACAATAAATGTCTGATCAATCATTCTTAATTCACTTTGGTATTTACTGTAATAATAATAAACAGTTTTAAGCTCATATGGTGTTAATGTGACTGTCATATGGCTGCCCAGAAAGCTTCTACGCACATTTACGATTAATTAAATGCATCATTATGAAGAGAAGAGAAGAGAAGAGAAGAGAAGAGAAGAGAAGAGAAGAGAAGAGAAGAGAAGAGAAGAGAAGAGAAGAGAAGAGAAGAGAAGAGAAGAGACATGGAATGCTGTCTGGTCAGAAGCCTGGTTAGCTTACACTGTATGGGGAAGGAGGGGAGATTAATGGCGAGATAAGGCTGTATTGCTTCAGCTGTCACTTCAAATCCAAAGATTAAATTTTTCTGCCAACTATTTAAAATTTACCCAGCACAACTATCTCTAGATTCTGCAAGTCTGTTTTGAGAATTTCTTTATTCTCATATGAGATAACGTCAGAGACTACAAGATGAGGGCAGCACTGATTTTACTTGACACCCTTCCTCTGTTTCCATACTATTGATTTGTTGGGAGGTGGGGAAATTTTAAAGCTCACAGGGAAGGTGGAAACCAATTGTCTTTTTCCAAGAATGCGGAGCAGGCTAGAAAATAGTCTGCACTAGTGTAGGAAGGACTCTAGGGCCCTAGATGTGTGTATTCGGGGTCCTGCGCCTGTTGAGCAGGACAGGCTGGGGAGGCAGTGGGAGCCCTTGCTCTCTGCCGGTGGTTCAGGAGGTGATGTGAGGGGACGGGGTGATGCAGAGGACTCTGGTGCACCTGCACCTTGTGCTCAGGGGGTTTCAGCTGCAGGCAAGTGGCCATCCATGACCCCCAGGCATGCCCACCATAAGGGAGGCAGCTGAGCAGCTGGTGCTGCAGGAGGAGTCAGCTGTGGGAGCAGGAGGTGTGATGGAGCTGCTGAGTGGGATGAACTGGCAGGGGCAGGCATGCAGTGGGGACGGCATGGCTGAGCTTGCCACGATGGAGAGGAGAGCGGGGGGATTGGGCTCAGCAGCCAGAAAACCCCAAAACCTCAGCTGTCATCAGGGTAAAGTAATGAATGTCTGAAAACCAGGCTCGGTAAAGCAAGCATGTTCAGGAAAGCCTGTAACCTCATGCTTGCTTTTAAGCCCCACTGGTATCAAATCAGTGTTGTCCTGAGGAATGGTGGATTTAAGCATGTACTTAAGTGTTTCCTGGATTCGTGGCTCAGGGTGGAGGTGGCTGGTCAGAGCAGCTGCAAGCTGCGGGCATGGATTTTCTTCCCATGGTTGTGGCTGCAGAGGAGTAGAGCTGAGCCTGCTCAGAGTCAGCTCCGAGTTTTGATATATAATTGCAAGCAATTCTCATCCAGGCTCAGGAAAGCTGAACAGGGCCCTTGTTTACTTTACTCTTCTTATTTTTTCCCCTGAAGGCAAGCAGCCAGGGTTAGGTTTCAGCCTGGTAGTTGCTTGGGCCAATGACGCAAAGGAACAAGGTCTCGTTTTCGCTGTGATGGTCTCTGGGTACAGCCTGACTAGAAATGTTAATGAAGTCCCTTAACATAAACACTGCTTTTCTAACACACTCCTCGGGGACATGGAAAAATCCCTCAGCTTCAGCTCAGGAAAAGGCTGGGGCAAACAGAGACACATAGTGGGTATAACGCACTGGAGAAAAAAGAACAGGCTATTTACAGCAGGTATAGGCAGTTGTTTAAACATGATCTTTGCCTTGTCTTGTGCCATCCTTGCAGGCAACAGTGAATTAAATTGATTCAACGTTTTGGCTTCTTCACATTGCCCTCTTAGTGCTGATGGGTTGCCAGTTGCTTTGGTGCTCTCCTGGCTCAGTGGTCTCATAGAGGTATCAGGTCAGATGTGCCTTACACCAGAAGGGCGTCATACTCTTCTAAAAAAATTCTGTTTGACAAACAGAAATTGTCTGCCATTGTCTCAGGCAAAATGGCACATGCTGTTTTTAGTGGAGAGAACCTGGAAAAATGGTAAATCATAGAGAAAAGGGTCTTATGCATGGACTGTTTAATAGGGCTTTATAGTTTTCTTTGTTAGCAATGGTAGAAAACATTTTAGAAGTGTAAAACTAATACAGTTTAACAAAAAAACACAAGGCAAAAATAAGAGTGAGAGAAAAAAATTAAATAGTTTTCAATTTCTTTCAGTTGGAGGAAGCATTTGGTGCTGGAACAAAATACAAGACAGGCATTTTTTCCGTTGTTCCCTCAAAACTTAAGATTTTAGCTTGATGCCAAACTATCAATTCAGACCTAGCCCAAATTTCAGCTTGGCATCTGAATTAAAAAAAAAAAAAAAAAAAAAAAAAAAAAAAAAAAAAAAAGGCAACCCCACTAGTCCATCGTTAGTACTGAGCTAAATGATCTGGCCTGACTTACTCAAAGTCATGAATTCACCTCTCTAAATAAAATTCTTCCTGAAGTTTTACCACGTGAAATGTATTCCTCATGCTAGTGAATAATCATTCTTCCCTGGTCAGGTATTGGCATCTGTCAGAGCTTCCTGCTTTGACCTCTTCTGCACACTGACCACAGTGGGGCAAGACCTAATGTCCTTGTTCCACACATGGAAATGGGGCATGGAGGTGTAACTTCAGTGTCCTGACATGATGGAAAGCACTAATATTTCCCAACAGAGAAGACAAAGTTTTGAATGTGAAAGTCACATTACTCCCCTGGTCTTGTACAAATCCATATGGCTTTCTTGGAGACTTGGGAGAAGTAGCTAGGCTAGAATCTCCAGGGTATGATGAATGTCTTTTAGTGTCTTGCTGGCTGCTGTAGCCTGGCAAAATTAGGAACAGTCCAGGTTAAAATAAGCTTTGCTTTTTGGGGATGAAGAGCAGAATAAAAAATGGGACCAGTATGAGCCCTCAGGTCTGAGAATAGTAGTCCTCGCTTAACTGCACCCCCATCTCCAGTGAAGCAGCTGTGGGTTCTGCTTTTCATGATGGATACATTTCACTCCTCCAGGGACAGCGTGGGGAAATTCATCTTTTGGCTAGAATCCACATGAAATTGTGGATTTTCCTAAAATGTGCATTTTCCTCTTCCCTTGAGAAGGCCCTTGAAACTGATAGCCAGCACATAAAGAGGCCATGAAATCCTGGAGTTTGCTGCAGCACATCAGCCTTTCCTCTCTGAGCAAGTGATCAGAGGGAGCCTGCTGTGCATCCTCACACACACGACAGGGGCAGAGCTGGCAGGGAGGGTCTAGAGTGTAGGCATCCCAAAATGGGCCATCCTGAGCTGCACTCAGCCTTGTCTGACAGGAGCAGAGTGGCCTTGCTGAAACAGGCATTGGCATGTTTTGTTCTCCATGTCTTCCCTGTGAAGAGCACCTGTTCTCCATATCCTGCTCCCCAGGGAAAAATGAAGACTGTCATTGGCAGAGGGCCTCTTCTGCAGCAGGATTAGATCAGTTCAAGGTAGCTAAGCATATGAAATCCACTTAATATTCTTATTTGGAAAAGTTCCTATTAGGTTTATTTTGATCTTTGATTTTTAAAAAATTTTCAAAATAAATATTTTGAAAAGGACATGATCAAGCATCTAAAGTAGCCAGCTGAAATTAAATCCCAAAGCTAAGGGGAAAATAACCAGTGTTAGAGCCTTGCGTTAAGTTCTGATGCTCCAACAGACTCACCAATATTTTATGTGGTTCCTTCATACATTAAAGGGACACTAAGGAAATGCATTATTGTGATCATCAACAGTGATTCTTCTGTGGCTGAGACATTAGATTTTGGAGGCTTTGGAGCCTGAGATAATTTCTTTATCAGAAGATCTGAGGAATATATCTGACATATCATTTAGCATACCTCCTGAAGTACCTTTCATTTTTGGATCCAGGACAAGAGAGTGACAGGACTTCAAGCTGCTCTGAGATGGCAATTCTTACATTGTTAGGAAAACATTAAAATATAAAATTGTGACATATTTTAGTGAAACTACTCATGTTTTCTTGAAACAGACAAATCAAATAAACACACTCATATCAACATGAGCTTTATGCTTCTAGTACCTTTTGAAATATTGTTATTAATTACCTATTCTTGAAATTATTATATTGGACAGATAATTGTTGAAGGAAGATAATGGACGAGGATGCTGTGTATTACTGTAAAGCTCAATGAATCAGCAATCAATCACCTTCTGTTCAAATCCCCTCCACTGGAGCAGGAATTGAAGGTGTCATGGGAAGCTGATGCAGGGTGGCAGGGCCACCTCTGCTCTCCACAGCTAAGTCAGCAGAGAGGGCTGTAATGTGCTGCCAGGCTTCAGAAGCCACATCAGCATCTTCCACGTGTGCTGCAGATCCAGGGCAATGCTGTCACCTGCTGAACCGATGGCTCTAAGCTCTCTGAGCTCAGCATGGGGCATGAGAGCACAGGCACTGGGATGGAAACTGGGAAGAGCCTGGGATGAGGGGAGGTAAGAGCAGCCAGCAGACCATCCCTAGAGGGGGTATGTTGGTTGGAAAGCAAAAATGATAAATGCAATGAAGAAGGTGAAGGGGAGCAGGAAGGAAGACTAGGTGATGAGGTATGGAGCAGAAAGGGGAAGTGTTTAATTGCAGTTCAGGTGCAGTTTGAGTTCTGTGCCTTTTGTCCTCATGAATATTTCTTAATAAATTCAGGGGACATTAATTATCCTTCTTGCACCATTTCAAAGATCTGATCTTGAATTTCTCCTGCAATGAAAGTCCTCGAGCTGACACTCAGTGCCTCCCAGAGGCAATGATAAATATCAGAGTGAAGTGGGGTGCCTGCCTTTGGCTTTTCTCAGGGTCCTGAGCTGCTTCTACTTGTTTTCCTGTTTTATTTGACTGTAGAAATCCTTGTGCTAGATCTGATGAACTAACTACATGAGCAAATTGGGTGGTGGCTGTTGCCTACTGCTTCTTAAGAAACTGGGAAATTATAATTTATGGACAACTCTTAGGCTAATTTTCTAAAGAGATTTCTTTTCTCTCCAGACCTCAGGCAGCTGGAATTTGGTCTGTCTTGAAGCATGCTGTTCCTTATTGTTAATTACCTTAGTGTCATCTGAATATTCTTATTATGAACATTAAATCTCCACTTTGGAAGCGAGTTGATAATACCAGGCATCAGAATGAGTGGAAAGGATCCCACTGATGTGCCCACCAAATCATACTTATCTGCAGTGAAGACCTAAGAAGAAGTGAAAATAGAAGCCACAATAATTTTTAAAAAGAGTTGATTAATGTATCTACAGGGTATGTGAAGTTCAAGCCTCGTACTGTTCCAAATGGATGGCATTGCTTAATGTTGGCATTTCATAAATTCCCTCCCTTTGAGCTGGAGAGGCCACATCTTTGCTCAGTGGTGGGAGGACATAGATGCTTTTTTTACAGCCTTGATTGACTAAAGAAAGCCGTGGAGTCAGATTGTGGCGCAAGGGCTTCCAAGTCAAACACATTGGAACACTTTGTTCTCCAAACACTGCATCAGTTTCCATGGCCATGGCTGTCTGCCCTGGGACCGTGGCTGTGACACACTTCTGCACATGGACAGGAGCCAGCACTTGGAAAGGGGCAACTTTGGCTATTCCTCTCCACTCTGACCATGGGCATGTCTGACCTTGGTTCAGCTGTGGGTTCTGCACCCGCAGCTTTGGCTGCTGCCATCAGCCCAGCTGTGCAGCTCCTGGAGCTCCTTCCCTGCAGGCACCAGGGCACAAACAGAGGTGCTGCTCTGCCGAGGTCTGCAGTGCGTACATCAGGATGGGTACTGAGAAGCAGCCTTGGGCAGCAGAGCACAAGTCAGTTGAGGGTGACTAAAGTAGTGCTGAAACTGCCCAATTTGGTAAATGGAAGTGCTTAGCAGTGGCTTGGGATGACCTGTCCCTCTGTATGTCTTTGGGGAAGGTGCCAGGGAAAAAGGTAGAAGGTGATGGTATTTGAAACATTAAAGTTTTTTCCACACTTTTGGGCCTCACTCCCATGCTGACATCTCTGCAGAACCTCAGCCCAGAATCTTTGAGCAGACCTTCTATCATCTGCTGGATTTTCTGCTGTCTGAGCTTCCTTAAGATGTGGGTGATTGTTTTTCAGATAAGACACATAATGTAGGATGGATATATTATTGCTGTGTTATTTTACCTCTGATCATTTCATTAAAAAGCTTATAGAACTTCATCACAAACTTTTAGGTCATGGGTTAAAACAGGAGAAAAATATGCCCTGGCTTGTGGAAGTTAACTTGTTTACAAAGATACAGGGAAAAGTAGGCGCACCATGGGATGGCAGCAACCAGATAAACGAGAACATCCAGAAGCACTGCAATGCTGGCTTATAGACTTTGTATAGAAATAATTTTGTTGGTTTTGTAAGAGCTTTTATACCTCTAGAGGTGCTTTGTTTCCATTTTCCATTTTTCAGAAGAAAAATTATTGCTCTCTGTCTGGAGGTGGGGGCAGTAACAATTTCCGATCCCAATTGCCTTCACTGATCAGTTTCTGCCCCAGATTGTGAAAGGTTTTGCACATTTTGATTTGCACCTGTGTTTTCCTGGGGATTGAGATGAAACTGAAACACTTACACTGGTCTCATGCTGCCTTCTGGCCAGTTTCATGTGCCATTGGCCACGTTGTTGAAGATATCCAAATGTGGATAAACAGGAGAGTTTTGCAATCCACCTTTAAGAGGAGTTGTGATTCTTGAGATGGCAGGGGGAAGGGCATAGGAGGAAGAAAAATGGAAGATAAGACAGGTACTGGGATATCATTTCCACATTGTCTGCTGTGGAATACAGACTCCAGTATTGATCAAAACCTACCACTTCATTCTTTAATACTTTCTTTTTCTTTATAATTTAAAACCTAGCAAACCATTCAACTTCATCTTTTAAAATATTGGATGCTGATGAATCACTTGCCTTTTTATTTGGGCTGTGACACAAATGTTCTGTTTCATTGTAGGCAATGGGCTATAAAGGATGAACTGTGACAAGACAGACAGCTGTGGGCTGTGTTTCAGGCAGTCCTCAAGATACTTTGAACTCTTTAACACACTGTAGCATGAACTATGAATAGACAGGTTTGTTCTGCCACTTAACCAGAAGCTTCCCCCAAAATGTGTTCAGCCTCCTCCTAAACCAAAGGTTTAGAAAACAAGATGATGGTCAATGCTCCTATGATCAGCAGAAATAAACACTGGGGATTATTTTCTCTTACAAGATGGCTCTCTCCTGCTTTTTGCTCTCCATCGATTTCCATATACAGAATCTAAAAGTAGCAATGTTTTCTCCCAAATGTCTTAGGGGGACACACAATCTCTGTATGACTGATCTTCTCCCACTTCTATGAAAGGCCCTGGACCTTCTGAAAACCAGAGAAATGCCTGTGAATAATAGAAGTTCATGCCAAAGGGAAGAGTTTAATGGCAGTACCCATTTTAGTACCCACAGCATTTAAGTGGTTTTTGCATTTTGTCTTTTTATTCCAGCGAATTTAAGGTTTCATAAAGACATTTCATAGGCAGATTCCTTCCCACTCACCCACCGCTTAAGACTAGAGTGGTATTTCTTTCCTTCCTTCCTCCCTTCCTCCCTTCCTCCCTTCCTCCCTTCCTCCCTTCCTCCCTTCCTTCCTTCCTTCCTTCCTTCTCCACAGGAAAAGCAGGCCTACAGCCTCCCACTCAGCCCCACAAGTCCTTCCTCTTCCATCTCCTGCTTTCCAGGGGCAGAACCTTTGTTCTCTCTCTGCAGTGGAGAAGAGGGGTAGAAAAGACCTTACGGCATAGTTTAGCTATGCTGAATTTTTCTGTTAACTAATACAACATGTTCAAAGCTTTGACTTTGTATAAGCAGATTCATCCAGAGGAAAAGCACTGTTAGGGGAAAACAATTGTCAAAGATAAAGCAGTCACTTGAAAGTGATCTAGCCAGGCTGTGCTGTGGCTGTCTCCAAGCATGGGAGAGTCTTTTTGGGTCTGGAGAAAGTTAGCAAAGTGTAGCACTGCACTGTGGGAGATGATGCAGAGCCACATATGTTGATATCTGCTTTTGATGGAGTGTTGACCTGAATGGCAAAATTCACATGTGGATAAGAATCATCACTAAGACACTGTGCTTTAAGAGATCCCAGTTTGATTTAAGAGTGCCTCTGATGAAAGAACTCACATTTAAACTTCAGCTGTAAACCCAGAAGCTCTGTTAAATTTATCTGGGCTTATGTTTTAGGGACTATCTGCAAATTTGGCAAAAGTTCATCCAAAGGCTCCCAGAGGCTCATGAGCCTTTTTGTTGAAGATGTCTGAGTGAAACCTGGAAAACTGAAAAAATTTACGTAACTTAATCTCTGGACATTGTGGTTCAGCCAAATCCCTTCACCAGAAGAAATGGCAAAGTCTGCAAAGCTGCACAGCTTGGTTACATACACGGTAGAGATGCCATCTCTGCCCTGGGGAGCTTATGGTCTAGGCTGACATTGGGGGCCCCTCAAATGTCTGCATTTCAGAGTACTTACTCATGGATAAACATGAATGACAACATTAATTTACCACCCAGGGGCTGGGAAGACAGATCTGATAGTGCTTGTGGGGGGTGGCCCTCTACACTACAGAAAGCATAACGTCAGAGAAGAGAAACAAGCTAATCACATCAACACCTACCACAGAGAATCTATTTACTGTAACTCTAGGGACATAAGGGGTCACTAGGTACCATTAGTACTAGTGGGACTATGGTGTAGTATTGATCAGCCTATCAAATTTTGGTGGTGTCTGTAAAAATGCTAACAGAATTTAAATAGCTGCAAAAGAAGAAAGCTCAGAGGGAATTTTGTGCATCCTGATGTAGATGGGAGAAATTGTTTATGAAAGTATCGTGAGGGCATTACATTGTCAGGCCCCATAAATGACTGCTTCTTGGTGCAACAGGACCAACATGTTTAGTTGTGGTCAGTTTTCATGCAAGACCCAGCTCTAATGCTGCATAAAGTGGGAGTATCAGGAGGAGAATCAGAAGTGAGGAGGAGGATGCAGAGGAGCTTGTGCTCACCCCATAGTCTGAGATGAACTGAAATGGAGGTGCTGATTTAAAGGATACCCCAGCACTTAGCTAAATGTCTGAATGTGGCAATTGTGACTTTATCCTTTAGGACAGGTCACAGGCAAATTTCACAAAGTCCCATAAAAATAAATGTAAATAAATATGTGTAAGTATATTACTAATATAATGAGCCACGTGTCTTTGTAGTGGGAAAGCAAGTTCTAAATCTAACAGAGTTCTTTAAAAAGTCAGTAAACACATGGAGGAAGGTAGTCTAGCAGATCTAAACCACTCAAATTTTCGAAAAAGCATTCACAAAGGTTGACTAATGAAAATAAAGTCTCTTGGGGCAATAGGAAAGCTCCTCTCTTAGAATAATAGCAAGTTGAAGGGAACAGGGAAGCAGAATAGGCTGAAACAATCATCTTTCACAATAGAAGGAGGTTACCCACAATGTCCTTCGAGAATCCTTCTGGGATTATAGCTCAGGGTATTCAGAAATGATCCTCCACAAAATGGCATAAACAGTGAGCTGATAAAATACAGATGATACAATAGTGATCTGAGTAGTCAAAACCAAGAACTAAATAGAAAGGGTTGCAACATGACAAATGATTAGTTATAGAATAGGAAACGAAACGCTGCAAAAGTAACATATATGGAAAACGCCAGTCCTGACCATTCAGACCCAATAAAAATCTTTACCTGGATTATGACCACACCAGACAGTCAGATGTGAAAGCTACCTGAAAACAAAGGTGGCAGTCAGGAAAAGGAAAGACTGTTGTATGTTGCCCTACAGTGGATCTACAGCCTCCTGCTTCAGGGAATGAGTATACAGCTTGGCTAGAGAGAGGGGACAGAATGGCAGGAGATGTTGCGCAAAACAGAAAAACTTTCCTTTTCAGAGGGCAACAATCTTATTTCCATGATTTTGGTCCCCAAACACTGTGGGATCTGGGCTAGCTGAGCACAAGATGCAGGGCTGTAGAACTACTACTGACCACCTATCTTCCCTTATGGAGGGGGCATTACTAATCTGGCCTTAAAGCAGAAGAACCACAGAAAATAAAGGGATTTGACTGCAATCTTAGATGGGATGGAGAGGAGTGGAGTGGGAGTGCTGCAGTCCATGTTTTGGGCCCAGAACACCAGATTTCATGATGTCCATTGCTCTTCCTCTTCAGGTACAGAGACTGTGGTAATTGCTTGGCAGGAGAATTATCTCAGCTGCAAGATCCTGACAGGGAAGGAACCTTGATAGCATAAGTGGTTTCCAGTCCTGCAAACACCTGTGTAGTTCTGCAGGCTCTAGAGCTACAGATGTGTTTTCTGCTCCATGTGCACAAGTCCTGTGGGCTGTGTCCTGGCTCTGTGGCTACGGACATGAGAGAGCGTAATTAGCAATATATATAGGTATATATATATCTCCTATTGACAGCGCTTGCAGTGAAATGTTTCTTCATTAGGTTGGAAGATTTCTAATTTCTAAGACTTTCCCTCTCCTGAGCTGAAGTCGTATCCACATCTAGTGCTAGGAATATTTTGGAGAGTTTTGCACAGGGTGGACTCTGGGATTAGGCAAAGCTGGCAGCTGCCTGCAACACACTTTGTCTGACACATCTTTTGCCTGCACAAAAAGACAGGTTTGGAGAGCCAAAAATACTATTGCTTTCACTTATGGAAGGAGCTGCTGTGTGTGTTTATTGTAGGAGTGATGTTGATCCCAGCACCAGTCATTTGTACCTAACTCCTTGCTTCTCCTCTTCCCATTGCAGCAGAAAGAGCCAGCCTTGCCCTCTAAAGCATATTCACCTCAGATCCACGCTTCTCTGGCAGAAAAGCCACACTTAGCTTCAGCCCAGATCCATGGGGTAGGGACAATTTTTGGTCTATACTGCCACAAAGCCTTGAGCTCCTCTGTCACAGCTGGGAGGACCAGCATGGCAATTTGAATGAGCTTAGTGTGGGTCACCCACTGACACCCATGCTTCTTCCCATGCTCCCTTCTCATCCCAGTCAGCCCCAGAGTGGTATTTGAGCCATGTAGTTCACCTCCACACTGGAGAGCTATGCATGAGCTGTATTCTCAGTAGCAGTGCAGCCCAGATGAGTAACAGGGAAGCAATTCCTGGTCCTAATGGAGGGATTGATGAAGGTCCTGATGAAAGAACTGTATGGCCAAGAATTCACGAGCCACCTTGTAGTGGCAAAAGCCTCTATGTACTGAGACCCTGCCTAGCTATGGTGTGGCTCATGTAACCACAGGTCAGATCAACAAAAGTTCTCAGCATCCAAAACCTCCCACTTTACGTAATGAGGTTTGTGAAAGTGTGAGCATTCCAGTGGAATGCTGTGAGATAACTGAGGTGTCTGCAAATCAGGCCACTTCTTGAAGGGCCTTGAAGGTGCAATTTCACCTCTGGATAGCTGAGCTATTGCTGTAATTTTATGAAAAATTGAGCCTACTTTGTCTAACTTCCCCACTTGAAGCAAAGCAGAGAAGCGTAAAGAGACGCACCTCTCCTGAAACTTGTCTAGGCAATAGGAGACAGGCATTTTTCTCATGATGTCATTGTCCTGGAAACTTTTGAAAGCACATTGCAAAGGAGGAAGCCTTGTGAGTCTGAACTCCCCACGAGCCTCTCCAAATGGGCCAAGCTTTGATGAAACTAGCTCATTATCAAAAGCGGGGAAAAACATGTTGCACGTTGTTTACCACTGAGATCACCCTAGTGGTTCTTCCAGCTGCCTGAGGATATTGGTGAAGACAGAAGGAGGGAGAGATGGAAAGAGAGAAAATGACTGTTTTGAAGTTTCCATCCTCAAGGTGACATATTTTCTTTCAATCTCTTTGTTCTAAAAAAACTCTTGAAAACATGTCTGCCCAAGGCCTCTGCATCTCGGGTTCTGGGTGAGGTCCATAGTCTGAAATTGTTTGTGGTGAACTTTGTTAACTTTTGAGTGTGTTTAATGGCTTTCCTTCCCTGTTCATCTTGGCATTGGAGTAGATAACTCTGTATGGCCAAAAAGAAAATGTATATAATGACTCCCGTACAATTAGGGACAATGCCAAGTTTCAGCTTTCTTGACACTACAGTTAAGGCCCAAGAGTTTAAGCTCTGTACTGCTAGGAATTGCTACATTCTCATATTGAAACTCTGGAGGATTTCACAATATTTGAAGGTTATCATAACCAGGAATGAGAGATTTTTCCCTGTTGTATACACTAGAAATTATGAGAAATGCAATCAAAATCCTGCCAGAGATCTCCTGTCATCCTGTAGTTAAAATCTTTTGTTTTCTTTGTGTTGTTAGAAAACAAGAGCATGATGAGGCTTTTTCCAATTCATTTGTCCATGGTCATCAGAACCACAAAGTGACTCAGAAAGGGCCAGGCCTTGGTCCTGCACTCTAAGCAACTGACACCAGTGGATTTACTGAAATCATCATCTGTATCCAAAACTTTTTTAGGTTGGAGTCTTCCATACTGACCTGTATGCTACCAAAGTCTGAACTCTTTTCAACAGGAACCTGAGGAGAGTCAGAGAATGGAAAATCTGATAAGGGCTCAAAATGTGACAAATTATGGAAAAAGCAAATGTTTCTTTGGGAGTGGTCATAGAAAAACCTACCTAGTAGACAGGCATAGAAAGCCAAGTGTTGATTTGATTTTTAATTCTGGCTTCTCCAGCCATCATCAAAGACAGACAAACTTGGTTTTAACTATTCCTTGATAAGTTGAAAAGGACTGATCACCAAGCTTTCAGTTCCCAGAATATGTCCCCCCTACTTTAGCAAGAGACCAAGCAACAAGACCCAGGAATGAAAGTTTAAAATTTCTGGAGACATGGAATGGTGAGGGTACTTGCTTGCATTAAGGAAGGTGTTTACCCAATTGACCAAATGGCTAAGAAGCCCAACTTCAATAATGGGTTGACATCTGGCCAACTGGACTGCTGAAATGGGTAGCACTAAGCTGTTACCCTTTTGCTGGGCTTGTGTTGCTTTGGAAGTTCATTTTACACATGCTCTATGACTTGAGAACATTTCTTTTAAAAATAAACCAAGAAATGTTGCAATGATAGAATTATAGCATACATCAAGCAAGAATATCTCAAGGCACTCTTAAGGATCATCAAGTCCATCTCTCTGTTCTTTTCAGGACTACCGAACACTAAACCATATAACTAAGAACATAGTCCAGATGGTTCTTGGACCCTGACAGGCAAAGGCTTAGCTATGTATCTATTTTTTTGATAGATGTGCTCCTTACGCTTTGATATTCAACAATAATGTCCCACCAAACAACCCTTCTTCTGGAATCTAATGAGTATATCCTCTTTCCACTGGGGGATGGCTAGGGATTCTACAGTCTTTTTCACTCTCTCTGTATAATTATTTTTAACCTCTAGATTTTGGGACCCCTGAGCTACTTTGCTTTAGAACTCTAAGTACGTTATTGTACTTCAGTTTACATTAGGATAATCAGTAGTATAGCAAGATTTGGAGCCCTTTTGTATTCAGCTCTGTATAGGCACAGGAAGAAATCAGGGCCTAAGTCAGCAACATTCAGAAAAAGCACCGGATTTGTGCTGCTTAGGAAACCCTATTATTAGGAAGAGAGAAAGTTTTTCAACATGCTGGTCCATTAATGGACAAAATAATACAAAAAGATATATGAAAAAAAAACCCAAAGAAAAAAGCTGTCTGAATTATTTTACTTTGATTTCTTAAGGCAAAAATAGTCAAATTTAAAATCTTTATAGCTTTTCTGCTCTGCAGTAACTACAAGCGTGTTTGTTTACAGGGCAGAATAGGGCTTGATAAATGATATGGTCTTTACATGCATGAATACAGCCTGAAAGGGTTTTTTCCTTAATTTTCTCATTTTCTTTTCTTTCCCTTTCTTTTTTCTTTCTTCTCATCCCCCTGTCCCCACCCTCCATCCTCCCACTCCTGCATTTTTACAAAAGCAGTTAACTTAATTTCAGGAGCTTGTGTGGTTTTCATTAGGATTGCAGTCTTTTGAAATGTCATGAGAACACCCAACAGGAACTGAAATTGATATAAAAGGAGTTGACTCAAATCCCCCTCTGCACCCAGCCATCTTGCTTCAGCTTGGTTGTTTTTGGGTTGGAAAGTGAAGGATCGACAATTTCTGGGGAAGAACAGCAAAAGGGAGAGAAAAGAAGGGGAATGAGAGGGAGATGTAAACCAGTTTTCTCCAGTCTTATTCTCTTTCTGACCCTGCATGACTAGTACCTAGTGCTGTGAAGAGTATATCACCACTTTGCTGACCTTTGAGGAAGGATATACTCGATGAGGATGCTCCAGGTAATAGGGATACAGCATGCAGGAACAGAAATGTGGTTATGCATCTTAAGGGATGCAACCAGGACATAATCTGACAGTATGGATCTTGCCAGAACGAATCCTCCCTGCACAAGGCATTTTCTCAAGTCACCTAGGCTAACTAGCATTTGCTTCCTCAGTTTGACTGGGAATTATGCACACAGACTGATGGGTCTGACTGGTCTGCTGAGGGTGTTTATGTGAGCGTATACCTGTACACTCATGCACACACACGCGCACATACACATACACACATGTCCTCTTCAACTGTTGCATGAGCTGGCACAGAGCTGTTTCTTTTGGAAAAGAAGGGACTTGTCACTGAATATTCCATTTTTCCTGCTTTCTCCAGTCACCCAAAAGCAGGCACATTCACACTCTGGGCCCATTTTTCAAACCCTCTCCATCAAGGCTTGGGAATGTTGGCTATGACTACATCTGTGTGACTGGGCCCAAGCTTTCACACGTGTGACCAAGGAAGATCAGACTTTGGATGGGTGGGTATGCTGGGGATGAGCTAAAGATAACAGGGTTGGTTGGTTTGTTTTTACTCCTAAACCTGAGGGTCACTAGCATTTGATTGCATCATTCTTGTGAATGGTGTCTCTGTTACCAGACCAGGGATAAGTGTTTGAGCACAGAGAAGCAGAAGCTGGCTCTGCACAAAGGAATGCTGAACATGGAAGGAGCGTGGCCATGATGGAGCAACACTGCAGAGACACTGCTCTGCTTCTCTGTCCTGGCCCCACGTTGCATGGCACATGTGTGCCCACTGCCAGGGGCTGAGGCAGGTTGGGGGGCTCTGTGCCATGCTTCATTGCACATGAAAGCCACAGCCTTGGATGCTTCTCCTCTGAACTGGCTGAATTTCAGACAGAAATTCGCACCCTTAATAAAAACTTGCTTTACTGAACACTGGGTCTGGCCTCAGAAGGATACTCAGGCTGCCTGTTTTTGAGTTACAAGGTTACAGATCCAGGCATTTCCACTGCGGAAAAAGTCATTTGAGATGGCGTGCTGTTCCTTCCAAAGTGTGTTAGTCATGGGGAGCAGGCAGCATGTTACCAGAGATCCCAGGCCCATTAAGGCAGAGAAAGAACAAAGTAGTCCTTCTCTGCAGAACATACAAAGAAACATTTACTCCACATTTGCCACTAATGCTGCAAAAGTGCTAAAAGAGAGGGGTAAAGGGAGGACATGAAATACTGGGAACAGACCAGCTAGCTAGACAAGACTGGGGAAATGAGATTTCTAAAACCAGCTTGCATCTTCTGTCCAAAATTTTAGGCTTAAGGGTTCCTTGACAGGGCATTGGTTGTTCATGGTCCCTCTTTTTGGTTGTTCATGGTCCCTCAGGCCTCTAAATAACCACTCAGATGGCCTTTCCAACTACAGATTATTTTAACTCAACCTGTGATGAGTTGTCACATACCTTTTCTCTGCAGTCTGCTAATGGACCCGTACTTTGTAAAGCCTCAGGCTGAGTGACAATAAGCATCTCAGGAAAAAGGATTTAGCAGTCTGAGGTAGAGGCCAAGGAACAGCTAGCTGCAGAAGAGTGTTTCTTTCAGTAAAGACTGGAAGAACTGAGAATGAGATGCTTTGATACAGAGACCTATGCCCTGCAGTGTGGTTGCATGGGTCTGTGTGAGAGAGATGCAGCAGGGAAACTCTGCAGTGCCACTGGGGCCCCGCAGCTCTCCAGCAGAGGAGGATGGATAGATTACAGCACTAAGAAGGCTGATGGCTGATTGATACTTTGAGCTTAAACAGGCACATCACATGGCATTTATCATTCATTTGTCCTTATTCATTCCTGCAAACCACAGCAGGGATAAGAAATAACCTTTGCACCAGCTGGAGGCATGTCCAGGTCACCTCAAAGGGGACCCTGGTCAGTGCCGTGACACCAGCCAGGTTCATGCCTGTGAGGCCAGGAGCAATCCCATTCAGCCAACAGCTGTGGCTTGGGGAGCTTGGGATGCATCAGTGGTTTTGATTATGTTTGAACTTCCTCTCCTACAATTGACAATTGTCATAGTCTGGAAATGTTTCTTTCTAGCAATGTCCTAGGCAAAAAAAAAGATAAATAAACTGATTTTTTTGGTTTGTTTTAGTTGCTGCTGGCATCTTAAGGGTCCCAAAGCAGGAGGCACAGAACACAATAGAGGAAAGAACAGACCAGCTTTCAGGGACCAGATGACCTTTCAGACCCTGGGCCTTCACAAAAACCTTGCCAGTTACAAACCAGCTGTGGAATCAGGAACTCCTTGTGACGTCACTGCTGGAAAGTCCAAATTAGATAATTTCCCAAATCATGCAGGTCTCAAGTGCCTCAGCCTCACCTTTAGCCCTGACCGAATCTCCCAATTTAGTGGTTAAAGGTTCAGTTCTGTGTCAGGTCAAAGGCGTTTTTGAGAAGCCACCTATTGTTCCAAAATGTGTTTGCCCATCTGATAGTATTTCAAGATACCACTTTCTGTGTGTGTTTCCAGTGCCTCAGCATTCAGCCCAGCTGCTTTAAGAAGAACAGCAGCAGTGGTGAACTGTGCTTCACCTTAACTATCCAAGCAACCTTCACCTCCTAAGCAGCCATGAATAAAATCCAGCTCCCCAAAAGGCATTTGGAAAAGCTACAGTATATCTATATGTATACGCCATTGCAAAAAAGAGGATAATAGCAAATAATAAAAGTAATAAGCCAGTCTCCTGGCACGAAGACCAGTGCTGTGCTTTAGGAAGAGTGCCTGTTGAGCTATAATCTTCTAGGTGCACTTAGCACATCTCTAGAAGCAGAATGAACCTGTCACATGCCCCCGAAATGGATGGGAAACACAGTTTGGAAAATGCCACTTGAGACATGTGAGTTTAGGGCACAAAAGATGGGAGTATGCCAATATTAATGAAAGAACAAGGAATATGCTTCTTGTCAAACAAACATGGAATAGCAAAAGAAAAAGGATTTTCCCTTCCTTCCACTCTATTTTTTAATCTTTCCCTTTTTAATCACATTTTTGGTTAAGTCTAGCCTTATCAAATTTTAATTCACTATTTCACCTTAATTTAATATTAGTTCAATGAAACATCTGGGTTTACTTCCCCCCCAAAAGAAGAGAGAATTAGGCCCTTGTTTTTAATCCATGGCCTTGGTTACAGTAGTAGTTCGAGATGCATAGTGCATGCTTGTTGTTGTGCTAAATTCATTTAAATTCACTCCCAGAAAGCCACAAGACAAAGAGGAAAGGTAAAACCACCGTGATCACAAAGAGCGCCCTGGGCCCTCATGGGGCAGAGGAGTACAAATGGAGACATGTGATGGCACCATCACTGTGTTTATCTGGAGATTTTTCTTTTTAGTGAAAATCAGAAGGGCCTGCCAGATCTCTGAGCTTCAGGTTAAATGCTTTTCATTTGTTTATTCTTGTCTGCATTCCACTCATTTTTCTGTATGCCCTAAAATATCATCTGAAGTTTATTACAGTCACTCTAAGAAAGGTCATATGGTAGGTTTGGCATGATGTCTGATTTTTCTTGTTCCCCCAAATTATAGCATTTTGTGGTTGACCTGTCTTCTTTGCTTTTTGTTGCCTGGTTGAGTTTTTGGAGATAGGTAATTCACTTTATTTTAATATGGCACTCATTCCCCTTGTCCACAAATGGATAAAGGGCACAAGGTACTGTCATATTGCTCTAAAATAACAGTTCACTGCTTAATGATTTTCCTCTGGATGGTAATCATTTAAAATCAGAGTCAGCATGTATGTTTTAGCAGATTTTGAAAATTTAGCTGTGGAATCAGAATCATTGCTTTTAAAGCAAAGCCTCTACAGGGATCCCCAGATTACCCAGGCAGATCCCCTACTTTTAAAATGCATAAAATGAAACTCTTAAAATCATTGGGTAGAGAGACATCTGAAATTGTTCCCCGTGGCATAATTCTTCACAACAGACTTCCTCTGCCACCTGGAGCCTCTGCTGCAGAGCAGGAAAGTCCCAGACTGGGCTCACTGGATTGACACTGGATCTCCAGTCTCACCTCAGCAAGGGCAAACTTGAGTTTTGCCATCTAGGGGTAATGGGCTGAATGTCCTCCACCACAGGAAAGGAAGGGGAGACAGTACAGTGGAGAGCCTGCAATGGTGATTTCTGCAGGTTCCTGGGAAGTGGCAGCCACTCACATAAGTCAGCCTTCACCCAGCATCTGCACCAGCCTGACCCAGTTGCAGAAGGCAGCTCCCCCCTTTGCCAGGATTCACAGGGCAGCCCTTGCCCAGCGGTTCAGTTTATAACCCAAAAAACTCTTAAAACAGAGATTCCTTTTTAAAAAAAGGGGTAGTGGAAATGATCAAACACCACCTGAAACCTAAATAAGTTAGCTGGTGAAAAGGACCAGAAAGGAAGTATGAGCCACAGCTGTGCAGAACAGTGCACTCTGCAAGAGGAGTGCAACACTGCTGCTGTTGCTGCATCGTCTGTGGAGTGGCTGCTTATTCAAAGACAGAGGAGGCTGTGCTGGAACTCTTCCCCAGGAGCCCTCGAGGCAAGCAATTTTCATGAAAATCTGAATAAGCACGTGGATTTTTGAAGCACTTAGAAAAACTTTCTGTGTAACAGCAAGTCTTGATCTTTAATTACAGTGGTGCTATTCCCCCATTATAGCTAGCGGGGTGTGTGTGGGAGGAAAACTCTTCAGTTGCCTCTGTCTACCTGAAACTTAAAATAGAGAAATACAGAAATAAATGGTTAGAGACACAACTACACCAAAATGCAAAAAAAAAAAAAAAAAAAGTGTTTGTATGTGTGTGCATATATATTCTGATTTTCATTACTATCACTTCTTTTTTCTCCCAAGAAGACAGCCTTGTCTCCTAGGCTCCAACTGTAAATTTCCTAAGGCACTGACTTAATCTTCTCTCAATCTGTCCTCATCGCTGGGATCACTGGGATGGAGGCCTGGAAGCAAAGCATCCAAAACCTCACAGCCAAAGCAAAACAATGTCTCCTTTCCCCAGCCTCCTAATAAGTTCAAGAAGTTATGTGAAACCAAACAAAGTGGTGACCTGGTCACATAGCTGAGCACTCCAGCCCCCGCGCTGTGCCATGCCGTGGCATGCTGTGCCTCCCTGCCAGGGCTGCTGCCAAGCCCTTGGCAACCTGTGGGACATGATGGCAACTGCACTGCATGTGGGGTCTGGCAGTGAAACCCGTGCTCCAGAGAGTGGGCTAGCTGTAAGAGACCCCAGGGACACCAGTCCCTGCCTCATCCCCACTCAGTGCTGCTCCTGGGGTCCAGGCTGGCAGCAGTGTCCCTGCTCACCTGTGTGATGGCACACATGCTGTGTTCAGGAGCAGTGGCCCTGCACTGTTGGGCCACCCAGGTCTCCAGAAGTGCAAGAACACTTTTTTTTTGAGGAAGTCTGGTACTGTCTGGTGACATAACAAGCTTTCCAGAACAACTCCTTGCTTTATCTTTCCACAAAGCTTACTGATTTACAGTGTTCTGACATTATTTGTTCAAAGGGACTCAAACTGGTCACTTGTATATGGCAAACCAGAAGAGCAGTATTGCTGCAGTGGATGGTTTTGGGGACATGCAGTTGTTTTCTTACAATTTGTGAGCCATCACAACACATTTAAGAGTTACTTCAGCTGGTGTTCCCATCAGTACTATAAGCCTTGCTTTGCTCTATGTGTAGTTTGTAGAAGAACTTCTAACTGTGTGATGAAAATCCTTTCAAAGCAAGACTTTGTGTTGTGTTTCCAGAGCCTGAAGATCACAAATCTCACAGGAGGAATTTATTGCACTCACCCACGTGAGTGGCACACCCGAGGAGAGAGAGCTCACTAAGTCATCACCTCAAAGCTGAACATCTTTTCAGTGACAAACACAGCTCCTAAGGCAAGTTGGCATCTCAAGGACATGGCACTGCTAACAGCAGTGAGAACTTTGCTCTATTTAGCAGAATTGTGATTGAAAAGTCTTTTTCCTTTTTTTTTTTTTCTTCACATTCACTTGGAAAAACCCCACCTTTCTTAAGAAGCTGAACCAATATTTATTTCATTCAAAGCTTTGCTCTGGCTGCTCTGACCTGCTGATAATTCAAAGCTTCAGTTTTAGCACAGTGGAGCTGCTTCTGAGCATTCATACCAGAGACTAACCAGGGAAGGATCATGCCAAGAGACTGCAGAGCAGATGCTGTGGTGTGAGCCCTGAGACAGCCCCCAGCATGCTGGGCTGCCCCAGGAATGACAGATTTTGGCGTCTGCATGGAAACTAAGGGTGTCTCCAAAATTTCCCCCTATTTTGGAGTGCTATAAAAGAGTGTGTCCTGATACAGCTGACCAGTTGGCTCACGTTACAACAAGGGGTTTGCTGTGTGGCCAGGCTGCTGTCCTGCCATGCCATGGCTCTGTGGGTGACACCAGCCCCTTGCCCTCCACTGGGGTGCCTGTACTGGCAAAATCTGTGGGGCTGACAACGGCACTGGCACTGTCAACACGTGGGACTGACACCCATGCCCTGACCTCCCCAAGAATCCCTGTGCTCAGCCCACAGGCCCTCACACTGGGATGTCCTCCTGCCTGCTGAGAGAGGAGCAAACACTGACTTGTGAGGCTGAGTTTACGTTAAAAATAGCCATTGTGCCTGAAGGAATGAATCTTACATTGTTTTTTCACTTTCCTGCTGTGCTGCTATTTTTTTCATCTTGTCCCTCATTAAGTGTCTCCCTGCCACAGTGTCTCCTTTACTCCCCAGTTTCCAGCTACGTGGTGTGCTTTATAGTTTTTCCCAACTACTGCATGAGGACTTCCAGATGAATTCTTGGCATGAACACTGCCTTCAATAGAGCCTGAGAGATTAATTAATCTTTCCAGTATCCTCAGTAGGTGGGTTAGTAGTGGTCAACACTGCTGCTCCTGTTGTACAGAGGACAGGATCAAGCAGCTGGGGGTCTGAGTAGCTTGCCCAAAGCTGTGGCAGAAGTCTCAGAGGTCAGTTACCAGGCCTGAGGTCTCACTTTCTCATTTGGTCTCAAAGATATGGTTTTCTGTGACCTGGTTTTCCTTCAGAATCTCTTCTCTGGTGTGTCCAGACTGGCATGCCGGGTATTCGTAACAGGGAGGGACATTTTCCTGAAGGTCTTTGTACCCAGGCCTTATTTCTTCTTGACTTGCCTATCACGCAGCCTCAGCTTGTTGGGGAGAATAATGTTTTTGTTACTCATTGCAGAACCTGAATTAACTGAATTAATAATTCAGACCCCTCCTTTAAAAGCTTTTAATTTAATAGATGAAATGTCAGGGAAAATCACTGTGAGTCTGTTTCCTCTCTGCTTCATTATGCACTCCATTAAACAGCTTTTATGTTCTGTTTATAGGTTGGTTGTGTGTTTTGTCTTTTTTGGGGGTTTAATTTATTTTAATTTTTTTCCTAAAAGAAACATTTTTACATTTATGATGTAAAGCAAGCCCGGCTGAGAACCAGCACTAGAAGAAATGTGTTTGGCTGGAGCAAGGAATCTGTGAGACCACAAACATCATGATGTCCCTAGCGAGAAGCTCTGTGTTGGGACACCATGGAGGGGAGGCGGGTGGGGACATAAACATGTTCCAGACAATTTGCTGATTGCAAATCTTCAGAGGTATAAAATGTCCCTAAATTGTTGTGTCCCCTCTTGTGGTGCTAAGAGAGGTCTGATTGCCCAACCTGGAAAGAGAAAACCACAAGTGACTTGTTAACGTTCCTGTCTCACCCCTACAGCGGGGAGCGAGAGAGCGCCTTTCCCAGTTCGTAAACACCGCCTGGCTGACGGGAGGGATGCTCTTGCCCGGATGTGGCAAAGTTTATAGCCCTGTGAATAAGAAACAGAGCACGCAAAGGAAAGTATTGCAGTTTAAGGGGTGATAAAACTTAATGCCACCCTGCTCCACTCCTCTCCTGCCCCATGTTTTCTCAAAAAGTCCATTGAGAACCTTTGATTTTGGTGAGGCTTAGGAGGCAAAGAAGACAGTAAAACAAAATCTAGAGGCCAGGAGAGATGTCATCCAGGCTAATGCATTTATTTTCTTTGAGTAATGGAAGATAATAGCCCGTGACTAGATTGAGGGTGAAGCTTTTAATTCCTTTTTCCTTTGATTTACCACTGGATTGCTCAGCAAAGTTATTTCATTGCTGGATGTCTCAGTTTTTCCAAGTGCACTGTGGGGGCAAACCTTGTCCCTCTTGGGCTAAGGCTGTGAAGGTTAATTTTACCATTATTTGTAAAGTGCTTTGTGTCACTATGGGCCAAAGTGTCTGAGGGGAGAATGGACAGTGATAATGGTGTTGTAGTTGCACTGCTAAGCCACCTCCCACACTGCAAGGCCAACCTCTCCATTTTCACTGCTCTTCCCTTCATTTGCACACATTGCCCAAGTATCTTAAAATCATGGTAAAGCCTCCAAAGCTTTCTAGCATAGGAAGACAAGCAAAGGGAAAACAATTTTTGGCAGATTTCATTAGGGAAACTGGACTGTCAACACTCCTCAGTAAAGAGATTTCTGAGCAGAAGAGAAGACAGAAGAAATTACCGAGCATCAGCAATTCTTGCACAGAAAGTACTTCATTTGGGTAAGTTGCTGATCTGCTGGAGCAAAGGTGTCCATTCAGAATTTACAGGGAAAATTCTCATGTTGAAGTACAGAGGACTTCTTCCATGAATCAGATTGCTATTCCAACTGCAGATGACAGCAGGAAGGTGGTAGTGGTCTGTGACAGGGAGTGAAAATCAAGGACTCTATTGTTGCACTAACCAAGCAGAGGCAGGTTGGTGAGAGAGAGAGAAGGGAAAAGAAATGATGATTGATGTGACCATGACAATGGTGACTTGTGAGGAGAGTTTCAATAGTAGTGAGTAGGATCATTAAGGTGCCACATGCCTTAAGGAGTGGGTCAACAAGGTACCAGGAAAAGATTCAGCAGAGGCACTACTAGGAAAAGAGGATGGAAAGGAAAGGAAACTACAGAGCAAGTTGGGAAGGTCTCTTCTAAAGTAAGGATGGTGTGGCAGATTGCATTGCTGTGCCAATTGCTGCCCTGTCACACCACCAGGATGGTTTGCGTTATGACAAAAAACACTACTGGGAAATGCATTGTCTATGGCCTTCCCCCCAAAAATGTATGCTTGCTGATAGCTCTCTGTTATCTCAGAGGATAGAAATGCTTGGGACTAACTTGAAAATTACATCTAAACTCATCATTGCTCAGACAGCTCCAGCCAGGTGTCTAACTAAGAGATCCCCACACATGGAGAGGAAGGCAATCTCTTATTTCTCCTGAGCATGTACATTTTTGTATCATTGAAATGCATCAAATGAGGAGTTTTTTCAAATATTTGTCAGTTTTACTGAACTAGTAACTCATACAGAAAATCTAAAGAAACCAACCAACCAACCAACCATAAAGATATTGTTTGAGAAAAATCTCATTTTGTCCGCTGAGGACAGAGAAGTCTTGGGAAGTTGCACCTAGTCTCCCCACTAGCAAGTGGTGAGAAGACCAAGAGTCATGGTTTTGCCATTATCATCAACCAAACAACTATGCTTTTTTTTTTTTTTAAGGATTGACATTTGGAACATCTGGAAGCACTGAGTATCTTTCTGAAAGACAGAAAGTTAGAAAAAGACACAACTCCCCTCCCCCTCTTATGAGACTTTATTGTATAAGGTATGTAGTATTGGGGATTTATACAGATTTTCTTGGGATGGCCACCAAAATATTGATGTATGCCTGATTAGTGTGGTTTATCTGTTTGGTGTTCATGATATTTTTATTTTGGATTTTTTGTTAGGGAAAACACTTAGATGTGTTGATGAATGGAAACAACATCAGAAACTGCTCAGGATTAATTAAGCAAATCTGATGGAATAGGTCATTCTCTGTCTCCTGCCTCCTGGGCCATATCCAGAGAAGTTTGTTTCTGCCAAAGAAAGGATTGGTTACATTGGGGATCCCGTAATATAGTCATTAGGAATTCATGCCCTCAGTTGGTTAAATAATTGGATGGAAATTAACGCTCTCCTTCAAAAACACTTACAAAAAATAATTTAGTTCGCCTTTTGTTCCATTTATAAAGAAAAAGACTACAAAAGGATTTTTAAAAACTTTGTTGCAAATTGTAACTTGAACTTCAATTAAAATCAGAATATAATAGTTTTATTTCAGAATTAGTATATTGGACTTTAAGTTTTTAAAATGAAAAGACTTTACAAATGAATTTTAAAAATTAAACTATAGATTTTTGTTTTAACACCTTCTGTTGTCCTTAGTGGTGCTACCTATTTCTTACCATTGAGCAGGAAGGTTAAAAGTAGCTATGCTTTCTGATGTAAAAAGCAAGAAAAAAAATCCCACTGCAAAATCCTTGAAGGGCAATCTTGCTCTGGAGAGTAAGGAAGCACTCATTTTCCATAAGATCTGTTAATTTTTCATAATTCTTTTCCATTTTTAAATCGGCTTAGTTCATACCTTGTTGTTTCTGTGTTTTCTTACGTAACTACTAACAGTGCCAGGCTGTAACACCTTCTCATGCATGTTAGCCCTGGCAATGTTACAAAACTGTCCCTGCCATCGGGGGCTCTCGTGGGCACTGCTCTGCACTGGTGGAGTGCAGAAACCATCCTTCCTACTGGATAAGGTCCAAGAATCCAAAAGCCTGGTTACATGATCTGTCAGGCAAGGTACAGTCCAAATCTAAATAACTTCTCTAATGCCTGAAATGGCTTTGCTTATATGCCCAAGAAATATGGAAACACTGGAAATTATGTTAATTGAATTTTCCCTCCTCCTTCTTTCGTCCTCAAAGCATTTTAAAAAATTCCTCTTTGAAAGTAACTATCAGAGCTGGAAATTAAGTTCACATGAAGTGAGTTAAGGATGAGAGTAAACTCCTGATTAAATTTACTTGGAAAAAAAGAAGAAAGCAGTATTGAAGGTGGAAGGCCAGACTTGTGTAAGGCAGCATTGGCTGAGCAGCCAGTGGGTGTCCAGCACTGGGGCACCTGAGCATCATGCCAGCATCACCCATACCTCTCCCTGAGCAGTGAGTTCTTATCTCCACCTGCAGAATGTGAGCCCAAACTGAGTTTGCTTTTCAGTGGGAAGAGGGATTCCCCTGCCACAGGCTGTGTGCTTTCACTGGCGTGAGAAGAGGTGTCCTGCCTTTTGATAACCAACACTAGCTAAGGAAAAATTTCTGCCTAGTGTGCATTTCCCAGAGCTTTGTCAGTGTGATTGAAACAATATTCTTTCCACTGCTCCTGAGAGACTTTCCAGTGCTTGATACATCTGACTGTTGAAGTGTTGCCTTCAGCATCCTCTAATTAGAGCTTGAAATTAAGTTTTTTTCCACCCTGGCTTCTACTGGTCTGCTTCTGAGATGATGTTTTCTGGAGTAATTCATAGCAAATGAGTTTCAGAAGGGCAATGACTACATAGAGAAGGATGGAAGATCAGCTTTTGCTCCAGACACATTACTCTAGCATTTTTCAGTGTTCCCTTTGAAATGCAAACAGTGCATCTGGAACAAAGGCATTATAATCTTCTGGGTTATGAACAGCTATGAGGGTGGGAGATCAGTGTCTACACTTGTCTTGGACTTCAACCATAGCTTTCTGACTACCCAGAAGTTCCCAAGTTTTCTGGTTGCCCTTTTTCTTCCTTCTGTACTCACACTGCCCAAACCATCCTGGTTTCTACACAGAGCTCATTCTCAGCTTCTTGAAATCAGTTAATCCACTCTCCCCACAGTGTTTGAGAAGGGGCCCAAATCCAGTCAATGAATGCTTCTTAAAGACTGAAGACAAGCACCCACGTGTGGGATGTATCTCTAACTGTAGTCTCCAATCTCCCTAGGGTAGCTGGTACAGGCAGTTTTGCACAGGTGTACCTGAAGGTAGAATACCTGCCATGGACAATCTCCCTAAGGTGAGAACTCCTTGAGCAGGAACAAAAAATTTTAAACTGAAAGCATTTCTTGAAAGCAAAATGTTTTGGAGCTTAAAAAATGTGCTTTGCTACTGCACAGCCAAATGGAAAGCAAGCCACGTAAATACTTTCTTTCCAAAATCCTTGTCCACCCCTTCCCTTTTGTGCTCCCTCTCAGAAACAGAGTAAAACAACCAAACATTTTCAGTAAGCCTGGTGGCAAAGCACTCACATATTGTGGATTTAAATCCTTGATTAATCATGGGGCTGCAGCTTTGTCTCTCACTTTTCTAATGAGTATTTCTTTGACATCTGACGCCTTTGCCAGGAGAGGCTGCAGCAGCCTGGCAGCAGGGGCAGTAGCCACATGCCCCACATGTATGGAAAGGGGTCCCATCCCACTCCATTCAAAGAAGGCCAAAGTGGGTCTGAAGATTTGCCATGGTTGGGACTATGGGCCTGTCTTCCCTGGGACTTCTTCCTGCCTCTTCCCAGCTGTCACCAGATATGGCACCCCACACGTGAGAAATGTTCTCCGTAAATCAGCCACTTCTGATGAAAAACTATTTTGCACCCCAAATTACGAGCCAGCTCTCCTGCAGTCATGCACGATACCACATCACCCACCTTGGTGTTGGCTTCTCATTCTCTCTGCAAACAGACAAAAAGATTTTATTTAAGTAACAATCTGAATGGCTTAGAAAAGAACAAAAATCTAATTTTGAAGAGATTATGGTGAACCACTTGTAAACTGTGTTCAATAAGAAGAGGACTTAGAACAGGGCCTATAATGGGTCTGAGTGACTGTGCTGGGGAAGCAGGTCATTTCCTGATGGTTAACAGCTAATTTTTCTAACAATTGAAATGCAGGGATCATGCATATATGTTTCTAATGGACACTCATGAAATGGTAAGAGCACTGATGAATACCAGGTGGCCACTCTTCACTTTCCTATTGTTGAAAACTCCATTTAACACAGCAGGCAGTAGGATCTCTGACCACCTGAATCTGTATGGAACTGTATGTGCATTTAGTAGCCATATACAGTTTATACCTCCTCTCCTGAGAAATAAAATCCATTGATAAATGGCATCACTAGGGTAGCTCCATCAGAAAAGAGCACCCAAAAAACTATCCAGTCCTGGAACACAATCCCCTAAGCATCCTGGAGTCACCAGAGGTACCACTGTCAGTTAACTCTATAATTGCTGGCTCACTGCATTGTTTTGCTCCTGGAAGCAACAAACCAGGAATGCTGCCTTCATGGGATCACCAGTGCTTCAAGGAGTGGCCTGCAAAACTCATCACTGTAGGACCAATAAGGGAAATAAATACATTAGTATGGCTTTTTGTCAAACTCTCTTACCATTCTGTATTCTGTTGACAGTCCTGTTTTCCAGGAGAAATGTTGTTTGTGAGTTTTTTACACTGTTCACTGTTGTGGCATAGCTTAATAGTATTAATATTGTTTGTAATGAGATTAAGTTGTGGGGTTTTTTTCCTGAGAAAATATGGTTGTTCCTTGTAAAGGGAGACATTTTTCCCCTACAACTTTGAAAATTCCTGTTAGTATAAGTTAATGCTTCGTATCAGAATTCTGTTTGCAAAAAACTAGGTTGGTAGACTCCATGTCATATTTTTCACTCAAAGTACAGACTAGAAACTCATTCTGAGCCTTTTGCTTACTTTTCTTGGCAATAACGTGTATCTCGAAAAGGATTTTGATTCTGAAAATCAGAGTTCATTCTGGGCTGCAGAGGTTTGATCACTGAGATTTACAGTTTGCAACATGCTTTCCACTTTTACTGGCCACCTCTCTTACATTCAAATTTCACTCTCTTAGTCTGGCTTCACATCCTGGAAATGTGTCTAGGAAACTTCTCTTGAAAAGCCTGCAGAATGTGTCCTTCTCCTGGTGCCACATCATGTAGGTTGTTCCCCTTTTGCCATATGGTTCCACCTCAGTTTTCAGAAGCTTATAGATATACAATGAAATCCTCCTGATATTTCTGCAGAGTAGAAAAACTGATGCCAGAGCCTAAATTTCTTTGGACTAGGAATCTAAAGAGAAATTAATTTCTGATGAAAATTAGCTGTACAAAACACTGATAGTGCAAGATATGTGCAGTTTTATATGTGGTACTACAAGATCAAATCTATCGGGGCTTATTTTGAGATTTAAATCCACAGTGGTTAAGAGCTTGGCTTGGCATTGACATTTCCAGATGAGCTATGTTGCCTTAAGACTCTGGAGAGCCACAGAAATTTTAGAGCTCTTCCCAATGAGTTTTGAGAAAAAGAATTGGGTAAAAGACACAATTCTCTTTTTAAAGATGTTAAAATACAAACGTCTGGGGAGCTTGTGGGAAGGCAAGGAGAGACAGGAAAAATGAAAAAGAGGGAGAAGATCAGTGAGATCCTGGGCAGATGTTGGAATGGAAGACAGATTCTGCTGCCCATGAGCAGTAAGGCAGTAATCATCACAGAGCCTGTGCTGACTGAGATTTGCTTCTCTGCCTATCCTGTATCCCTCCAGTGGAATTAATTCCTCATGTTATGTAGCTGTTTCTTAGTCCTTCCTGCTGTTTTTTGTATTGTACAGATCACAGTCTAGTGGGTAACACTTAAGATTGGGAGCTGGGCTTCTTGGACTCTGCAGCTTTGTGACTGATACACTGTGCAGCTGTGGGCAAGTTCATCTTTCTGTACCTTGGGTCCATCATCTTCAGAGAATAACAGTACTAACTACCCTGTTGGAGAGATTATGGGGCTTAACTAAAGCATCTTGTAAAGCTATTCTGACATCTTGGATTGGTGATAATGCTTATTGCTGCTCGTGATGCAATAGTTATGAAGAAAAAATGTTTGCAGGCTCTCAGAAGGGTTGTGGAAATCCTAAGGAAAATCATCTGAAGAAGGGTCACTCACAGGTGTACCAAACCCTGAGTTATGCTTTTTTCAAGCTTTCCAGATCTTATGAAGGAAAGAACATGTGGACAGTGGATTCCAACAGAGCCAGGACATTTCCTAACTTACAGAGAGAGAGCTCAACCAGAGCTCACACTCATGGCCAGAGGGTTTCTCACCCTTCCCTAATACAAGTCAGTCATCAAGCACACACAAGAAACAGTTTTTGTGCCTTTATGCAGGAAAACACAAATTCAATCCAAGAACAGCTGTCAAGACCTTCATGTGCTTGAGCTAAGGATACATGTCCTAGTCCTCATTTGCCACCAGTCTCTGTTTCTCGCAGCTGGAAGTCAGGGTTTAAGGAAATAAATTTCAACTTTGAGAGAGTCTAATAACAAAATTTTCTCCATATGTAAGTGATGAAATGAGCCAAATGTGGCTGCCTCCCACCAGCCCTGGAATAACAGCCTCAGCTCCTCTAAACTGTCAGCAATAAAATTATATTTGCTTTGAGCAACACCTTGGAGAATGGAGTGAAATGATTTTTTAAGGAAATAAACCCCATTTTGCAATATGTATTTATGGTACACACTACCTTCCACTAAGTGGTGTGGAGTAGGAGTATCAGAGAGCTCTGTATTCTAACAGTGATTTCCTCTGTGTGCCTTGGTGAGCTTATCTCCACAGCCCCAGCTCACAGCTCCTACTCCTGCCCTCACTTTGTCGAGAGAAGATCACACTTCCAGACTGGCCAGAGGTTTTCTCACCCTTCCCTAATGCAAGACATTCCATGAGCACACACAAGCCATACAGATCATCTGTTATGGCTGCGGATATGGCATTCAAAGACTAGGAAGGAAACAAATATCCCCCTCTTGCTGGGATGTGCTCAAACCTGCAGCATTTGAGCATGTCCAGACCCTGGGATGGCTGCCTCCATGGGTAGCAATTGCAAGTCTGGGCACATTTGTACCATTCATCTTTTTCCTACAGAGCATAGCCTTAACACAAGGGATATGATATGCAAAGAACACATGTGGATGCTGATTTCTGTTGTCTGACCTGCTGCTTCCTCAGCACCTCATTACAGGGGTACGAAAACAAGTTGGGAAATGGCCACAATTACATTAGTGTTATACCTGCCTCCTTTTCCCTTTGTTCCATGCATAAACACAGTGATCTTTGCTGTTCTGTGAACTTTCAAAACTCCTGTGCTGTGTGATGGATTGACTAAACATGACAAGGCTCAGAAACATTTCTTTTTCTTTAACAGGAGACTGCAGTGTCATATGTCTGTGTGTATGTCTGCACATCTCGGGGATTCTGGATTATCACAGAGGGCACAAAGCATCCTCTGGGCATATGGTGCTGCTTATGTAATCTGCAAATGTTAGCAAGGTAAGTGTGGTCAAATGAGCAAAGAGGACATACAGACAGATGGGAAATTATTTAGGGTTCTAGGACAGTAGGCAAGCTTGGTTTTAGTGAGCAGTATGTGCTTTGCTGAGCAGAGGTAGCCTGGCTAAACTGGAATGTAAAGTACTATATCTCATTACTAGTTGGTGGTTTCTGGCACCACAGGTGTACTTAGAGAGCGGTGGAAGGAATGTCAGGTACCCAGATACCC
Organism: Pycnonotus jocosus; assembly: GCA_013400435.1. Classification (NCBI taxonomy): domain Eukaryota; kingdom Metazoa; phylum Chordata; class Aves; order Passeriformes; family Pycnonotidae; genus Pycnonotus; species Pycnonotus jocosus. The sequence continues at coordinate 139,264 of VWYP01029086.1, forward strand.
CTATGGATGTATTTCTGATATCTGGGGGCCCTTACTCCATGATATATTGTCTTGAGAAACATATTAGGTCCCAATTTTGTACAAGGTGTTTCAGATAAAGAAACATAAAATAGAATTCTCTCTCAGTAACCAGTTGTGTGGATTCAAGTAGAACCCATGTCTATATTACACCTTGGCATCAAGAAAGCTCTCAAATATCCTTCCATCTGAACAGAAGAGCATGACCAGGTTGAAGACAGCATAAAACTGGTTAAAAACCATCAAATCATTAGCCAACAACATGATGCTGTCGCACAGCATAAAAACCTCCCACCAGCCTGATTTTGCAATGTGTCAAAATGAATGTTTTAAGCAAGGTAATTACCTTGTTGTACTCACACTTCGTGGCTAGAGTACCAGGCAAATCTTTCTAAGGCTTATAGGCTTAAGGTCTCACCTTATTCTGGGCCATCCTAAATGCTGGGTTGTATTAACTTAGCTGTAAAATTACTCTCCTGACTACTTTTGAATTGAGGTTTTCCTGTCAAGCAGTTTGCTCACCCAGCATTAGCTATGAGATACAGAGATGCTGTAAGCAGATGAGCTGCTTAGAGACAACTTTTGCTTTACATCCACATGGAAGACTCTCTTGTATTAGGTATTGCACTTCAGGAAAGATGTAGTGAAGACAGTCCAGAATAATAAGAGTGAGAAAACACAACTTCTGGGAAAGAGCAAAGGAATTTTATGTGTGTTCAGAAAAGAGAATGGTGAGGGCAATATCAAAGTCCTGCAGTATGTAAAGCTGCTTCTGGAAAGAACAGTGATCATTCATGCTGCCTGTTAACTCTGGGCAGAGGTAGAAAGAATGTGTTCAGTTTGCAGTGAATAGGCTGTTTGAAATTGAATTAAGCTATTCTAAGCACTTTCAGTTCAGCACTGGGAAAGGCTGGGGGTACTGCAGATCCTCTTTCTGAAACGCTGGATGAAAAAGTTAGTTGATGGAAGAAAAGTTACTCTTGGTCAAGAATAAATTGGTTAAATCCTAGTTTAGATATGAGGACTGGGCTAGATGAATTCCTTGCTTTCAGACCTGCATTTCCATGTTTTGCTTGACCTCTTTGTCTAAGAATCTGGAAAGCTCCAGAGGCTGGGTTGGCAAAAGAAGAGAGTCCTTCTGGGCTATATACTGCACTGATTAATTTCTTGTCACTACAGTGTATGTTCTCTCCTCTCTCTGTCTATTTCCCAATATTCTTTTCTAAATGGCACAGCAAGCACTCAGTATGGCTCTCTTTCTTAGGGCAGGACTCTCAGAACAACTTTAAAAGTCACCCTGACATATAAGCCCATATTGAATATGTGCAAAGGCCCATAATGCATCACATGCAGCAGCAAAACTGCTTATTAGTAAGTTTGACTAACATTTTTAGTTATAGGATCTTTCAATTACTTATAAATTTGACAGCTTCAACTATTAGGCCTTAAATTTTAGGTACAGGGTGTTTGCCTCAAACTGAATTATTTATGGAAATTTCAGCCAAAATGACATAGTGTTTCTGAGAAGAAGTCAGGAAAAAAATACATTGTTTGCCTTGTTGCTTTTTTCCTTTTTTTTTTACAACCTTTTATTTGGAAAGCCCTAGAACCCCTGTGCTTTGGAAGTGCAATCGGACACTTGGCAGAAGAGGTGGCTTTTGTGTTGGGGATGGGCTTTGTCTGTCTCTGTGAAAAACTACTAACATTTGGCTTAGTTATAATACTTAGAAAAACCACGTGGAGAGGATCTGTTACTCCTGCCAGCTTAACTCCCGGCACAGCAACATGCCCTAGAAAGTTGCTATCTTGATGGCAAGCCCTGTAGACATCCATGGCATGGCTACTTCGACATGCCTGTGCTGTCCCCTAGCTTACTCTAAAACATAAGAAATAAGGCATCCCTGTCCTAAGGGAAGATTATCAAGGTTTTCTATTTGATCACTCAAAAGTCAGGAAATACTTGGATTAGATCTATGCAGAATGGTAATCCCACTCTTTTGGGAAGATCCCGTGTTACACTCTTGAAGCCTCTTTCCCACAGATCTCCTGCCATGCTCCAGCAAAGAGGGGAGGCTACCAGCCCCAGGACTCCTGCAGGTGACAGCAAGCGAGAGACAGCTGAAAGGGATGAGCAGTGGGAGGGTTGGTGCTGTACCTGAGGGAGGTGTGAGAGCAAAGGGTTTGGCCTCACAGAGGCTAGGCCGTTCTGCCTACAGAGAATTGGTCACTGAAGGCTCCTAGATGTAGGTTCTCATTTTGTGGGGACCCAGCCTGAGACCCTGGGGTCTCAGCTGGGGCTGAGGTTGGCAGGAGCTCTGCTATGAACATCTGCAATGCTGACTAATGACAAGCAAGAGGAAAAATCAAGACCTAGGCATCTCAATGACAGGATTTAAAATTAATGCTTACCACGGATCTTGTAGACACACTGTTGACCATATGGCTGTGTCTATACTGTCAAAGGCCCTGAGGCTGCCTTCAAGACTAGATTCAATTTTGTGAGTTTGCAAGCGTGGCCAGGGGGTCAGGCAGTGCACATGCTGAAGCCAGATGTAGCCTGACGGACCATGCAGGCACTGTTTGAAACAGTCGTGGGGCCTCAGAGGACACCACGGCTTCAGTTGCTTGGTAAACTGCACCCATGATTGTATAGACAGGGTTTATGCTTTCAGTTCAACATTTGGAGAATGAAGAAAATACCAGCTTGCCTCCTGGGGCTGTAGCAAAAATAGACGAATTAATCTTTACGAGACACTTTGATACTATTGTCATGAGTGCTATAGAAAAGCCCATGAGAAAACAAAATGAGGTTGTTTTCAGAGGAGGATTTGAATAGTGCGCAGTCAGTAAGGCTTGAGGTCACAAGCTGAACAATGAAGAGAAAACAACATCTTGAATAGCTGTTCCTGTAGCGAACAGTATCCCTCCTGAGCACAGAGTGAAGCAGCCATCCCACGGAAAAAAAAGCCTTGTCCTCACACCACAGAAGGCTGTGTCATGAATAAAGCAAACACACGAGGGAGCCCTCCTAAAGGTGCACAGGTAACTGAACTGGACTACGTAGCTTCCACCTCCATGGCTTTGCAACCTCGATTTCACAGGTTTTCGCCCATCCACAGCTCCCCCCAGACATGTGCAAGTATACATTCCTCACGCATCAAAGGTCAACGGCAATGTGGTTACTAGGCAAATTTTCCCCATTAAAACGTTACCAAAGGCAGATGTTTAGGGGCCTACAGGATTTACAGATTTGCTCTCCAAAGAGCATATTAGGGAAGATGACTGTTCTCCTGTTGGGTCGTAGGCTGTGTTTTTGAAAGCCTCAGTGCCCACCCCAGATTAAAGCAGCATGTTGCTGGAATACTGGGCCTCCAATGAAGATGCCTTTCAACAACGCAAAACCACTAATGAGAAAACATAGACAGAAGGAGAGCCAGCCCCTGATGGCAGTGTTTTTCAGCTTTGAGTAGCTTCCAGAGGCATCGATGGCACCAGCCTGATGGAGCAGCGGGTCAGAGGAAAATGAAATCTTTGCTCTCAGTGGCTCTGACATTTTTCTGCAGTCAGGACACAAAAGGAAAGAAGAAAACAGAGCAAGTAAGAGAGACAAAGAGAGGGAGAGATCCTGGTTGGCTACATACCATACATGCAGATAGTGTATTGCAGTTTTCCAGGCTAGGGAGACCTCCTCTTCCAAGTGTTCCAGTAATTAACCTCACTTTCTTGGCTGGTGTTAATTTGTTCCAAGTATTTGGGCTTTAGATCTAACCATGGGAATCTCATTCCCTGCAGAAGGCTTGCCAACAATTACTAGACATTTTACCACACACATGCAGGCCAAAATAAGCAAGGCTAATTACACTGCTTTTTGCAGAGTGAAGTGTATTTGTTATAAGTTCAGCGTCTCCTAATAAAGGAGAGCAGCAGGAGAAAGCAAGGCAAAATCTTTTAATGCCTTCCAGTGGGAGGAGAAGGCAGGCAGGAATGTGGATCTGTCTTTTGCTGTGCAGTACCTGCAACACAGATTCCCAGCGAGGCTTTAGGAGCCAAGGTGTGACGATCCACAGCATGAAACCAGAGAGGAAGAGTGCTACCAGGATTTTCAGCTGTAAATAACCTAGTTCAATTATTTGATACCAATGGGAGTTCTCTAAGTAAAAATTTAAATAGGGGAATTATTCAAACCAGATGTTGATTTCCCAGTACTTTCTTGTTTCTCCCCCTTTTGTGCTGTATGTGCTACCTGTTAAGGATAGAGTGTGTACGGGAGGAAAAACGTGTGTTTGAGAGTGAGTGTAGGGGCTCTCTCTGACAGCATGACAAGCAACAAAGTCATTTGTGACAACACCTACAGCAGAAGAAATAGGTTATGAAAAACCCTATGGATTTTCAAGTCTAAATGCCTGCAGTTTTTTGACTCATTTCACACTGAATGGGTTTAAAAAGGAACAGCAAGGTAAAAAGGGCTGGAGAGGCAGTCCTAATGCCAGAGTGTTGACATTTGGGATCTCTTATCAGGTTACGTCCTTAAGTTTTCTGAAAGTTTTTTTCTGCTTGTTATTAATTTTCTAGCTTTTGAAATTAACAATAAAATGTAATAATACCTAGTACTAACATAAACCCTTTTATCCCTAGACCTCAAAGCAGTTCATTACATTGAGTCAGTATTATTATCCACCCTTTAAGCCCATCTACAAATAGGTTTCTTCAGGGTCTATCTTTAAATCTGACTTTGTAATCCTTTGCTTAGTGCATTTGAATTTATTTATTTTTTAAGTGGGTAAATGTAAGTTGCTCAGACAAGCTTCTTTGTAACTTCTGCGACTGAGGTTGTTGAATCTCAAATGAAACCAGACATCTTTAGTGTTTGGGAAGGCTAGAAAGCAGTTGGGAATTAGAAGGAAGCATTCACCTTTTTCCTGAACAAGCCCCAGTTTTCTGACTTGTTCAGTGAAATGGATGAAATGCTTGCTTCATGAAATAGTTCAAGATTTGGGAATTTGGTTCTGCTCCAAATCTGATTAACAGTCCCCAGGTTAAGATCTCTATGACACAAAATTCTACAGAAAAATATGTTTAGGATCCAGTGAAATACTTATGATTGATTTTAGATTTCTAATTTTTAAACTGTTTTCTTATATTAAATATAGCATGACTTAGGAAAAAAAATAGCAAAACTTTGTATCAAAAAGGAAAGGGTGATTTCTCTGCTCCAAAATATTAAAATATCTTGTGTTTTTTACTGGCATTATTGAAATTCCTTCCCTTCCCCCAGGTTTCTTCTTCACATAACAACAGCAGTATTGGTTTTATCTTGATGGAAGGGCATATTCTCACCCAGTGCAATTCCATCAGCTTTCTCTGACCAGTGTCAGTTGCCAACTTTGCTACTCTGTGATTTATATTAGAAGAAAGGCTGAGGTTACCCCCGCTATAATCCTCATTCTCTTCACATTGAATTGTTCCCCAGAAGAAGGTCAGACACAAGACTGCTGTAAATTAGCACAGCTCTATTGAAAGTAGTGTCCCACCAGCTGAGGGTTTGGCTCAAGAGCTGCAGTCAGAGGAGTGTATTTTTGCCTCCATAAAGGCTGAGACTGGCCCAGCCAATCTGATGAAGCAAGGCCTAAGAGGGGGGTCAGAATCAGTTGTTTTTCTTCTTGGCAACCTTTTAAAACCAAGCGTGTTCTGATCTTTCCAGCTTCTTTAGGTCCCATGTTGAATGGAGGATGAGGCAGTGGTGGTGGAGGTGCTGAGCAGGTGGTCACACGGTCCTGCCTGTGCGGGCCTGGCACACGCGTGATCAGCTCCATCTCAGCTCCACACAGCCCCATGTGCCCTGACCAGGGCAGAGGAGAAACCTGTGGGCCCACATGGAACAGCCTCTGCCTTCTCTCTGTGCTCTCCTACTTATTGGTAGTAAATCGTGTGCTTAAACCCTAGAGTCCATTGATAAGTGTCTGCTGCTTCCACATATCCCACTGTGTCCTCACCCACGTGTGATTTGTCTGAGGAGTTTCCAGGCTCTCAGCTGACACCTGGCCACACAAACAGTTGACTTAGTGTTGTCCCACTGGAAGGGGCAAAAGATACTCTTATGAAAGGGTTGGAGGAAAGTGGTAAACTTTTTGGATCATTTACATTGCCTGGAGAATTTCTTCTGCAGTACATCCACACCATGATGTTTCCTAGTTCTTTCTCTTAGCCTCTTCCCTCCATTCCAAAATTTTCATACCTGCAGGTAACTGTTTATCTGTATGAATTTTAACAAAGAGGTAGAAATGTTCAATATTTTCCCCCAGACCGCAAGCTGGCTGTGAATGCCAGGCCAAAAAGGTCCTCTCTTGAAGCAGGGGTTGGACAAACAGCCTGGAATGGATTCACATTAGATATTGTATTTTGAGTAATTTTGCTATCTCTGAAAATATCCAGCCTCTTTGGAACCTTGCCTTATGTGGAGAGTGAACAGGGGCTCATGTTGATGGTAGAGATGCCCCTTTTTGTACAAAGCTTTGCATGGAAACATCCCCCATAAAGTATATGTCTCCAAAAGATAGTGTCTGGGAAACGCAAAAACCCAGAGCCTGGTAGGATGCTCAGGTGAGCAGCTGCTCACTGCTGTTGTGTCCTACCTTGGCAAAAGAAGGCCAGAAGATTATACTGGGGAGAAACAGAAATCCTGTGCACACACAGCAGAGAAATGGTTATAATGAGACAGCCTTGGGATGACTGCACAAGTTTTTGGCTTCCCTCAGGGCCATCAAATGGTGAGTGCAAGCCTCTGGGGCCTTGTACAGCTGAGCTGAGATGAGAGGAATTTTTCAACACCCAAAGCTGGATCAAACTCTTCTTCCTGCCTCCAGTTCATACAGCTTTTTAACTTTTGAAGGGGAGAAAAAGTGATCCCAGATGTACAGCCCTAATTACATACTTAGATGAAATTGGATTAAGGTGGCTGCTCCCTGTCCTTTTCCTCTGAAGATGTCTGGGACTGGTGAGGGGACTCTGGGTTGCCGACACTGGGGCACAGACAAGGGGGATCTGATCCAGCACTGCACTCAACGAAAACGCCACCAAATGCTCCCCTCTGACTCAGGACATGGCTTCTGATCATTAGGGACATTATCTTGACCATAGAGTAGATTTGCGGTATTTTTCTACAATTTGCCCTTCTTCTTGATAAAGCTATGTGTGGGCATGGAGGGAGGATCTGCAAGAACCTTCCCCCCACCAAAAAAAAAAAAAAAAAAAAAAAAAGAAAGAAAAAGAAAAAAAAAAAGAGAAGTAACAGTAAGCAGGGCACAATATGCACCACTGCCTTTAATGTGCTTAACATATGTCTAGTTATTTTCATTTCCACTAAATCAGACCAATGCTATATCTCTATCTTGCCTGCCTCACACCCATGTGCAGCACATTCCAGTCAGCATACGTGAAAGGCATGGGAACCCTTTCCTTGCTGTAAGCTGAATGGCAAGTCACTGCTGAGCTGCTCAGTGGAAGCCCACAGCTCCCTGGGGGACTGTGAGGATGCTGACAGCAGGAGGACATCAAGCCAGCCACATGGATCTGATATGGATTTGATGAACAGGCAGTACTGGGGTCTCCCTGCCCACTCACAGCCGGATGGTATTAGCAGGGCACAAATCAGTCTGCTCTGTGCTCCCTGTCTGAGCAGGATTTTCTCAAAATGAATATTTATGGTGTTTTCATATTTCAGATAAACCCCTTGAGTCTCATTACGTTGTTTGAATCCAAATGAGGCTGATGGCTGCGGCGCAGTGCCCTACCACAAAAACCAACCCTTGCAAATCTGACACAGTGTATAGAGGTTTAAAGCTAAACCAGTGCAGAGGCTTGAGTGATCCTGTGGTCAATGCCAGACCAGCAGGTTGATGGGCCCCCTATGGAAACACAGGCTGAGGTCCACAGCTCCAGGTAGGTGACCTCAAGGTCAGTTGTCACTTGTGAGTTCCTTGAACATAGAAACATCTCACCTCCCAGTTACTTGTTTGAATATATATTTATATATTCTATACTGAAGAAAGGTGAGACTTTGGCTCAGAGAAGCTGTTGGTAGAATTGGATGTGTTGTGATCGCTTCTTAATATTGCTTCAGTATCTGCTTTGAAGTTGTTTTAAGCACACAATGGTAAATAAATCTTCATTGGAGAAAACTGTTAAAGCAGACAAAAAGACAGAGGGGCGAATAGCTTTACTGAAACAATTTAAAGTTCACAGAATTAGGGTATGAAATGTGTTTTTTGAGTGGGTAGAGATCTAGTCTTGCAACCTGCACAAGTTCATGGAACTTGTAACCTGTAAACAACTCCAAATGAGATACATTCAAGTCTTTGAAGGTTGCAGTGCCATCAAACTTATCCCTGTGGCAGCTGTGACTTCAAATAACCTTCTGTGGCAGGAACAATAATTCCCTTCTGGACAAATATTCTGTTGTACTGAAACTATTTGGCTAGCATAATAGGAGACAAAAGATAGTACTGAGAGCTTGAAGACACGTAGCTGGTGGTAATAGAATAGTGATAGAAATTAAAGAGGTTCTGAGTTTCCAGAATTAAACAAAATAGTGCTGGAAGGGACCTTTGGAAATCATTTAGGACAGTGTTTTAAGCTTAGGATCAGGCAAACAACTGCTGATCTGAAAGGCATTACAAGGCGTTTCACAAAACCATTGGGGGAAATAAACCTTCCTTCTTCCTGATATTCTCTGGCATCTGAGAAAGCAAGAAAATGCATTGGGTAGCATTACACAGAGCAAACTCTTAAAGGTCAGTCTAATTTGTATTTGGTTGGAAATGGGAACCACTGTGGCTCATGAACTTTTTTCTGGAAGTTTCATTGAGCTAAAAGCCACCAATCTAGCCCAGTCTCTTGCCAGACTTTAACACCAGCCCACCCAGTCATTTCCTTTGACCTTCCCAAGTAACTGTTGTAGCTCCCCTCTGTAAACCCTCTCTGGATGCAGCTGCCTGTGAACCAAGCAGCAGAGCCCTACCCTGATATGACACAGCTTCACAACCTTGAATCAGACTGCTGAGGAAGAGCTGTGAGAAAGTCTATAGAGACACAGGAAATGTAGAATTACTGACAGAGAAAGAACTGTTGAGATGGGCTTATACGCCGCTCAAGGATTCATAGGGAAAGCACTACCATGAAACATGGGAAACTGTAAAGCGCAAAAATACAAACCCCAAACGAACAAACCAGCAAAGAAAACTAAACCCCATGGAGGCTTGTGAGGAATTGCAGTGTCCCTGTGTGGAGAAAGTGTTGTTGCAATCAGTGAAGCCAGGAGGAGATGACAACAGAGCAAGGAAGGGAGTTAGTTCCCAGGAACTGCAGAGGCCAACCCAGTCTCTCCTGAGAGGTGCCTGCCTGGTCAAACAGAACCCTGGGTGCCCTGTCAGGGTGATGGGCATACTGATTTTTACCCTAGTGGATTATCAGACTCCAGATATCTATTCTGTGAGCCAATAAATGATTGCATCACAGTCCTGTGTGACATATTCTGCTGTGCCCAGAAAGTTGGCCTCAAGGAAGGGCTGTCATGAGGTGTCTCTACTTGATTGTGGGAGAAGAAGTGACAGGTCTGATGGGCTGAAATCTCAGTGGGCATGAAAGTTCAGCATCAGCCCCAACACCCGGGGCGTGAGCTTTGGGAAGTGGGAAATGCGGTGCCAGTGCTCTGCTCTCCATATGGCTCCCAGCCTCTGTGAGCAGAGCACAGGATAGCTGTGAACACCCAATGGATTTGTCAGAACTTCCCCACCTCAGAGGGGTGCATTGTGAAAATTAATCAGTTTGTGTTTGACTTTTTGACTTGGCACTCCCTCAATAACTTCTTCACACACAAACCCACAATAAACTAATTAGGCCTATTTCTTTGACAGGCTGTTAAAGAAGAAAGAGAAGAAGGATGTGTCTAAATGGCTTGAAAGACAATATTGAATATATATGCCAACAAAAGGCATCAGTAGCTCTTTAAATTCCTTCATTCTGAGGCTGTGATGAGCAGAAATAGCAAATGAATGGCTTCCAGAAATGATGGGTTATAGTTCTTGTTGCTGTTTGGCTTGTGTTTCTCTTTAAGGGATAAGAAGAACTAGAAGAGAGGGAGAACTATGAAAGAATTAGTTTCAAAGAAAGGAAGTATGTTAAACATATTTTGAAATAACTTATTCAATTTGAAAAATAGGGTAATACAGGCTATGCTCACAACTCAATTTATGTATATAAATATATATACATGTATATTGTGCAGAACCCAAAATATTTCCATCTGGAGCACTGAGTATTGTCTTGCACAAAAGGCTTCTACTTGACTCATTAATAGTATATTTTATTAAAGGAAAATTGGCTTCAAAAGTGGTTGGGAATTGTGGGAATAAAACTGGGATGAAAGTAATTATCCCCCTACCCTGTCTCTTCCCTTGTGTTCATTTTTCTGTTCCAGACACAGACGACAACAGCAGCTCCTCTGTCTTCTGTTCCTTCCATGTTTGATCTTCTGCCTGCGCTTTCTTCTGCTGGGTCCTGGAGCCCGTAGGAATGAGGGTATTGTGTCCATATTGCATGTGATGACATGTGTTTGAACAAGCACCAGGGCAGCCTGGCAAGAAGAGCTTGAAATCCTGCAGGACTGAACACCAGCCCAGGTCCTGCTGAGGAACAGCTCGGCCACTTCTTTAAAACCCTTTGGGGATAAAAGCAGCAGGAAACAAAACTTGAACCTGCTGTGGCACCTGCTTTTTTTCTTCTTCTTCCTAGAGGCTTTAGGAGGTCAGGGAAGAAACACGGTTGAACATATCAGCCTGGTCAGGGGCTTCAGCCCATTAGTAAAAAATAGGATACAGAGGCATTTCCTGATATGAGGAAGCAACCTGGGAATTCCCACATCAAGATGGTTATGCTGAGTACCAGAGAATGGTGGCTCACTCCAAATGTCTTTGCTAAGAAACAGGAAACAACAGGTGGCAATGAGTATCCTCCTGGGCAAGGCATTTTGTACTGAGCTTTTGTAGTTCATCTTGGCCACTCTGGCCCAGGAGATGGCCAGTGCAAAGGGACTGAAAAGACATTTCCTTTAGAATTCAAGAAGAAAGTGAGGGCAGTTCTTGGGTGGTAAAATGCCTCTGTGGTTGAATAATTAACTTAGAAAAGCTACAGAATTTTTTTGTTTTTAACACAGCTATCCTCCTTTTGCTTTTAATCAATACAATGACATGGATTAAAGTATCTTTCCAACATGTCTGCCCCATAGATTACTGGTCCTTGCTGAAAGGGCTGGTCATGAATTCTTCATGATGGTGGCTTTCATTTCACCCAAAAAAACATTGTGTGTCATAATTGAAGCAATAATTAATGTTCACTGGCAGTGCTGGATACTGGTTTATAAAAAAAAGCTATAAACCAGTGGAGCATAATGTCATGTGGAGAAGACTATTTGGCTCAGCAAAAAGCTGGGAGGACAAGAAGGGAGAGAAAGAAAAAGAGAGAGTTCAACAGAGACCACGACTCTTACACAAGGCTTAAACTGAGAAGGAAGTGGGAAAACTTACTTTTCCTCTTGTTAAAATAATCCAGTCAGTTAGTATTAGGTCAGGACAAAAGGTCAGGGATCTTCCCATTGTTAAACATTGCAGCTGGAGCACAGTATCATAGCTTGGGGGAATATACAACAAGTATTCCAAGAAAACAACAATCCACTCACAAAATTAAGTAACAAACAGAGAGTGTGTTAGTTTAAATGTCAGTGTGGATGTCACTGTCTCTGCATTAAGGGTTATTTTTATTCATAGCACAGTAGTACTCAAAAGATCATAACTGACATCACGATCCAATTTCTCTTGCTGCTGTACTGAGGCACAGTTAGAAGCATCCTTTGCTCCAGCCACAGTGTGTGAAGAGACCCTCAATTATCTTCCTTTTACAGGTGGAAAAACAGAGGCAGAAAGGCACCATAGCCCTGATAACAGAAGAACTCAATAGACATTTAGGATCAAACACCTTGATACCTCACAGATCTTGTCTTTGCATGATTGGCCTAGGTTTAAACAGGAAGCCTACGGCAAAGCTGAGGATTGAATCCAGACCATCTGGATACTCAGCCAGAGCCTTTTCTAAAACCCAGGTTTATATGTATATGCATAAGCCACTGTAAACTGTAAATGAGCTCTCATGTCAATTAACTTTTGCTTAATTAAACAAATCTTCCACAAACATATGTGAGATGTTAGCTCCTTTTCAGGATGGAAAAGACAGACAGCTATATACACAGAGGGATGGGGTGGTGACTGACTTATTAGGGTAATCACTGATCTAAAATACAGCAGCTCAGTTCACAGGGGCAGTCTGTGCAGCTAGAACTGTGTCCTCTTTTGACTCTCTATGCATGGAACTGCTTGATAATCCAGTGCAGCATGAGCAGTCATATGAGATCCTGACTGTTGACCAATATGAGCTCTATGACATGAAGTTGAAGCTGATAAGATGCAGCAAGCAGTCACTTGCACCCATGTGCCACTTGCACAATTGATGCCTTATCTGCAAAGGAATTTTGCAATTGTCACCAAGCCTGGCAGAATCAGCTGGTTGCTCCATGGCCAGATCTGCCAGCCAAACATGATGTTGGTAACACAGACAGGGTCTGGAATACCCCATGGTTGTAATCTTACTCCAGACCATCCCTTGAACTGGGAAACCATTCCAGGTGTCCATTCCAGGATCTCCTTGTTGTGAAAGTGAATGAGAGTTTGTTTTAGAGGATGTTGGGGGAGACTAAAAACTTGAATTTGCTGTCTAGCTTCCCCTTGATGCATGCCCCCCCTGCCTTCCTTTAGATGAATGAACCTACTCCCTGAATGAATCTTGGATACCACCAGTTACAAATGATGAGAGTTATGGAGAGTTATGCATGTTAGGTTAAAGATCTACTTAAATTATTTATGGGTTATAGCCAATAAAAAATGGATTACCACTGTAATCTCTGGTCTGAACATTTATACTTCAGGATTAAGCTGAAGACCTAAATCTCCAATTTTATGAAATGAGTCAAATTCCCCTATCCATTCTCCTCTAAACACATGAAAAAAGAGTTGACCAGCCCACAAGAAGGATGAAGCCCTATGTCATAATGTCAAGACTGCTCCTGGTACCCAAAGAAGAAAGTCCATGTTCACTTTGAGAACCACCCACTTAGCTGCAATGGAGGGTTGTTTTCACTGTAATTTACACTCAATGAATGTATCTGAAGTTAACAGCATCAGACGAGGACTTGAATCATGAGCAAAAACACATCAGCATCTCATGATCTATGTAGTTTTGCACACAAACTTTGCTACAGGGGAAAAAGAATAAAGCCTGCATGTCTCTGTACTCAGCTCATGTGTGGTTATGCAGTAAAAAGAACACAAAAACCTCCAGAGCAGAATTCTCCTAAGAAAATGTAGGAATGGGTCTCATGCCAGGGCATACCATTAGAGTATTTTTAGGTTCCAAACTGGTGTTATCAATGTGAAGGCCAGACTCCTTCACAGGTGGTGGTAACCATGCTCATCAGTTGGTGAAGGTAAAGCTGCAGGTTGAAGATTTAGGATTTTCACTTGTGTTAGCTACTAAAGAAACGAAAAAAAAATTTCAAACTTCACTTACGTTTCATATTGGATTAAAATTTGTCACAGAAACTAGTATCTTCATCAACAAATGACTAGAAATTATAGAAATTGAGAGAAGCTTTTCCAAAATCTCCATCTGGCTGATTCTATCCTCTCTTCCTTTCTGACCTTTCCCATACTATCTTCAATGAACCTTCCCATTTCTTGGTTTGGAAACATCTTCCCACAAGTGTTGCTTTTTTTTAAACTCCAAAATAAAAATGAAGCACTCACTAAAACTTCAGTGTAACTCCTCTTCTCAACTGATTTCAAAGAAAATATTCTGTGCAGATCTCCTTAAATGAACTGTCAACAAAGCATGCTCTGGGCAGCCAGAATTCAGAAAAGTCACCCAGTGTGCAGACTGGGGAGTAGAAAAACAAAACAGGGAGCTGTTCCCCCAAAAAGAGGAGGAGATGAACCTTGTCCTACTGGAGCAACTCTGAACACTGAAGGTCTCCCTTCATGCCTGGCTGAGGAATCCAACCCCTCACCTCGCTAACTTCACCCTTGGAAAGGTTATCTTGCAATCAGAAATGTTGCATTGCGTGACTTGGATCCATTGTTTATAGAATCGTCTAACCGACTTCATATGTATCTGGTCCAGGGAAACTGATGTTATTAAAACACAACACTGAGACATTGAGCTCCGATAGCAGTTCAACATGAACAAATAAAGCAAGAGTTTTCCCCAAAGTAAAGCAAAGCAAGGATCCCGGCCTTCGTGTGAACTGCAGGGATGAAAGGAGGATGTGATACCATCATCTGAACATTGACCTTTTCACTGTTGTTTCTTTTTCCAGCTCTGAGCCCCAGTCCTGGGTCTCTTCCACTCTCTTTTATCCCCTCAATCCAACTCCTAGCAAACCCCTGGAGCAGGTAAGCTATGAGCTGAGAACGTTTTTCTCATGTTTTGACTTTTAATTTCTTTTGCAGCCTGGTCAGAGAATTGTCTGGATTCTTAGTTCTGACCTTTAACCCTCAGTATCAATCCTGCTGGTAGAAAGTTCTACATCTATGGATGAAATGGGCACATGAACTGAAAGGTAAAAACACACACTGCTTAGCTGTATTTGTGAAGCATTAATATTTCATCAGAAATATCTGACTATAGTTTTTTCCATACACTTTGCTCAGTGTTAATATCAGAATTTCTGGATCTCTGGTATGTCTGATGACTATGGAATAAGCTCACTGAAGTCTCTGGTAGTCCTGTCATTGGTTACAGACTCCTCTAATATTGGGCATTGCAAATACCAGAGAAAGTGTGCTCTTATTCTAGTAGAATTCTACCCCCAGAGCTGTACTAGAAAGTGAAGAAAGTTTGATATTCCACAGAGAGGTGAAAAACTGATGAGTGAGAACTTTTTGATGACTGAAGAACTTGATTTGGTAAGATTAATTAACTCACATATATCTAGGAGCTTTCATCCAGAGATCACAAAGCTATTAGAAACAGAGAGCAAGGGAAATGCTTTGGCTATTTCAGACATCAGTGGAAAGAAGCCAGAATTGGGATGTAATATTTTTTCTAACAATGCACAAGAGGAGTAAATAATACCCTATGCCTTGCCTGCACTGCAGAAGAAATTTCAACAGGAGCAATGTGCATCAGTGCAGCTAATACTCTTGTTTTCATGGAAAAAATCCCACCATATCTGTAGCAAGCACAGGTTTGGTCACCAAGCCAATGTATTGTCACTAGATTGTAGAGGAGTTCCAAAAGAAGCTGAGGCTTACCAGAGGGAATGGCAGCACTGTTTTCTTTGTGGAAGCTGACAACTGGTACTCAGGACTGCTCTTAATCCCCATACCACTCTAAACCAAACCAAGCATAAACTCAGACTGAAGATAAAATGGAAACCTACCATGTTAGAGTCCCCTGGGCTGAAGAACGAGGGGAACAAGAGCCATTCTCCTCTGTTTTCAAGCCCATGCTTCAGTACAGGTGAAGTATAGGGCATGGGGAGAGCAAGGATAACCTCCGCTACTAACTGTATTTTGTACCCAAGAGAGAAGCAGACTAGGATAGGTGAAAACACTTAATTTTCTCTTAGGAACAGAAGTTACTCTGAAAGCTCAGCTTGCTTCTGTGCTCAAAACCAGATGGATTGTAATGGTAATAAAAGAATTAAATCTTTATCATCTGGCAGCAAAGCCAAGAGGAGAAGAAAAACTAAGCTCAAAGGGTTGAAAAGGACTCCACATTCCCCATAGAGGAAACAGATGTAAATCTGGCAAGTGGTCATTTGGAGATCCAAGATCTGTGGGTTGAAATAAGGTCTGAGTTATTCAGCCAAGTTTATTGCCAAGCTCAATGGCAATTGTCATTTTAGTGTACAAAAGATTGCAGTCCTGGAATGTCTGGAGGTCTTTCTGTACCACCAAGGGTTATCAGAGCTCACAGAGTGACTGCTTTGCAAACTTGTTTGTGTTGTGTTACGACAGCTTTTAAAGTTTCATGTTGCTGCCTGATGCACTCGTGAAAGACAGATGTCAATATTTGATATTGGTGAAGCTGCAAATGCCTTGATCCTATCTGAATATTACTGAGGAAGTTCCACAATTCTATTGAGAGAAAAAAACCCCCACTAATCTCATTATTTCAGTAAGTGAAAAGGTGCGATGGAAATGTGTAGGATGTAGAAAATCATTAAGAAAAATCAGTATCTTTCTTAAACTCATTGTATCAAGTCTACAACACCTTTATTGAGAAAACTTTCTTAGCTTCTTAAAATGTACTGTAATAATTACTTGTGCTCACAGAAATGTATATCCTGGTCTTTAGCTTTCCCTGAACTATTTTGCCTCAATGTTGTGTCTTTGTACTACACCAACAATATACTCAGGAGGACAATTCTTGACTCTCCTACAGGAGAGAATTAGGCATTCTAAATGATGCTGATTTAGCTGACCAGGTTAGTGGGATTGAAGTACACATTTCTTCATGTGCTTACACAATGTCAGTCCTTCAGCTTACCATTAATATCTATAACCATTACTGTAGGTTTTCTCATGCTTGCAATGCATCTATACATTGACAGGATGCTGGGCTGACAGCTTTGGGCTGGCCAGCCCTGGCTACTCTGTCTTGTAAGTGCTTGGAAATTGTTGCATGAGAGCTGCTCGTTATCCAGCACTTCAAGATTTCTTAATAGACTCCTAGATCCCTCTGGGGCTGTGGTAATTTAGAGACTGAAAACAGTTAATCCCATTCACTGCCTGCCCCTGACTGAGAAGTCTCCCAGGAGGAGCATGTATATGCACACAATGCACACTCAGAGCCAAGTACCCACACCATATTCCAGTCCTCAACACCCTGCCTGTACAATAAAACTCAGGAAAAACAAAAGCATCACTTGAGTCCTATTTCAACCCTCTGGAAAAACAATGGGCTGGCTTCTACTGCTTCAAGGTGCTATCACTCTTCTTTCCCTGACCTGTGATTCTGCAGTGGGTCCTTAGGAAATCAAAGGGAAACTGCTGAAGAGCTCACAGCAAAGGCTAAAGCATACCTGAAGGTAAAAAATACAAGGCCCTCTGGTCTGGCAATAGCTTTGGCTGCACATGCTGGTGAAATAACTGTTCTGTAGATGCTCTTGAAAAGTCAGCACCAGGAATGCTCCAGAAAAAGGATTGCTTCTGTCAAGGTTTCCTGGGCCTCTGGGGAGGGATGTCTGGGCACCATCCATGGACAGGCTCTGCCCTTCTGTCCTGAGGTGAGGAAGCTCTCTCTATCTCTGCATGCCTACAATCCACAGAAAAACCAAACAGAAATTTGGTCAACCAAAATGTTTTTCTTGGATTTTCACTTTTGTTTTGTATCAATGAACTGTGGGAGAACCCCTACATTTTCCTGCTGGAGATGCCAAAAGAGGATAGGATAACTATTGTTTCTCCTCAGAATTCTGGTCTTCAGACCAGAAGAGGCTTTGAAATTAGCCCTTTGCTGGAACTAAAATAGTTCTGACAAAACTGGAGCTTTCTAAGGGGTGTGTGAGTGTGTATGATTTCTTCAGAAAATACCTCCTGAGCTCTTCCTCAGGAAGGCAGCTGTTAGATAAAGAAGGCTGAGGAAGGTACAGAAAGAAGAGCTGGTGCTGCCCTTTCTTTGGCTCGTGGGGAAAAAGAGTCTTGTCATGGCACCAGCTCTCATGTCTCCTGTGCTGGGTGGCAGTGGGGACTCTCAGCAGGAGACAGGAGTCTGCTTCCATCCATCAGTGCCAGGCCCAGAGCTCTCCAGCACTCAAAGCATTAAATGCCCTCCTCAGGCTATTCCGTCTGGGCAAAACAGTGGGTGGTGAAGCCAAACCAACAGTTACAATGTTTAAATTACATAACAGACTTTTCCAGTGTAAACCAGGGCTCTCCTCCTCACTTCCCCTTAACCTGCACATCTCTTCAAATTTGCTTTTGTCAGTCAAACATTGTTTTTTTTTAATATTCATGCTTTTCCCTCTTTGACCTGGTTATCTTGGCACTCAAGGCCCAATTGCTAGCCAAGGTAACTAAGTTTTATCCATGGATCAATGCACCATTCTCATGGGTCAAGCTTCAGAGAAAAAAAGAGGCGTGAGAGAAATTTATTGAATATGCATTTTAAAATATGTATGTTTGAAAATTCTGTTTCATGAAACAAAACAAACTCTGAGGAAGAGTTGGTCAGAAGAAGGGCAATTTTTTTCTGACAGGTGAAGATGTTACCAAAGTATTTTTGTACATGCTATTATAGAAATATGGTGATTGGAATTCTCCATAAGGAAAGCCTTGTGAAGGTGTTGGCACACTGGTCGCCCAGCAGATGATCTTCCATCAGTGCTGCCACCCATCCCGTCATCCATGCAGCTTCACCTGACTTATATTCGAGAAGCTATTGAGGCTACAGAGGAGGCTGTATGCTAAAAATGAGCAGTCATAATGCAACATCATTGCACGATGGTGACATTTAGCAGGACAAACTGATCACCAAATTAACTGGTGTGGTTCCAGCTGTGGTGCTGAGGCATCATGTTGTAAATACCTATCATGATACAAGCTGTAGTGTTGCTGTATTGCTCTGCTGAGTGCAGACAAATGAAAGGAGGTTGAGATCAATGACACACCTTGGACTAGCATCTGTCAGTTCTGAGCAGCTGGCTTGTCCTCTGCCTGCACCATCAGTCACTAGGGAAACCAAGGCTGGAGGTCACTCACTCCAGTGGGGAAGTGCAGAGGACACCAACATTTAAAGCTTCCAAATTTTGTAAAAGATTATTTTTCTGTAAGCCAGATCAATATGCTGGATAAAGCACACGTTTCTACTTAGATCAGGAGTGAGTTGATACAACCCATATCTGAGGAAATGCAAAGACCAGGCTAGAGAGAAACTCAAGGGAGATCAAGCGAGTAAGTGAGCTCGACTGAGCTTCTTCATGATAGGTTTCACTCATTCAAAGGGCAGTCATAGGTGACTTGCCTTGTGCAAGGTGTGGGTACATCAGCCTGTGGGCTGTCTCACAGACACTCCTGTTGAAAGGGCTCAGGTTACACCTGGCAGGATAAACCAGTCATCAGACTCCCTTGAGCATCCTGCTTCAACAACAGGATGCTTCCCAACACACTATGACTCCAAAACCTCCCGAGGCTTCAGGCAGCCACAGCTTCTTCTGACAGCATCTGTTGCTTGTCTGAGCATGGCTGAGGAAATAGAAGCTGTTCTTACTAGGCATCCTTCTGTTCAGTTAAATAACCAACAGGCTTATGTATGAAAAAGACAACTTCTGGCCAAGTGAAGAGTTAATTTGTTGGTTATAAACTTGGAAACAAAGTCACAAAAACAAACCTCCCAAAATCCACTAAAAATCCAAATGAAAGCAATGAAATGCTGACTAGCAACCTGCTGCCTCCTCACCCCTTTTTCTAACTTTCAAGCAAGGTATATCAGCTGTAGACCAAGAGGAGTCATTTGGAAAACACTGACTTACTACTTTTCTGTATCCAACTTCCTTGAAGATTTATTTATCCATGCAAAAAGACCATGTTAATGATCCATCCTAAAGGCTATCTTCCTTTCAGTGAAGACTTTTAAAACTAATTTTGGAGGAACTGTTGACCTCGTCAACATTTCACCTACCCCTACTGCAGGAACAGCTTGCTCTGGGCAGACCTCCTCAGGGCTACCTCCTCTCTTGCTCTTCAGCCAAGATGAAACTCTCTGGTTTCTCAGTTCCTGTTTGTCTCCAAATGCTCTTCCCAATTCTTCTGTCCAGCAGGGGCATAAACACCAAAATGAACAGAACTGTGTTGATGGTTTTGAGACAGATGTTGGGGTTAAAGCTTTCCATAAGTGACAGCAGAAAAGCATAGCCACAAACTGCTTGAGGAAGCTGCAGAATTTCTGCTTCAACTTCTGTGGAAACAGTTGGACAATTTTTTGTCAGGAAGGACACAGAAATAGCCTGCCTTCCTCTGGCATAGGAAGCTGGACTGGATAATACTTCAAAGCCTCCTCCAGGCTACTTTTTTATGGCTTACACTTCTGGGCAGTCACTTTTTTTCTCTTCCAGTCTTATGTGATGGAAGTGAATCCAGGAGTATTTGCCTAAATACTGACAGAATGCATGTGAAAAAATCTTAGTGTTTATCTGGCAGGAGTACATTGCAACATCTTCCTGACTGGTGCAATGCCAGTAAACCAGATATTGTAAAATGCAGCCTTTATGTATCTACCTTATCAAACTCACAATCTCCAGATCACCATATGATGATCTTCATAAGGACCCACATGACATAATTATGTGAATAATTATGTGAATGACCTCCAGCATGTTTTTCAAACTCATCACCATCCCTAGCTTTTCCTGAGTTTCTGGGCTAAACCCATCACACCAACATGGCCTTCTTAATTGGCAGTACCAAAGGATTCCAGCTAAGGAGGCTAAATGGTGACCTAAAGCAATCTGTTGTAATTTGAACACCAGGATCAATAATTGAAGCAAATAGACATTTACCACATAGTCCAGTATAGCTCTCCTGCCTTCTTATTAATCCATCTGCAAAACCACAAATAAAACAGCCCCCAAAATCCAAACCTTAAATAGTTTGTAGGAATTTTCCTGGGTTTCAAGGCATAGACAATTAAAAGGGTCCAGCTTGGTTTGAAAGCTAGAAGTTTTTCACATGCACTTGTATACATGAACATATGTCTAGGAATGCATATAAAATAAAGTACAAGGAGGAGGTATATATATGTGTGTGTCTGTAAATAAAAGAAATAAAAAGGGAAGAGGGTGTCAGACCATGTGTTTCATGTGCATGCATTTGACCATATGTGCATTCAGGCACATTCACTCCAGAAAGAGCAAGTTGGGAACAAAATACAGAAGTCAAATTTATCAAGAAAAAAAGAAATCACACTTTTGGGGAAATGAACATGTTTATATCAGTGAAACATTAAATACCATAGAGTCAGGCAGTATGTCAAGAAGGAAGTGGTCATCATGCAAATGGTTTAGAAAAGAAATCCAACAGAAAAGTGATGTGTAAATGGAAAATAAATAAATTTAAATAAGGCAGTCCTGCTTCCAGACTTGTGTTAATAAAGCAGCTATTAGGTGGAGACATTGTGGTGATGTCTGAGTTGACTTGGTTGGGTTTTTTTCACTTCTTGCAAGACCCTAATCAGTGTTACTTGAAATGATTATTTGGGTTTTAAATAACAAGAAGCAGTAAATTTTAATGGCACATCTGAATGCTGTTCCATTTAATTTCTATATGGAGCAATATTAAACCACTAATAAATAACCTGTGTCTGAAATGGTCTCCCTCTCTCCCTTTGACACAGACACACACACACAAGCCAGCTCCTAGAAACATCTGATGTTTTTGCCATGGGCTGGGGAGACATGGCAGAAGGAAGAACTAAAGTGAGGTATGGACCAGATGAGGACAGCATTTTACAGAGAAGAAGTATGTTTCCTGATTTTCCCCTTACTTGTCCTTTCCACACCCCCCCATCCTTTTTTTCTATAGGAAAATATAGTTTAGGGAGTAGTGAATGAAAAGACCATCTCTGTCATGGGCCAGCACAAATCTCATTTTATGCTAAATCTTGCTTTTTAGCAACTGAAAGCCGAGATAAGTGGTGCTTGAGTTATTGTCAGCCTGGGGTGCAAGATCCAGACAGCATGTTCTGGGACATAAATAATTGACTTTCACTTCAGACAGATATGCAAGCTGAGAGTTTTCCATTCCTTTGGATCCAGGCATAGCTAGATGGCTTTAATAAATGGCATGAAGACAATGTGCACAAAGGCACAAAAAGTGTGATCATGATACTGTACTCATGACATTATTCATGCATCTGCCCCAGATCCCACCTCTGACTAACTTCTCAAAGATAGTCCTCCCTTCAAGCCCCTTCCCTGTGATATTTTCTTATTCAAACACTGGCAATTCATCTTGCTCCCTGTGTGGCACAGCCAGCCCCTGGGTGAGAAGGGACTGATCCTTCCTGACACAGACTGCAGAAGGAGCAGTGCATCAGCGCCTACCCCAGCCCCTGGCATTCCTCCTCCTGCTTCACTTCTCTCCACGTTTTGGCCTCCACCATCTCAGTCAGTCTTATCTCCAGTGCTTTCTCTTTGGAAGCTTCTTGGAGCAGGGAGCTGGGCAGTTTAGCTCTGCTCTAGGCACTGTGCCATGCAACGTGCTGTTTTGCAGCCCTGCAAATTATTTTTCTTTATGAACAGTGGCAGACTGTCCGCAAAAGATCTGGATGTGGATTAAAATCATCTACTTCTTTAAACACACCAAAAAGAACTTGCAGAGAGAGTCAAATATTGTAATCAATCAACCCAATCTGGAAAATAATAGGAAGCAAGGGAGGGAAAAAGGAACTGCAGGAGAAATTTAGAGGACAGAAGTAAGGATGCTGCCTGCTTGTCTCTCTCAAGTGGGTGGCTGTTTGAAAGCCCAAGGCTGTAAGTGGGAAATCCTAGATAAACACAAGGGTGTATTTATACCTTCCTCCAAGCTGGCTGACACAGGTGCTCACCAGACATGGTTTACCTGGGTGGGCTGATCATGGGGCCACACTGCTGCAGGGGAGGCAGATACTGCAGGGAGCATCGCATGCCCTCTGCAAGGTGTGTATTTGAAATGAGCTGCCAGTCCATTGGGTACAAACTGCAAGAGCTCATTTGAACCCTGATAGTTCACCTGGAGAAATAATATACCTTTTAATTTTTTTTTTTCCTAACAGTGATACTATTCCCCCACAGCCTGATTCTTCACCTGGGCCTTCCACATCTGCAAGGCTTTTGTTATTAATGCCATAAATCATGGTTAGTAATAAACAGCAGAGAAGCTCTGAGAAGTGGGAGGCCAATTTCCCCACCAAGGTGGAAGCCCCAAAATTCTGGTTTCTTCCCTCGCCCTGTTGGTAGTTGCCTCCAGCTCTGACTGCACGGGGGCTTAGTGTGTGTGGCAGCATCCTCCAGCTCCTGCATGTCCCTGCCAGGCCTGACTGTCACTGGGAATGAAGCTGTCACTGCAGAAAAAGCCTTTGACTGTTCTTGTTGGCACCCTGGGGGTGCTCCATGCTTACCAACCTCCCATCACACCATAGAGGGACGGGCCTTTCTTGAGCTCTGCGTGTGTTCAGCACAGAGAAAAATGTTTCCACTTACTTTTCCCCCTCCTCTCTCTGGAATATGAGGCACACTCTTGTCATGCTTAAAGGAGTGGATTTATGGTTGACTCTGTCTCTTATCTCCCCACAGAGCTCACTGGAGCTGCTCTCCAGATGGGACAGTATTATAAGCTTCATCATATAAAGCCCAGTTCAGCCTACAGCCCAGATGTTCTTTGTTCCCAGAAATACTCCTTCCCAACAGTAAGTAAAAGGGAACTGGTGCTGGTATGCAGTCCCTGCTCCTTCTGTTTGCATTGGTTGTTTATGGGTTACACCCCCAGTTCCAGACAACACAGTTACCTACTTAAAAGCCACTGATCAAACATGATGTTGGGACTCTGGAACCTGGGCAATGCCAGGAGATATGTGGGGAGAGAATGGAAAGGTTCCAGCAAGGCCCTCATGGACGCAACTACCATTGCAGACTACTGCTAATGTGAAGGGTGCCTTTCTCTTTCAAGCACACATATGGGTTTCTTTTTTAGGCCAAACTGAAGGTGCAAAACAAAGCTCCCTTCACCCAGGTTTCAGAGGGGAAGATGTAGGATCTTTTCAATGGGAGATTCTGGCTAAGAAAACCACAGCTCTCACACAAGTCCACCAAAGGCAGCAGTGTAAAAGCAATCCTTCTGGCAGAGCATGCATTTGCCACAGCATCTCCAGGACATGCTCTGCACAGGGTTGGGAGACATACTGATAAAAAACATCAGTGCTCTCTCTGAATGAATCCTGCTGCTCATGAGAGCTGATTTTCCCACTGCTAACCTTCTGGTGGGATCCAGGGAGCTTGCTGCAGCAGATGTGGAATGATGATGTTGCTGCCTGGGTCAGTAGGGATGCTCTTGGGAGCTCACAGGATGGCCTGGCTGGGCTGGCAGCAGCATCCCTGCCCAGGCACAGCCCCACAGCTGCGCCTGCATAGCTGCTCAGCAATGGGGCCAGGCTGCCTCGAGCCCTGCCCAGTGCTTGTGGCCATGGAGAGCTGGCCTTGCCTCGTCACGCTGCGTCCAAAGCGGGCAGGAAGGTCCTGAGGCAGCGGATCATCCCCCTGATAAAGACTTCATATTTATGCAGCTTTCCCTGTGCCCTGAACTTTGCCTCTGTCTCTGGCAAAAGGGCAGTTACCTCAGGTCAGAGCACTGCCTCGAGCCAGCGCAGGGAATCGGCTTTCAATTTCAGCAGCGACTTTCCTTCCCTTTTTTCTCTTATCCCTCCAGCCATCACAGAATAATTCCCATCCCTATTAGCTTACCCCCCTCCCCCTTCCTTTCCCTTCCCCTTTGAAATCCTCCCGCCTGTCCCCAGGACAGGGCAGGGGGAGGCGGGAGGCGGCGGGAGAATTCCTCCAGATATTACACAAAAGCCTCATGTATCCCCAGTGTCAACCCCAGAGGGCGGCTGAGTAATTTAATTAAGGCAAAGGAGCTTTTGTTTTACTTGCTTTCTTTTTTGATTTTCTCAAGTTTAAGACAAGAAAGAAAAGAAAGAGGGAGAGAAATGTTAGCCCTCAGAGGAGGTGCAGCGATTCAGGCCTTCCCGTCTCTGCTCAGTCTCTTATTGAGGAAAGACCATGGGCCTGTCACCCAGAGTCCATGGGGCTCCCCAGCCTTGGATGGCTCCCCTCCTGCAGCAGTGATTTAAGGGACTGGCATATTCCAAGAATTAGTGTGTATTCTTCTGCAAACACATTCATGCCGTTCCCTCCATCTACCCCACACCGCTCTTTGTTCTCCTTGGTATCCTTTCCTTTGTGCCTGTGTCTCATCCTCTCCAAATGTTCTTCCTGCCCCTTCCTGCCTCTTCTTTCTCCTGGTTACACTGCATGTCCCCTCTCTCTGTCCTTTCTTGCTCTCCCTTTTCCTGTGCTCTCAGGATACCCACTTCCTCCCCTTTCTCCCCTCAGCCTTCCTCTCCCCACTGTTCTTGATGAGGGAGCCTAATTTTTTTCCCCAATTAATAACATCTTTATTCCTCTGCCTGATATTTATTAATTGCAGATTTATCACAACTGATGAAGGACATCCATGCCAGGGTAGACTCAAATTGGGAGAAAGCAGTGGCTGCTTTCAAGCATGATGATGGGCAAAGCATCAGTCCACTGCTGCATTAGTGGCAGAAGATCTCTTCTCTTTGTTTCTTGTCTGAGGAAAAAGAAATGGCAGCACCAAAGGGCTGAAAGCTGTGCTAGATTCATCTTCTCATCAGGTTGCAGCAAAAGGACATGGAGATGCTGTATCAGCTCTGTGCAGGGGGGGAGTGGACTGGCAAGCCACCTGTTCTTTGCCCTGGGGGCCACTTGTAGTGCTGGGCCCAAGTCCAGCTTTGGCCCAGGCCTACAGGGTGCTGTAGGGAGGCTCACAGGGGAATGAAGCCCTGAGGAAGCCATAATTACTCCTGGTGTCAATTATTAAACCTATGAGCCAAGACCGTGCCCCAGTGCCCCATCAGGAAACCCTCCTGCAGCCGAAATGTGTGTCCTTGTCTCTCATCAGCATCTCCTGAGGGAAGGCTGAAGCACTCACAGGACATGGTCCTGCTGGGACAGAAGGGCTGTCCTCTCTGGGACCAGGAGGGTCACAGAGTCTTCTCTTTGAGAAGAATCTCTTTTTCTGACATGGAATCCTGTTCAGGTTAAGAGCTGAACAGGCCTGTTCATTCACGGGATCCCCCTTTGCAGCCCGCAGGCCTAACACTCTTACACATGTTCCTTGGCCCAGGGACTGGGATCAGCCCCAGTCATCCCATGCCATCAGACCAGCAGTGTCCTCCTTGCTATTGACCCGTCACCACATCTGGAGGGGACGTTTTCCCCCACTGAGGCAGCAAATAAGTTTTCAGCACTATCCCCACGTGAGCAGAGGCTGCTTACTGCTCAGCCTCAGAGCCACGGCAGCACCATCTGTGGGAGTGACAGCAAAGCTCTTGGGCTGGGTTTGGCTGGCCAGACACCCCTGTCCTCCACTCTGCAGCTCCTCACTGTCTCCTTGCCTCCATGGCCCTGCTGCCAGGCTATGGCTACTGGGTTGCCTCCAGCCCAGCCCATCCCTGCTCAGAACCCTAAGTCCCACTCTCCCTCTTCTGGCATCCCAACACGCACAGCTAAACTTTCACCATCCCTAGAGCTTGGGGTTGGGGGTGGTGTTTATTTGTCTTTCGCTCCATAATCTCTCTGAACTGTTCACCCTGCTGCCTGCCCTCGCCCCAGCCCCGTTCCCGAGGAGCTGCCGCCGGCCCCACCCGCAGGGGTTAACGCGGCACGGCGGAGCTGCGCTAAATCCCCCTCGTGTCCAGCTCCCCCTGCCAGGCGTCTCTCAGGGACCCCACGAGCCCCGTGTCTGTGGCAGCCTTACCTTATTGAAGGGGACATATAGACCAATTAGCTGTTATACAATAGCTCTGGATAGCCAGGCAATGGGACCAAGGGCATTTGCTCAAATTAATGGAGTCTGGAATTGATTTAACTCCAGGAAAAAAAGAAAAAAAAAAAGAAAAAAAAAAAAAAAGAAGGAAAAAAGTAATTCAACCTTTAGTATCTCCCTGGTATCTCCTCAGACAAAACAGGACAGGATTTCCTAGTACCCATATTGAATCTAGATGTATACATCAATACACACTGGTAAAAGCCCTTCTTCCTAAGCAGAAAACTTTGACTTTGAACTGACAAAAATTACGTATTTTCCCTTGTGTTTAGCCCATCTGTACAAGAAAAGATCCTTGCTTTCAGAAAAAATAGTGTGTTCAACATAGGAGGCCCTTTTCCCTGAATAAGGAGTTTATTCGTGTAACTGAAGGCCCAGGAGTGAGGGGTGTCACAGCACTTCACTGCTTAGAAAGCATGTAAGCTTCCACCTTGTAAATGCATCTGCAGCCATCAAAATGTGCAGCCCAAAAAGATGGGGTGGAGGGTCACATGCCCTAGGACAGACAGAGACAGGACAGTCTCAGCTGCAGAGGAGGAGAGAGCTACCTGCCTAGAGAGTGAGCAAAGGGCCTTGGGGACACACTTGGGCCCAGGGCACACCAGCCCAGCTGCCTGTCTTGGAAAAGCCCCCACAGCTCCTCTGGGGTGACATTAGCTCACATCTCTCTGAAGCCATCTGCCTCCCCCCCATATATGCTGTACACACTGAGCTCCTTTAGTCTGTTAGCGACCTTTTAATAAGGGTCTTGACACACTTAGAAAACACAGACCAGGAATAAATGGAATTTTCTCGAGTGGCTAACTTCTTATAAAAGGAACCAAGGCTGGAAGATGGCAGAGACACATTTCCTACAGTACATGATGTTCATATAAAACGCGTTCTTGGCTCCTTTCACTCGCTGTTTATCCCGCCTGTGAAGCAGGAGGCAGAGAAGCAGCACATAAAACTGTCCACACGAGCTGGCAGTGCTGGAGGCCCCACATCCTGCTAGCTTGGCTCTCATGGCTACCAGGCTGTGTGTCTGTAACCCTTGCTGCTTGTTCTCTGTGCCACTTTCTGCCTTACAGAGAGGCTGCAGCTGACATCCAGGAACCTCACAGTGCCAGTGATGTTCTATATGAGAAAAAAACCCCACTTCTGTATAGAGCAGGAATATGATTAGGACTCATACATTTATCAACAGCTGGTCACAAATACTAGAAGTGGTTTGCAAGTGATTTTGCAAATTAAAGCACTGATGTCATGTTGTATTGTTTGCTTGCTGGAAAAGTTCAGATTAGGATGAGACACACAAGGAGACATACAAATCTCCAGCATTTCACAGATTTTAACAGCATACAAGAAACACTGAAAAATTAGTAGCAGCATTTTTGGCCAGTGATTACCCTATTGCAACAAAGGAAAGCTCTCCAGCCAGGAAATAACATTTCTGTCCCCAGCCTTGATCTGTCTTGCAGTGCAGAGGATGATAGTACACAGTATCCTTCTTACAGATAGAAAAGGATTCCTCACTAGTTGGAGAGCTAGCATGCTGAGCCACTGTTACTGTATCGGCCAGTGAAAATGACATCACCCAAGAAGGAGCAAAAGCTAATTATCACAATTTTGAATATTACAAATGTTTAAAGAGCTTTTGGTGGGAAGTGTGAGAAGATCTGGAGGCTATTGACAGATTCCATTGTTATGGAAAGCTTTGGATTGACAGTATTAAAAAAGAAAAGCTTTTTAAAAAAATAAAATAAACCAAGCTATGAATTATATTGTTCAAGAATGTGACCCAAGTGAGAGAATGATGGGAGGGAGGTTTGTCCTCAGGGAGCCATGATTTGCTTAGACAAGCCTGCCTGGAGAAGTAGTTCATTAGGAGAGTAAAAATAACTCTCTTTCTGCTGCTTGCTCCCTTTACTGGTACCTCTCTTGTCCCAAACACACTTTGCATTTTTTAAAGGCAAAGAAATATTGGGCTTTTGCTGCCTCTGAGCTCCATTCAAGCCCCAGAAAGGAGCAGCGGGATCTCATGTGGCTCCTTTTCATCTTGGCAGCTTGTTACTTCTGACACAATGCAGAAGAGAAAGCTCATCCTTTCTGCGTTCCCTCTCTACCCTGGCACTGCAGCCAGTAGGCATATGCCCAAAAGCATGCATACAGCTTTCTATGAATAAAACAAGCCATAGGCAGTACATCAAGCCAAGTTGTTACGCTGTTTGATATGCTGCCTCTATTCAAATAATTTCATGATCTGCTCCTCCAGCGCTGGAGTCAATCAGCTATTTATCTCTGACCATTTCCATTAATCACAAGACTATGGTTGATGGGATGTGGGGCAGATAGGGGGCCGGGAGGGGAGCAGCTCTTCTTGTTGGAAAGTGAGATGGAAATATTTGGCTCCCCAGTCTCGCCACTGCTGGTGCCTCAGCTACACCACAGCCCTCAGAGAGGGCTGGAGGATTAGGAGACTGGGGAGAAGGGTTTGGGAAGAGTGCTGTCTGTGGGAAAGCAGTCAAAACTGGCAGCTGAAGTTGCACTATGAAACGTCATCCTATCTCTTCTCCCTCTCTTCTTTCACATACCAGCTTCCCAGAGCACTTCACAAGGGTCTGGGACAAAGCCAAAGCAGCCAAATCAGAAAGAAAACAAGTCATCTGGTACCCAGCACCTCTGCTAAGGGCTCCCTTGCCCTGTGCCTCTGAAGAAGAGCTGTCACACCTGCAGGAGCCTGGGATGACAGCGAGCTGCTGTCAAGAATCTTAAGTATCTGATTTTACAAGCTGTGGGGGTTTATTTCTGTGTGCAATGCAATGTAGAGCAATTTAGCCACACGTTTGCAGGGTGATCACCCTGCAGGCTGAAAGGCTGCAGGATCCCTTGCTGCTGCCAGGTGAGGGGCACGGAGCAGACCCAGATGTTCATGTTGCTGCAGTGCCTCCAGAGCATCCTGTTCCCTTTCTGCAAATCCCCCACCAGCTCCTCTGCTCCGATTCTTCACCCTGCTTGTCTGCTCTGGACAACAGGTTCTTCTGAGGACAGTGAGTTTTGCAGGTTTCCTGTATTTTGGATGTCAAAGATCTTCCCAAATGTCGGAAGCTGAACAATAAAAACCCCAAACAACCTGACCTAAAAAAAAAAGAAGAGTAATGGCAATTGATCTTAAAAAATCCACTCAAATCAACGAGCTGGAAAGGAAACAGTAACTTTACCAAAAGGCCTTCACAACAGTGGTATTT
Organism: Pycnonotus jocosus; assembly: GCA_013400435.1. Classification (NCBI taxonomy): domain Eukaryota; kingdom Metazoa; phylum Chordata; class Aves; order Passeriformes; family Pycnonotidae; genus Pycnonotus; species Pycnonotus jocosus. The sequence continues at coordinate 169,274 of VWYP01029086.1, forward strand.
TCATTCTGATTCACACACAAGCCTACTATTGATATATCAGGTCAAAAGTCATATTTATCTCACTTTGTAGTGCTGAACTCTGTGAATGAATTTGATACTAGAATTAATTTTTTTTAAGTGGGAAATTAGAAAACATTAGGAGAATGAAAGGGCTGACAAATATGAGTCAAGATTTGAAAGATTTGAATATACTCTCCAGCTTAAGAGCTGGAAGTTAAAATACAGAATTTTCATAAAAGAAACTCTGAATTTTCTCTTTTAAATATATGTTTTTATTTCTTTTAATGGTAAATTGCTGAAGGGTTTTTTTTGGGTTTTGTTTGTTTGTTTGTTTTTTGTTTTTCAACAAGATAAAAAGAGAAGACTGCATTTCAGTTTGTCAAAAACAGACAAATATCATGTAGCTGCAGGTACCCACAACTGCAGATGACTTTCTTGAGAGTCCTTCTTGGAAGGTTAGAGGAAAGAGACGAATTCTTCTGAGGGGAAGTTAGAATCTGAGCAGGACATGGAGTAAAGAAACAAAGGACAATTGCTTCCCTAGTTGCCATCTATTAAAGGCCATGATTTTACACAGATTTTAGTAGATTTTGACTAACATCACTAAGATGGAAAGCACAGAGAAGTAGGGTCTAAAAACCAGCACAAAGATAGACTGTGGGGACAGCTAATATGTGATTCTCAGGGTTGACATCAGTATGCAGGATGGGATTGAGCAGGGGTTTAGGGCAAACACAGCATTGATGTAATTTCTGGGATCCTACCTTGGAAATAAGCTTCCTCATTTACATGCTTGGGCCATGACCTAGTTTCATGCTTAGAAGGTGAGTTTGTATATCAAGAACGTGAGCCACATGAACAGGACATGTTGACAGGGAAGTCTGTTACAGATATGTTCCAATTTTGTCAAATCCAAAGTGACACAGCCCGCTGGAGACCGACCAAATCTGGTGGCAGGAGCACTGAGATGCTCAGGAGGTGGTGAGAGCAAGTATTCAATGGAGGCCTCTCACAAACTGCTCACATCAAAGATGTGGTCTGGCATCAGGCATTTCCAGCCTGGATCTCTTCCTGGACCTGCAGAACTTCTCCCTGGCAAAGCCTTCTGAAAAGTTCCGGCTGATTGCTGGCCATTTTTCTAGGAAGAGATGTACCACAGGCCGTCTCCCAAGGTGTTCATTCTCTAAGCAATCGTGCCCAAGAGTGCAAAGCCCATTGCTGTGGCTCATGGAAGCACTGCCAGCAAGGTTAAATTCTGGAGTCCCCATAAAGGTTTCTCTCCAGCTGTGGCACCAGCCTTATCGTGCTTGTGCTTTCCCATGTCGTATTTTCCCTCTCAGATTTCCTGTGTTTTCCTTGGGCTCCCCTTGGTAAACGTTTGGCTGCAGCATATTATTAGGGAAACAAGAGCTTGGTATTAAGTGATGATTATGCAATTTATTCTGACAGCAAAAAACGTGAAAAGAGGAAATTGACATTTGTGATTTTAGTTATGCGCTGACAACTATAATTAATCTTAACTCCAGCAAGTACCAGATAAGTGGATGTGATGGGAAAGCTTGCATTTTCATTGCTGCTGCCTAGGGACAGCCACTTAATCATGGCAATAAAATGGCACAAGTTAAGGAATTAAAGAAAGCAAAAACTTTAGGCTAGTTTAAATGCAAATAGAAAAGAAAGATGTGAAAGTGCAAAGAAATTCAGATGCAAAAAAAGCCACAAGTGAACTATATAGAAAAATACCACTTTACAAAGGGAAAATAGCAAGAGATAATTTTATGAAAGGAAAATAAAAATCTTTCAAAAAATCCAACTATAAAGGCAATTGTAAATAAAAACAGGAAAGGGCTGAGCTTAGGTCTAATATACAGAAAAAGGCAGAACATCTATTTTTCACTGTATTGATTTAAAACATTTTAGGAAAGTGAATGAAGATCAATCTTTTTAATTTGTCTTTTGAGGAAGAAAAATAGTTTTTTTGATATGCCATTATTTTAAAATGAAAATGATTGGTGATTTTGATCAACAAAATGCATCAAAATCATTAGCAGTGTAGAGGCCTAAATCATCTTTAAACCCATGAAGTAAAAGCTAATGTTTTTTTGGTAAGTCCTTGTGGGAAAAAGCCAGTCCTTCAACCCATTTAATTTCTGTTCATTGTGTATCAAATTAAGAGATATTAGATATAAGATATTAGATAGAAGATATAAGAAATTAAGAGATTGTTTGCTTTCAGGCAATAGGACAGGCTAGATGACTTCTTAAGATTGTCTTTCCTTCTGCTTTCCCCTGGCTGTAATTGAATGGAATAAGATACATAGTGTTCCCTTTCTCTTTTCCCACTGAGCTTTTTACTTCAAGCTTATTTTAAAAATGTGCTTAGTGCAGGGAGAGTGCCTACTTCACAAATACAGCATTGACTGGGGTCCCAAGCACTGCCCCAATGGAGATCAGAAGAGAAGGAAACCAACTTCTGAGGAACATTTCAGATTTCTTAGCATCACCCTGCATTACATCTGAGGCCACGGGCTCTCCCACAATGCAGATCTACCTAGAGTTTGGATATCTTCTGACTTCTAGGAAGTAGCTTCTCCTGAAAACAAATTATGCCTTAATTTTTTGAGAATTTAGTTTGTTACAAGTTCGAGTGAGACTGTATTGTTTGCAGCCTGTCCTGTTTGGATGTGTCCCTGTAGCTGGCCAGTGGCTCCTGCAGCTGGTGGAGAGGAACCCACAGGGCCAGTGCTTTTGGACCTGCATCTCACAGAATGTGTACCGCTCTATGGAACATTGCTGGAGGGCCCAACAGTTGGCCCCATGCTTCCTCCAGATCTGAAATTTGCAAAATTTTCCTCTGTACCATTTTAAAACAAGTAAATCCACACACATACATGCCTAGATTCTACAAACGATTTGGCTTCTAAATGTCTCATATTAACTCCTTTTGATATCTTAGGCACACAGTCTATATCCAAACTGAGATTTACAAAACCCTTCATTTACAGTGAGACTGGAAATATCAGCCACAGAAGGTTGCAAGTCCAATGCAATAAATTATAGAAAAAAAGCCCCAGTTAAATACATTTATGACTAGCATTTGTTTATATTTAGGATAAGCAAATCTGATGCTCCATGGCACAATGCCAAACATGTGAGGGTCAGAAAGAAATTTCCACCACAGCTAATTTCTATGCATTACTGCACAATTAGACAGGTGTTTTGTGTGATGTTTTAAAGCTTCCTTTAAAAAGAAAAGGTAGTGGTTGCCACTGAATCTGTTAATGAACACCAGCGGTCTAATCTGGCATTTCATTAATTCCTTCAATCCTGTAACTGTCTTCTAAGAAAGGCCAGTGAAAGAACTACTGTGTTTTTCTTGAGAGTCTCTCCCTGCAAAGCAAAAGACACAAAAAAGATGTGTATAGGAGACATGGGAGGGAGATTCCCTCCCCCCTTGCATCCATTCACTGTGCCACGTGTTTCACCATTAATGAAAATGAAGGCCTTATATTAGTCCATGGGGATGATCATCCTGGCCAGCTAAGTACACTTTACAACTATTCTTGAAGATTAATTTTTAAAGAGTCACCTGTTCCATCCATCTGGTGGAAAAATCAGAACAGAGGAAGAGATTTAAATTTTTTGATCAAAATCTCTGATTTCTGTGACATGGCTGGAAATGAGGCTACCAGTGCTACCAAGCATCTCCTTGTACAGATCAAAAGGCTATTTTTGCGGAGTTAGAACTGGCAGCCTACAGATTGCTGTACCCCACGTAAGCCATTGCACAAAAAGCCTTTTGTATCCTTAACTTCTACCTCCAGTACAAGAAAAATCTTCACTGAAATAAATTTTAAAATTACAACAGAGATAATTGTGTAGCAATGCTGACATTCAAACAGTGAGATGCTTTAATAACATGTACCAGAATAACAATTTGATTGAGAAATCAGATGTTTTGGGACAGATTTAATTGGACATTCTGTGATGTGCTAGATCATAGATAACCAGGTTCATCAGCTCCTTTAGGACTATTAACTCTGTACTTTTTATCCAATTACATGCCCAAGGGAAGATATATTAACTTCCAATAACTTGACTATTATGATGTCTCAACAATCCAGTGAAGGAGTCTGTATGGTGAGGAAAGGAAAGTCCTTGCTCTATTTCAGGAAATAGCTACAAGTGGGTCATGTTCCCCACCTTCTTAGGACTGATGGGTTGTCAGAAAATTTGCCTTTTTTACAGTGGGAACCACCGAGTAGATAAAGAGAAAATCTGTCACCAATTTTGCAAAAAGGTGTGAATTTATCGACAGGAATTGATTTCAGCAGTCTTCTAACTGCGGCTGAACTTGGTTTATGCCTTAAAGGGAAGAGTTGCAGTAGTTATGAAGTTATTGACAAGGACATTTTTCATGTCAATAGAAGCCTGCTTTGTTTTTAGATCTGCCAAGACTGGCAGCTTCCATTTATTCTGCAACAACTTTTCATAAGGATAGCACTAGAGACAGCATCCGAGTCTAGTGGAGCAGCTTATGATTCCACCAGTGAATCTAGGAGAAAAATTAAAAACTCCTGAGCCTGAGCTTAAACTTGACAGGTAGAAGAAAACAGAACCTTTTCTCACTGCAGCACAATCTTAAATAACTGTTCATATTGTCAAGGGAAAAACAGAAAAATCGACCCAGCCACATGATTTCAAAGCCATTTCTAGGCTGTACAAAGGGTGTAGTGGGTGCCCTAATTATAAAGCCATTTCTTAGTCTTGTAAGTCAGAAGTGGGTCTGAAAGTGAGAACTTCAATGTTGTGTCTGGGCTTCACCATGTTCTAACTATCAGGCTTTTTTAACTATCTGACAAGGTGTTGGTATAATTGAGGTAATGATGGCCATCCACCTCATAGATGACCTGAATATTGAAATTTGGAACAGTGATATTAAGGAGCTGTGCACAGTCTTCATAACTGGGTTAGAAATTGTATCTTCAAGTCAAGGCAGCCCTTTCTACTCACCCTCTCAGGGAGGAAAAAAAAAAAATTGAAGTACGTAAGAAAACTTAAGAAATACAGAGCCCGTGATACTTGGCAATACTACCTTGCAAAGGTTTTCAGTGCTCTTTGACAATTTGAGACCTTTTCTGGTCCAAAGCACTTCTTTCTTAGCCCAAGTTTTATTTCAGAAGTAGCTTCTGCCAGCCCTGGGCATGGTGTATCTGCACTGATGAACAAACATTTGGATCTCCAATTTCAGCAGCACTTGGAGAAAGCATCCCAAATTAAATGGGTTAAACATTTCCATCAATGTACACAGCACAGACAGATAAAGTTAAAAGAGAGTTTGAGGTGATTCAGAGGCCATATATATTTCCAAATAAATTCAATTTACTAAGACTGACTCATAAATGGAGCCTAGTGTCAGTAAGCCTTCTAATAGAAAACGTGCAATCTTTGTACTTTCTGTGCTGAGTAAGTACCAAACCAGATGGCACTGGCTCTGGGATGGAACAACCAAGTCTCCTTCCCCTGCAGGGACACTACACAATGCTTACAGGTGTTACTCGATATAACAAACACTAATAACAGACTTTCATCTACAGGAGGACCTTGTCCAAAGGCCTCCAAGCTCCTGAACACAAATAAACCCCAAACATAATTTACATTAAACAGGCAATATGCCTGACTGAGCCACACAACAGTAACAAAGTTTGGAAGAAGACTTGGCATACTTTGATCACCCATCTGCAGTGCTCAGTGGCAACATCAAAAGCAAGAAAGATGCAGTGGCCTTGTCTCCTGTTCCTTATGCTCATGACAGGAAGGAATTCTTCCATCAGGGAGAACCCTGGCTAAAAGGACCAAGCTGCAAGCAGATTCTTCGCTCTGTGGGCAATCCTTTAGAGAGTGTCGTGGCTTGTTACTCATTCCCTTTAAGATATATGATGGCCCCAAGGATTTTGCAGGCTTGGGTGTGATCCCAGTGTCATAAAATGTCTGGGAAGGAGGCTCTGCAAAGAAGACCTGGCAACGTCTGAGCCCAGGTCTTTGAGTTTCCTTCTGGAGGTGAGAGGTGGTTGGCACTTTTCAAGCAGAATTGGCCCTTCTTGCAGCCCAAGCAGTGTCATCCCTCCATGCAGAGATCTTGGGTGAACCTGAAAATACAGGCGTTGATGCTGCCTGCTGGGAGCAGCAGCAGAGGTTTGTTACTGTGGGGTTATGCTGGAACCATTCCTATCCACTGACTCGACTGTGGCCCCTTACTAGTGGCAGACAAGACATCAGGACACAGTCTGAGAAAGACAAGGTCTTAATGGTGAGAAAAGGTAAAGGCTGTTGTATTAAGCAGTTAAATCATCACTTAGTGGGGCAGATTAGCTCTCAATACTCATACAGAGCTAATGCCCATCTTGGAGAGGATACAAAGAGCTGGATCAGAACTACTAATGACCCCTGTCTATTCCAGATGGGTCAGTTTGCAAGTAGTTTGCTGGCATAAACCCAGAGACACATAAAGCATCAAGTCTTCAGTCTTTGCTGGAGGAAATGAATTACAAAGAAGATATTAAAGCAATGTGTCTGCACTCATTTTGCATCAGAAGGATGGAAGGAGTTCATTTCAATCCTCCCTCCCCCTGTCATCAAGTGTCCTAACACCAATGAAATCCCTTTCACATCAGGTCAGGCAGATCGCCTTTCAGCGGCTGCTTCCAGCAGCCAAGGGGGAGAACAGGGCTGGCCAGGCAGCGGCTGGGAGCGGGGATAGGCAGCAGGTGCCGAACACTTGTGGATCCCTGGAGCTTCTCAGCCCTGGTACTGGGCAGCCAGCAGTGGAGAGAGGGCTTTTACCAGCTCTTGCTCTGGATGGGGCTGGAGGGAAGCTGCCCTGCATGGGTGTGCATGCTGGGGCAAACAGGACAGGTGGATGTGAGGGGTTGCCAGTGCCAAGCCACTTGTGGCTGCAGGAGAATGAGTAACTCTTGATTGCATTGATCGAACAAGATTGGGCTAGACAGGGTGAAAGTTGCAGTCTGCCCTCAGTGCTGTCACCTCATATGGAGTCTGACTCTTGCATGCTCTCTGCAGCACAGGGTATATGAGGCAGATGGAAACATGCAGGAGAGGTTGTGGCAGATGGAAAAGGGAGGAAAAGCATTGTGCTATGTAGGGCTGACAAGGGGTGGTGAACTCATGAGTGGGCAAAACTCATGCCATGTTAAACAGCACCTTACCTGCGGTGGTTATTCAGACGTGTTCCTGTGATGTGCACCCACCTAAACACACATTCACAAACTTGCCTGCTGTCAGCCTATTCAAACCAGATGACATATGGAGCAAAAGGCTTCTTTTGAGTGAAAGGAACCATTGGCATAGAGAAAAATGAGGGATGGATGGTGGTGAAAAACAGACTTGCAGAGCAGGAGCTCACTGCATATGTGGCAGTGGAAGAAGCCATGGCATAGCAGTCCACAGACTCTGGAGAAGAAAAGGTGCCCAATACTCTCGTCACAGAACAGGTTACATCAAGATGAAGTGCAAAATGAAGGTGAAGCAAGATGGAGTGATTGCCAGATAATATGAATCCCAACCACATTTTGCCACTGGTGATAAAGATTAAGGCCTTGTTAAATACAGCAGACCAAATATTTGGGGAAGATAAATTTGTGTTCCTGACATGAAACAGTCAGCAGAGATTTGAGAGAGTGGCATTTTTCCCTGCATTCATAGATGGGAATGGCATATGGAGGTGCATTGGAGGCAAGAGGAGGTGCAGGCAGTTACAGGAACCTGATGTTCACAGACACTCTTGTGTTATCACTCCTTGGTTATTGCCGTGTCCAGGTGACTCACAGTACTTAGGCAGCCCAGTCTGCAGCATGCTTAAGAAAAGAAAAAGAAAATATGTGTCCCTGAGCATACTAAAAAGGAAGCTTCTCTGCCTTGGGCAGTCCCTGCTGGAGAGTGCCCTCCTGCAGCACTGCTGTGGATTTGTCTTTGCTCTGCATGAAGTTTGCTGCACTGTCAGACATCTGACACTGGCTAGACCCCAAAGGACTGTTTGAATGGTCATTGAAGCTGGGTAAATTAAATTTCTGATACAGACCATCTGCCCATAATAGAGCTGAAGAAGCCATGCCACTGACCAAGTTTCCACTGAATAAGAACTAACATTTAATTTTGTGTGTGAGGACTAATTTTTAAATTTTTAATCCAAGTCTTAATCCTTACCAACACTGAGAATTTGGATTAAAAAATAGCAATTAAAACTCCAGAGGTGGAAGGTATTACTATCTCCATTGTTGCTTACTAAAGCTGGGGCAGTGAGAGTCCTAAATTGGTCCAGAGGGAGCTATGCTTGCCTTACACGACCTGTCTAACAGCAGACACAGGACTTTTCTGGTTTAATTCTCAGTAGAACAGGCTGGGATGCAAGCCTTGTGATAAAGAGAGGCATTAGATCTTTGGTCTTGACTTACGTCCCTTGAATCACGGCACTGTGGGACAATGCGCCATTGCGCCACAATTTCTTGTTTGGATGACATGGATTTCATAGCTCAAATGTTCCTGGGACCTAGCATTATTTCCCTTCTTTTTCTTCACTTTAAATTCACAATGACTGCAACTATTTGCCCTGCTGCAGTTTCAAGTTCTCCTTGGCCTGATTTCTCAGCTTGCCAGCTCTTAGGGCTGAGTCTCAGGCAGGACCAGACACAATGAAATCAGCCCAGCTGAGCAGCAGTGAGGAACTACAGATTTTCAGATGGGCTCCACTGAATCTGAAACCCAAAAGTTCTGCCAGGGAGTGAGGCGAATAAGAACACTGAATAGCAGAGTCCTACAAATGTAACAGTGCAAATGGGACATAGTATTTAAAACCAGCAATGCTATTTGTGGAGAGAAAAACAAGAATAATTTGTACTTAGGCTTCAATTCAAGTTGTCCTTTTAGTGCAATAATTCAATTAGAATAACATGAATTGTTTGCCCATTCCAGAAGAAAAATTAGATTTCTCTTTAGTTTCTCTTGTTCTTATACCAAGGGTATCACTCATGCATCCAAACAGTCTCCTCATTACCTGAAAGTAATATTCCTAATTTCACCCACATCCTTTGCCTTTCCCTGGGATATATAACAAAGGAAAGAGAATGTGCTTGGCATATTGCAAAGCTTAGAAACCAGTGTTGCTCATCTTATTAAATACAGGCAAAAGATAAAACTTTCAACCTCAAATTTTCTAGGTTCTGGGGCAGGATTTCCTGCTGCGCTGCAATGGATCATCTCCAAGAGCTTAACAAGAACTTCTCTGGTTTGGAGGCTACAAGGAAATATCCCTCAATATCACATATCAAACTAGACTCCTTTTACCCATTCCAGAGGAGTGCAGCTGTCACTGGCCCCTCTCTTTCTGGATTTTTTTTTTTTTTTTGTGATACAAACCAGGCATAAGAACTCCCTCACTACCTAATTTTTCCATTGCACAAGACGAATGTTCCTACCATTCATTTTCCAGAGGAGTTTACTTTTACAGTACAGCTACTTCTCAGTTACACATGAAGAGCCATGAAAGGTGTTGCTGGAAAAAGGAAGATCTTCTATTTTCTCATTTGTGGTGGGATCTCTTGTTCCTTGAGAGCCTTGTTTTGACTGATCAGTTTGAAAGTGACGAAAACCAGTGTATTTACCAGATACACTCACTTCCAGATTCTTTGGTTTGTATATGTAGAAGCATCACCAGGAGTCACTGTTGTGAGGAACTTCTGCTCTGCCTCTCTCAGGTTGCTATGAGGATAGCTTGCCACCACAAATGGAAGTTTTCCTCTGCAGGCTGTAACCTTGCATTTTTGGCAGGGCAAGGCACTGAAGAGCTGACATCCTTTATCAAGCAACCTTGCTTGAAAAGCCATGGCAATTTTATTCCTTCAAGCCTGTTCCTTTCAGAAAGAAAAGAGACTCAGGGTTCCTCTGCAGAGCTGTAATGCACTGCTGAGTGTGACACAGTCCCAGCTGGACTGACATTTTTGAGAGAAGGGGAAGAGAAGAAAAGATAAGCTAAGTGGTGAACGCTTGGTGCCAGCAATTTGCATGTGGTCACCATGGGGGTGATTGATGGGTTGGTTTGCAGCCTTAAAGTAAGAGTGGAAGTGAGCCTCAACCCCCAGCATGGGAACACACCTTCTTGCCCAGTATCAGCAGAGCAGATGGGCTGTACTGTTGCTAAAGCTGTGCCTGCGGGCAAGGTCTGCTGGCCCCAGTGCTGCAGGCAAGAACACAATGTTGCTCAGGGGTTGCTCAAGCAGATTGAGCTACCTTGTCCTTGGAACACAGTGGAGCGCACCAGAGGGCTCACACTGATGTCCCCTTAGGAACAGAAAGGGTCTGGGATTGCTGATGGTGGGCTCTCCTTGAGAGATGAGGGCTATAAATCCAAGGACATGACCTTCTAAACAAGGCTGGACTGCTTTCAAGATCTGTGCTGTAAATGTGCCCTTGGTGCTGCATTGGTATAGGGATGTGCTGGCTCCAGACAGCAGCAGCTCAGACACCTCATCCCTTGTGGGATGGGAATATCCACAAGCTGGATAATAAGCTTTCAGTAAAAAATGCTCAGATGATATGAGAGAAACAGGAGAAATTATCACACATTACTGAAAAGATGTCTTTGATGAACACTGCAGAATTAGTAGAAGGGTACAAGATTCTTCTCATCCCTGCCTTATTACTTGGTCTGCTTTTAAAATGTCTAGGTCACTTTAGCTGTGAGATATCAAGACCCTGCTAGAGGGGCACAAGTCAGGAACTGCAGAATGAGGGCATCCAAAATAGACAGTGATTTGCAAAACCTTGGACAGAAACCAGTATTTCAAAATAACAATTATTACTTCAAGTGCATGTTTAAACACTGATATATGTATTTTCATTGTTTTTCATTAAAGTTTAGTGGTGTTAGCAAATCAAAGACTTGCCTTTTCTCATCTAGAATTGCAGAGATTATGCTATTCTTATAGAGGTTGGAGGACAACCTTACTAGACTTCAGCAAATCCACTTGTTTCTCAAGTCAAAATGACATCTCTTCTCTGCAGGACACTCGTTAATGCAAAGGAGTGATTTAGGAACAACAGTTTATCAGTAGGGTGGCATCAGAATGCAATGTTTTCCTAGATTAAACACTTCAGTAGTCTGTGTTTCCTGTTTTGATGAAACTTCAATAGTTTGTGTTTCCTGTGTTAGAAGAAAAAAAACCACCAAACTGTAACCTTTTAGATTTGGTATTTTTTGGTTTTCACTCTTTAAATCTAGTCAGTGCTGTTGAAGACTTGCTTTCAGAATTTGTAATGTTGATCTGATCTTCTGGCCTACAAGCTGCAGTGCTGGACATATCCTGGAAATTGTTGTAAGAGAGATACTTTATAATCAGTACAGCTACCTTATAATCAGTACAGCTGATGAAGCATCCTTTTGTTGCAGGACACTTTTTGTGCAAGCCATATGATCTTCTCCATTTTCCTGTCCCATGTGGGTGGTCAGATCTGGAAGTAAAGCATAAAAAAAAAAGAAAAAAAAAATCAAACCATTTCAAATGCAAGGAATTTTCACTTCACAGACTGTGCTCATTGTCAGTAACAATTTCCTGTGGAATGGTGAAGAGAGGTTCTTTTCTTTTTTAGTAAAAGTGCCTCTCCACTATCTATTTTTTTGCCTGCTATGCTAGAGAGATGTACTCCATTGAAGAATTCAGAAAAGCAAATTTTCTTAAAAAAGCTGGTTAAAATATCTAGCTTAAGATAATATTACCTTCCTCCTTCTCCATCCTAATACCAGCTTTTTTTTTTCTCTGTAAGAATTTTTTCTTTTTGATGAAAATGAAGCTCAAAAATTATACCATTAAAAAACATGGCACTTCCTAAAATTCAGTGCTGAGATACATTTTTTCTTACAAGCAGAGTTTAAGAGCATTTGGAACAGCAACCCTCTTCAAAATTCTGTTTAGAAAAACTGTAAATTCTAACCAGTGATAATCCACTGGTAAAAGGAGTAAGAGCTGCCACCTGCTTCCCAAACCCAGTACTGTTTGCACTTCACAGTAATTCCTGAGAGGGTGGCAGGTGTGGTAGTGGGGCTTCTGGAGCAGCCCCCAGTCCCACTGTTCCTGCATGCTGTCACCCCAGGAGCTGTGCTTGTGGGGTTCAAGCTGAGCCCTGGCACCAGCTGGGGCACAAAATGGTCCTGACAATGCTGTGCTATATGCACAGTATTCATGAGTTTAGTGCAACCCTGTGCAGTCTTTCCACTCTTAGGCTGAAAGGGTAAAGCCCCGAGGAAGTAGAAAACTAAATTTCAACAAACTTAGAAAAGCAAAGCATGGAGATTATTTCCTTATTTCAGTACATTGCCATCTTTGACTCGATCTTGAGAGGAGAAAATAGATTTGTAATTCATCTTTTGATTACAATTTATTGTGTTCTCTGCAGGAAGATGTCATGTCTAATGCATATTTTTCTTTCAAGTGTGGTGAATCAATAGACACATTAAATTAAACACCCTGGAAAATATGCCTACTAAGTATATTTAACTCGTGGGTGGCACTTCTACTTGAAAAATCCAATCCCATCCATACTCCAACCCACTTCCCAAACCTGTCCCAGAGGTATTAATAATATTGTTATTATATTATCTTATTTTTTAAAAAAATCAGAGGAAACATGGCCTAAATTAACCAATGTGACTGAACATGTAACTATGTTTCCTGTTTCCTTCCTCCTCGTTATCTCACTTTTGTGAGCTCAGAAATATGCCCACCAGAAACAAACAGGTCTCAGCTGCAAGCAGCTGGCTCTCTACTGCTGCAAGAAGTCCCAGGCCAGGGCTGAGCAACTGTGTGTGAGAGTGGGCCAACTGCTTCTCCTCTTGCCTTTGCAACATGCTGCCATTCTGTGTGTGGGCTTTGATTCATGCACCCTACTGGAGGCAGTCCTAGGAATTTTTCAGCAGCTTCAGATAATTAAAAATGAATAATGCCTTCAGCACAATAACCCTTGTGCTAATTGCTTGGATATTAAGCTACATTCCTTTCACTTTGCCCTCACACTTACAGATGCTTGCATTAACATTGCAGTGGTACTGTGGACATGGTTAGGGTGAAAAATAGAAAAGTTAAGGCATCCGGCTACAAGCAACCAGAACATTTGATATTTGGTTTCATGTGGAAGGCAATGTGGGACACTAATAAACAAATTTCTTGGCCTTCTCTGATAAAATGATGACTTCATGCCAATGAACAATGGTAACTAAAAGTCTACAGACCAAAGCACTCATCCTGCTTTGTCACCAGGATGAACGAGGTGAGAGATGCACCTCAGCCCTGGTCTCCCACCAAGATGTCCATGTGCATCGATGCTTTGCTCTGCAGAGGACCACAGGGTGGCCAAGTTAAGCTTAAAAGGGAGGAAGGCTTTCTACTGTGAAACAAACCCCACAAGTTTTAGGTCTAAGCTTCAAAGTCAGGGTAGATTGCAAAGCCTTTCCCTATAGCTTTGCATGGCATTAACACAGCTGGCACAATGTGCTCAAAACTCAGTGATGGGGACTTTGAACACTGCTTATGATACATGATCGAGTTTCAATATCAAATTCACACAGATCATAAAAATAAATCTATGCTTTTTGATATTATTATCAGTAATGTCTCAAGGAGATCCCTGAATGGAGCAAGAGAATAATTTCGTTTCCACAAGAAGTCATCAGGAATATGTGGCAGGAGAAGGGTATGGAGGGTATGTCTCAGCAGGGATGGAAAGAAGAAAGGCCTCAAAGCACAGGGACAGAGAGACACTGAGGGAAGCTGCTCTCAGCAGCAAATGAAATTTTGAACCTGAACAGGGCTGATAAGAAAAAACTACAACTGTTTGTGTTAGCATGTTACACAGAGATTGAAGGGAGACAGGAAGGTCAGAAAGGAGTGTAGATGCAATAAAGGCTTTTATTCATCAGTGTAGGAAGTATTCTGAGCTTTCATAGACTGGACCATACCTGAAACATGTATTTTCTCTGAAGACCTGTGCTCCAGCACATCTGGAACCGATTTCTAGGAGAAGCCAGAGGTGGTTTGCTTCATTCCCATATAAGATGCACCTGCGAGAGGCCCATGAATCACCTTAATAAAAGTGAGCATAAAAAGGGTCATGGGCTCATGCGGTGGGGAACCCATGTGGAGAGCTCAGATGCTTGATGGTGTTACAGTACATCACCTGAGCCCTCTTGATGCAGCATGTGCCCTCAGCCACCTCTCAGCTGAGGCAGCATGTGCTCACTCACTCTCCCTGCCTGCAGCTCAGGCTCTGGGGACCTCCCCAGGTGTGCTGTGGGTTTGGGGCAGGTAGACAGCTTGGCTGGTGTGTGAGCCCTGTGACTCTGCCTGAGAGGGTTTTAGTGGTGCTGTGTGGCCAAGAGAAGCCACAATTATTCATCAGCAGCAAAGCTTGTTTCACATTATGGGCCACTGTCTTATTTTGCACTTACACAAGCTGGGGAGAAAGAGGAACTTTAACAAGCAGGGGTGTTGGGAAAGGTGAGACAGAGAGACCTTATAGATATGATTGCTTAGAAGGAAATCCTGAAACTATGAAGCCTGAAAGTGGAATAGAGGTGAAGGCAGCCTTTGAGATGTGAGCAGGGCCAGCAGGAAGAAAGCTGTTAGCCAAAGGCAGACTAAGCAATACCAGACAAAGGGACACCCATGGACCCATGGGTGGAGCCCCCGCAAGGTATCAGGGGAAAGATAGACTAGGGAGTGACCTTTAAGGTTTAGAATGTAGACTGATATGGTAATGTAGTAGTTCTTATAGGCTGTATGTAAATGTAGTAGGATTTGTGTCCCGTATTGGTTGGTTACTGTAAGTTAGAATATTCAACAGAGAAAGAGATAAAACTGTGAAGCAACAGGAAATACCTTCTCTTGGGACATCTCTCTTCGGACCACGCTTTGAGCTGCATGCTGGCAGCTCAGAGCAGGGCCCTCTCGCACCCCTATGCCCTTGCAATAAACAACGTATTCCAGAGCAACACCGTCTCCAAAGAACTCTGTCCCACGCCATCGCTACCTGCTGCTTTTACACAGCGGGAGTTTGCATGCCTCATGTTCATCCTCCATGAGTCCAGGAGAATGCTGAGTTGGGGACAGCAGCAAGAGCCATGAGAAGTTTCACAAATGGTTCTAAATCTTGTGAAGAACAGGTGCTGCCAATATCTACTCAGTTCACTTACTGGATTTTGAATCAGGATCTGATTTTCTTCACCCTTATTGTCTTGCCCACTCCACCAAAGTCATCTTCCTTCTAAGCTACTGATCTTTTCATTTTATATTTCCCTTCATGTCCTGTGCTGTGGCTGCAGGTGGGGAGAATGCTGACTAGCTGTGGAGGAGTGGCATGGGTCAGGAGCCTCATGTGGGGGAGTGGGCAGCAGCATGTGCTGCAAGGTTTGTGCTGCAGAACTGCAAAGGGGAACAAACAATTAGCAAAACAGACTGAGAAAGGAATGAGAAGGACGGGGAGATTAAGCTACTGTTTTTTTCCAGTGTATTAGCTGAACCATGTTGCCATCATCTGAATAGTAGGTAGGTGAAATATTATATATCTGTGCAGAAGAACGAGAATGAACTGAAAAAGATTCAGGAAGTCTAGTCTTCTCACTGTCTTTGATTGTCACTGTACATTATCACTGGAAGGTGTTTCTATCCAGTTCAGTTCCTCTCAGGAGATGCTACATGGCTTGAACAGATTCAGGGAAACTCCACTTCCACACTCCTGATGTGAAATGCTGCTCATCTCTTTTGCTTCCCCTTATCCTAATGTGCTCTCAGAACTCCTAACTGGGGAAGGGAGCAGAGTAGCTGGTAGGCCTGGTCATGGCAGCTCTCTCATAAGTTTTTCTGGATGAGATCTCATGTGCTGAGCACCCCATGGCACTTTCTGGAAGCCACTGTGTCTGTAGTTGTGCAGTTGTTCCAGTGCCCAGGAGAAGGGTGTCAACACTTGGGACTGTGGGTTGCCTGGATGATGTGCCCACCTTTAGTGACAGCAAAGACGTGGTACTGCCTCTTTTAACCAGAGGCCCTTTGCTATTCATTCTGGGGCAGCCACTTAGTCCAGGGAAAAACACAGGTAAAGCTGGGCTCAGAAACCAGACTGCTTTAATGTGGAGGTGTAATGAAGGTGTCATATGCAAAGATTTCAATCAGAAGCAGAGTTTGGCCAACAGCAATAGACAATTTCTTTAGTCAGAGAGATTCCCAAGATTATACTTTCAAAAACATGCATCACTGAAGCAACCAGAGGCCATGTTATGTTTCCTGTCTCCCTCATGTGTTAGTGGGCCCATGATTGTAGCTCTACACACTTCATTCGTAGGCACAGTTCCTTTGCACACACATCTCACAAAAGACAAACCGGCTTTTTCCTTGCCCTGTCACGCACTCACAGCCCCTCAGTGCTTTCACACCCACAGTTAATTTTCTGAACAAAACCTCATCCAAGTCCTTCCGAGAGTCTGTACGCACCTTGATTTTTCATTGGCTGAAAATAAATCCACCATGTTCAGAGCATTTCCTCCTCACGCCATGTGATTCTGATTCCACTAATTAAAGTTAATCTGATAAAGGGAGGAACTGCAGAGAAGAAAAAGAGCAAAGAGGTCACCCGGCGTGCCACAGAGAGGGGGCTTTGTGGGGGGAGCGGCTGCAGGGCAGGCGGGGAGCGGTGCTGAGGCACCTCATCTGTTTGGCCCGTGGGCTGGGCTGAACCACCGGCCACCCTGCCTGACCTCCCCGCTGCCCTGCAGCACAGCACAGCCAGCACTCGCAAGGTGGGGTCGAATGAAAGGCATCAGGGAACACAGGGAGCGCTTCTGCCTCCTGATCATGTTTATCCAGAACAGAACGAAACGTAGGCTGGCTCAGGGAATGAGTAATGGATAACAGAGCAGCTTCTCATGTCTTCCCTAGTCTGGCTGCTGCCTGGAGGGCAGCACTGGTGAATTCATTGCCACCTGATGGTGACTGAAGGGTTTCTGTAGGAAGTGAGCACTTGGATTTCAACATGAAAAGAAGCTTCTGTGGACAAAATGGTTGTTGGGGGTAAGGGAGCAGCATGTGGGGAATGAGTATCCCAAAGAAAGGAAAACTGCCGTTCTTGGCTTTGCCACACACAAAGCTACTTCCCTCCAACTCTCCTAGCAACCCCACCATGTGGAAATAGCACATTGACACATAACAATGCAGCTCAGTGGGAAAGACACCTGACAAGGTGTCACGTCACTGAGAGCAGGGAAAGCCATGACATTCTACTTCATTGTTCAGTATCTTCTCCAAAGAGCAACCTAGATCTTTGTGTCCAGCAGATTTATAGTGGAGGAAATTTTCAGAGTGAAATGGTCACTCAAGTTCATACACATGCATGTATGGACTATCAGAGGCTGACTACTGGAAAGCTGGGAAATGAGGTGAGCTCACCTTACTTACTTTTTCTGAAATGATCTTGTTGTTGTTTAGGTGCTAGAATTAATTTGCCTGAGCATAATGCAGTAAATCAATTTTAAAGCATCAGGGATTAACTTTGTCCAGCTTCTGTCTGGGCAGCAAACAGCCATAGGTAGAGCTGGGAGCAGGATGGCCTCTTGCCCCAAACCTGCCAACAGAGATATTCGCAGAACTTCTCTGCTGAGGCATGATCTTCACACGCAGCTAGAGATTTCCCACTTCTCTGCTTTCTTTAAATGGCTGGTACATACATCGATTTTGACAGCACCCCTGCCCCGCCTCTGCAAACTCCATTCATTGTTAACGTGTCTAAATTAAACACAAGCATGGACAGGATCAGCAAGCAGCCGTCTGTTTTATTAGTGCTTCTACTTCAAATGTCAGTCTCAGTCCTTTCTTGCTGGGCTCTGATCTCTCATGACAATTTGATTAACTTTACATTTCCTTTTATTGTTGGAGAAACATTTGGAAAATCTTAACATACCCTACTGGCTGGTTCTGAGACCAAGATGGTGATTATGTCCATGCTTAGCATCATCCATCAAAATCAGGCATCTGACAGTCAGACCACCTGAAAAATGTGTCATTCCTGAGAAGTTCACGGGCCATAAAATATTTCTTACTTGTGAACAATCACAGGACGCTCCTTTTTCTCTCTACAGCAATGCTTTTTACTAGGAAATGCTTAAACATCCTCATTAGAAGGAAACACTTTCTACTTTGTACTGGTTTTCCCAGATAAGAGGACCTTCTCAGCTCCCACTGCTTAGAAACTGGTGTCTGGGTTTTTCCAAGAACCACATTCCTGCCAGGACTCTTTGATGGGAACATACTATTGATGAGGAACTACCAGGATATGACAGATCCCAGGGAAAAGGATGCTCCATTTCAGCTTAACAGAACAGCTCATAACTCTTTCCCCTTTCCTCATGCTCACACTAACCTAATAAGAGTCTCAAGCCTCTGGCACATACTCATGGCTACATTTCTGCTGGCCTATGAGCTTCTGGATTTTGGCTCAGCTCCAGAGTGTCAAGGCACCAGTGGAAAAGGCTGGAAGAGAGCCTATTTTTGTCTTTATGTTTCAATACCAGGATCAGAAATAGAAGTGGTAAGAACCTCATGGAAAAAAACCCCCATTTCCTGGCACTTTTGATGGAGTTAATTACCTGTAGACATTTAAATTCTTTCCCTTGCATCATTTTCAGTAATTTGAAGATGTAGATACTCTGTCATTTTGAAAACCCGCATCAGTTAACTTTATTTCTGAAGTTATTGAGATGAATTCCTCTTTAGAAAGCACTCAGAAGTCACAATTAAGCTGATGCCATTAGGCTGTGACAAATCTACCCCACACCTAAGCCACCCATTTACCTCTTCAGTAAAAGCTAAAATCAGCATTACCATATTATAGTCACACAAAAACATTTCTGGTAAACTTGGTCTCAGATCCCAGTTCCTGACAGGAACTCTCAGGGTCTCAAGCAATACCAAGAACTGAGGGTCTCTTGACAGTCATTCATAAAAGTCAAGCCTCATGTCAAACTCCAGGGTATGTGTGTCTTACAGCACACCAATCCCCAATGTTTCTTATGTGATTTGCAACTGCTGCTGAACACTGCAAGTTGATGATCCTGGTACCAGGATCCTCCGATGGATAACTGTAATAATTTTATTCTAGTCTATAATTTTCAGTCCCTACTGAATCTCTGCTTCAATTCTCTGACATTTCTAATATTTCTCTGCTGAGACAAACTGCCATTTCAGACTTCAGGAACAAATAACTCTCTTCCCACTCAGGGGATAATTATGACTAGCTATAAAATAAGAGCTGTTTGAATTTATAATAGACACTCAGACTCTAACACTTCACCAGTCAAATCTCTGCAATAGAGAGATCTAAACTTATGCTCCTTATACCTCCAAATATCTGTACTTCTATTTTGCAACACAGTACTAAACCTCTCTTCAAAAAGAAAGCAAGCTATGAAGAAAAGAAGAAGAAACCACAGCCGTGCTAGAGTTAAAAAAGAGAGCACATGATGAAAGCTGGAATCTGGCCCCTTATTACCAGCTCTCCCTGCCTGAGTTCCCATAAATCCCAGGCCTAATCCAGTATCTTGCTTTCAGTGCACTGGGTGCTGGGAAGGGTCCAGCCCCCATTGTCCCAGGGAAGTGATAAAACCCCATGTGCTAGTTAATGCACTGCCTCTTATAGGCCCATGCAGCAGGTGAGCAATTATCACTTGCAGGCCAGCTTAACGCTTTACAGAGTCTGAGAACTGTTTCCAATTAGCCCCAGTGTGCCATGGAAATTAACTCATTTGTGTCACCTTGGCTTGCAAGTGCACTTGAAGAACTAGTGAAACAACTGGAATTGAGTGCAGGTGGCACTTCACCTCTCCTTCTGCTCCATGGCACTCCTTGCACTAGATCTGGTGGGCTAAATTTGATAGAAGAAAATACAGTGGAAAACCCATTTTGATCCATAACCAGGACCTGAGGGAGGGCTTGATCTATCCCCAGAGTCTTGTCTCCATGACATTTTTCCAGGCTGATTCTCTATGTCCCAAGAAACAGGCTTCCAAGCACTTCCCTTTGGATTATTTAGTAATCTCATGAGGCTTCTCAGAATTTGGCCTCTAAAAACCTCTTTTTATAAAGAACTGTGTCATATGTGTGTTTTATCTGTGAGCCTTGTATAATGAATGCTTTCAGACATTATGAGCTGGTTTGGAGCCTGCTGTAAAGCCAGCACCATTCCATCAAGCTTGCCACAGTGCTGTTACTGCCAGACATTTTCTCTTAAAAGGATGTTCTGAAAATTGATGTCAGAGCTAAAATTAGGCTTAATACTTGCAGGGATGCTTCTATGATCTCCTGATACAACTTCAGTGCCCATGAATGGTGTGCATATCAAAGGAACTATGATCTCCTGGACAAAGACTAAGAGGATTGAGGAGCTCTCAACTCTTTTCTGAGCTTCATTGTGAAGAGTTCTGTGTCATTTTGAGCACATCACCTCATCTCTCTGTGCTTCAGTTTTCTGCCTTCAGAGGTTACAGTAATCACATTTCATTGAGGTTATATAGTTAAACACATTATGATGTTATTTGATGTCAGTGTTGAAGAGATTTCGTACACTGATAGCTTGATTTTGAGCTTGGTGAGTTCTGCTTACAAGAGCTTCTTATAGCACCTCACTCTTGAAGAAGGGAGACAAGATATTAGCTGATTGTGATGGTCTATCCATACAAAATTATCTTTAAATGACTAATTAAACTTCAGGTATAGTGTGCCTGTGTGTTATATTTGGACAAAATATAAATGAAAAAGCCAAATTAAGCCCTCTTATTAAAAGATCCAATTCTATAGAAGAACTGAGTACAAAATGACTGAAGAAGAGACTCTGAGTTGTTTATCCTGCTTCTGTGACCTGTACTCTGAATGTAAGCTTACCACAACACGTAGGGGTAGATGTAGGATCTGAGCAGTAGGGAGATGGCCAGAGATCTAACCTGAATTCCCGAGATTTATTGCCATTTGATTGTTTGCTTTTTTTCTCTGTGAGCAACACAAAGCCGCGGAGAGCCCAGTCCCTCTCAGGGCCCAAAATGCCACAGCAGCATCATGGAAGGCTTGTGCCCGTCCCTGCAGGAATTGAATTAGCAGCAGTAAGGACAGGCAGGGCCTTCTGAACAAGCCAGAGCAGCAGGAGAGCTTTCGGCAGCAGAGGGCCAGGCCCCGGGGGTGGCCCTGCACCAGGGAGAGGAACTTCCCAGAATTGGAAATGTCAAACTGCTCCACAAGGAGAATCCGGCCTGGGCCCAAACCTAAAATGTCAGGCCGAATCTGAACTGCCCCAAATTTGGATCTGGATGTGAAATCTGTGGCTTGGGACCGTTTCTGGTTTATATTTAAAAAGCTAATTGTCTCTTTGCCATGGGTAGCTAAGTGTCGCAAGAATGGACATGGAAGCAGCAGATTGAAATCTGTCAGGATTCTATTTTGCAGTAGTTGGAGAAAAACCTTCTTTCCTGGATGCAGGGAACAAATTTTGCCACATCTGCAAGCCAGGGAAAATCACTGGAAACTCTGGAGTGAATAATTATACACAAATGTTTACAAAAAAATAAATAAGAAGAATGTATGCATAAGTGAAGAATAACAAATGACATGTGGCCAAACCCCTGAACAGCTACTAAAGCCTGGGACTGGAGTATGCAATTTTCACATCATTTGCAGCCTTGGGCAGCTAGAAAGGGTGGAGAGGTGATATTAGTGTACAACGGCTGCTCAGTACCTTGTATTTATAGTAAATTTCCAGTGGCCAGGGAAACAGAGCACACAAATGCAGCCTGGGAAAGGATAGAAAATGCGCAGGATAGCCAGTTTCCTGGGTGTTCCCAGCCAAAAGAGGATTTGAGCAGTATACTTGCCTGCTTCAGGCCTGCCTATGCCTAAACACAGAGTTTTGCTTTCATTGCTGCCCCTTGCTTGCTCTAAGGCCCTACAGTCTGTTCATATTTCAGATACATCTTCTGTCTCTTATTTCTTTCAAGGACTGAAAGGTCTCATCCTCCAGTAGATATCACTTCCTTTCATGTATTTGCTCCCAGCCTACTTACACATCTCTGGAGGATGAGGTCTATTCTTCAGAGCCTACAGGACTTTTGCTTTGGTTTTGTGTTTTGCAGAAAGCAGCTAAAACCTGAGCTCTGGGTTCCCTGGGCAGCTTGGGTTCCTCAGGTTTCCCACCTACATCCAGGATCACAGCCCTCTCTCTAGGGGCTTATTTCTCTCATGCAGAACCTCAGGCTTGCCTGCTGCTAATCCTGAGCAAGAAAGAAGTACAAAAACTGCATGTGAGCAGAAGAGATTTAATTTCTCCTGCTCTCAAAGAGAGATCTAAGAGAGGTCAGCTGCCTGGTGCAATCAACCCCATTCCACGTTGGAAATGGCCAAAGACTCCTGGAGAAGGAATCCCTTGGTGGTTTGCTTACCCCAAGGTTAAAGTAATGAGGACCCAGCAATGATAAGAGCAGGCTGGAAGCTCTACCATCTCTCAAGAAGTATGAGAAAAATAATTCCTGCTCATCTTTAGAGTTACAGGGGGATGGTAACTTTGCAGACCCCTATTCATACTAAGTAGCAGAGAGCTGAGCTTCTGGAATATGGCAGTATTCCTAAGCACCTCTTTGCTCCACCCTGTGGATTGCTGGGACCAATTTTCCATTTACTGGCCCTATGAAAAATAAAAGACAGAGAGAAAGCCAATTTGTGAACTATCAGCGTGAGTAGCAGTAGTTTTTTCAGAGCTGGTTTTATGACAGGTTGTTTCCAGGTGACTGTTGGCTGGTGCAAGGGTTTGGCTGACACAGAGTAAATGAGACCATGGAGAGGGCTTGGGGCAATCAGATGGAAGTAGCACTCCACTTTCCCCTTGTCCTAGTGAGAGCTGGCATTCAGCTGGAGCAGCTTGCTAAGAATCTCCTGGGTGATTTGAAGTGATTATGTCCTGCTTATAAAAATATATTATGCATATATATGGAGAAGAGCTGTTGACAGCAAATCAGAGAGCAAAGCAGAACCATATCAGCCTGTGAAACTGGCCTGCAGAAGATGATGCATTACGATATACATTGCAGGGATTTCCTCCTTGTTACTGCACAGTAACAGGGCTCATTGCACACATAATTTACAATATCTAGCTAGGAAAGCATGCAGGATGTGGCAGCCACATAATACTCTTCACCTTCTCCTAACTCACAGCTGACTGCAGGAGAACAAAATTACTACAAGCTGCATCTGAAAGTAAAGAGAGTGTTTTAATTGCAAGGTGACTTCGAGGCTGTTGGGTAAGAATTCAGTTTTAGCTAGAAATGGGAATGATCTTGGACTAGATTCTCTCCTACATTAAAGGCTATTTTGATCTGGGATTTTCCATCAGGCCATTTGAAAACCTCTTCTATCAGACCCAGGGTGAGATGCAAACACCTGCCCTTCCTCACCTCTCCTTCTAACCAAGTTCAACAGACATGCACACAGACACAAACCCAAATCAAAAACCTGCCAGGTGCAGCAGACTGCACTGCAGTTCCCCTCCATCACTGTAAGGCTGCAGACTCTGTGATGTCTTGCCAAGCCACCAGTGCTAACAGGGCCTCTCTGGTGACCATACTGCGAAATGTGTGACCTGCTGGAAGACCTGCCCCAGCATGGTGTCAGTGGTTGGGCTGACACGGTTGGGATCCAATGGAAATACTCAGGGCTGGTGTCAGCACAACAAGGGGGATGGAAGGGAAGCCACCCATCTGTCACTGTCTGATGGTGACACACTATTCCATGCATGCAAGCCTGGATGCTGCTGAGGAGCAGGGACCCACAGGGTTCTTCTCTCCCCCTCGCTGAGACAGCTGAGCTCTATAGAAGGTGTTGAGGCAAAGAACATCATCAAAAAAAACCCCACCTTTGAGAAAGAGAGGTAATTTTTGAGATCCTGCCTCTTCTGCAGGGTTGGAAAGTTTTGTGGGCTTTTTCACTGCTTATAGACACTTTTTCATTTTCTTATTTTCCATTCTTTTTTTTTTTTTCCTCCTTTTTTTTTTTTTCACCTCCTTCCCTTCACATCTTTCTATTCAGGGAAATGCAAAGGCAGCTTTCAGAGCCAAAGAAGTGCAGAATTAA
This sequence comes from Pycnonotus jocosus, assembly GCA_013400435.1. Lineage (NCBI taxonomy): Eukaryota > Metazoa > Chordata > Aves > Passeriformes > Pycnonotidae > Pycnonotus > Pycnonotus jocosus. The sequence goes on from VWYP01029086.1 coordinate 193,489, forward strand.
CTGCCAAAGGAAAAAGTGCAATATCCCTCCAAGACCATACTTTGTGATTTCTTGGTTTTGTTCAAATAAAACCCAAAAATAATTGACTGTTATTACTAGAATTTATCATTAAGTTTTCAATAAAAGAAGACCATAAAGGACACCATTTTAACCAAAAATAACAAACCCCCTGGAGACAACAAAGCAAAACCCCCCTCAAGCTGAATGAGAGACCCCTTTTCAATGGAAAAAAGATCTTTAAACATTTTCAGCTACTTCTAGGAACAAATGACTGGCTTCTGCTTTTATCTAAAACCTGGACTTGGTTTTTAGCTTGTCAGCTTTAGAGCAGACAGCAGAACATACTGATCTACAGCATGGGGCATGTGAGAGCACAGTGGGCAGGATGTGACTACCAAGTTTCCCAAGTTCTCAGAACTACCTGGATTATAAAGAATCTGATAACTACCAGCGGTGACCTACTTCTTTTGACCCTGTGGGCATGAAAACCTTCTGTTTTCTGTGGGAGGAAAACCTAATAGCTCAGAAGTAAGGATAAAATAACATTTTTGACCCAGCAGAAAATACCGAGACTGAATCAGTGGCTGTTCCTGCATCACCTTCTGGGTACTTTCACATCATGACACTTTCTTCCCTTCCATGTCTATTATTTGGCATCTCTTGGAAAAAATCAACCCATCCTTGGAAAAGCTCTTTTCACTCTGTTCCTAAACTTAAGATGTAGAATCCTGTTTTCTTGGAAATCCATAGGAACATTGCCGCTAACTTTCTTCAGGCTGGGATTCAGCACGTGGCCCTGGACATCAGTGCCTTTGAGAGTGTCTCCTGCTCCATGGAAAGAACTGTATTGTCCCTTTCAGGCATGTCCTGCTCCAACAGCAAACTTGTGAGGTGAAAGCCCCTCTTCTCTTGCTGTTAAGGTTATTTACTGGTATTATATAATTTTGAGGTTTGTGCCAGTAACACGTGTCGAGTGGCCCTTTAATTTCTGATCTCTCCAATACTCGGTTGCTCCTCTTAACTTTACTTCTTTTTGCCTGCTGATGCGTTTGGCTCCTGTTGCAGCATCACTTCACTGTCTTGTGCATCCTGAGCATTCAGGCAGAGTCCCTGTCACCTGGGGTCAGTAAATCGCTGTACTCCTCTAGCACTGTTTATACAGTGGGCCAAACCCACTGATTGTGCCTGGCTGTTGAATCAGCATTGCCACTGGACTGGCATGACAGAAGAATTCAGCACTGTCTCCTTTCACCTTTTGCTGCTTGTGTCTGCACCGTGCCTGCCTGCACAGCTGAGGCAGAAGGCTGTGCCAGGTTTGGCACCAGAGCTGTACAGGGACTTTTTCTCGTCCCCTGCAGACAAAGTGTTAACTCCCTCCCCAATTCTCCAGCAAGAGGAGGATTTAGAAGAGATTGCAGCATCATTCCTTAGGCATACCCAGATGCTCAATATTAACACAGGCAGCTCTGTGAAGACTTTTTCCCAGTACCCATCGAATGGGAAAAATATTTGGATGGAGCAGCGGTTTGGGTATCACTTTGCAGGTCTGGAGTATAACTCAAATGGAAAGACATGTAGCTCCAATTACTTGATGTAATTCAGAACACAGAAGAGCTGCCTCTTGCTAAGTCAGTATTTAGTTTTTGATTAGCTCTTACTTCAGTGGTAAAAGCCGCAGCAAGCTGCAATCTTGAGCTTTTTTTTTTTTTTTTTTGAGTGTACATATGTCTGTATGTGAGGCCAAAACCTCAATCTCAGAATCCTGAGCATCAGAGCAGGCACTGAGATATGACTCATAGGTGTGTATTTAGCTACAGTCTCTAATGAAAGAAGAAAAACAAGACAAGACCAAACTGGAAATTAACCAAACTCATTAAAAAATTCCAACAAAACAAACCAGTAACAAACCTCCATTCCTTTCAGCATTTTTCTGTAAGCTTTTTTTTTTATTCCTTTTCATCTGGCTGGGTCATGAAACTGAACTTCTCTCCCGGCAGTGTGATGCAGTTCTCATGCCATAGGCAGGTATTGTTTTGTTTGGATTTCCAACACTACTAAAATTGTTTGTGTACACGTTGTTTTCGTCCACGTTGAGACTAAAAGCAACATCAACAGAGTAAAAAGTGAAAAAGAAAAGGCTTTCATTAGTGGCGCTGTTGTCCTTTTTATGACAGAGTCTTAATCTGAGCATAAACTAAGCTGATTATATAAATGGATGATAATTTATTCATTAAAATAGAAAAGGGAAATAGGTGACTTGTCTGACCTGGAAAACTTCACTGACAAAATAAGGGATTTAGTTATCTCAAAACAAGAGGGAACCTTAACTAATCCAAGGAGTACTCAGGGGCCAGAAAAGGACATTGATAAGGAACAAAATGCTTCAGAACCTTTGTAAAAATACAGTCCTTCCCAGCTGAATATTGTGAACGATTAGCTGCAAACCATAGCTGTGAATGCAACAGGATCAATAAAGTTAGGGTTTTCCAGAAGAGTAAACCTTGTTTTCCCATTTGTTTAGAGACAAGTTTCATTTTGGAGAACTGTGTGTTCCAGCAACTCAATTTAATGCTGTAGCTTGAAGAAACCTGAAATATACTGGAGAAGATATCAAGGTATGTTTGTTCCAGTGTAAAAACCTGCAGCCCTTGATAAACAACAGAGCATGATCCCAAGCTGTCTCCAAGATTGTCTGAGGAGAAGGTATTTCCCCACAAACCTCCAAGGTTTGTTTTCTGTTTCTAATCATTGAGAGTGCAGGCACCATGGGGCAGGGACTGCTCTTTGTCATCCTTAGTGCCTCTGTGTGCCACAGTCTAGTTTTTCCCTCTTCCAGGTGACAAGGGAGGTCAGTCACTTCACTCCTAGTTATTTCTGTTCCTCTTTGTTCCTCTGTTGCATTATTGGCCACTATATACATCCAAAGGAAAGAAATGGAAGTTATAAGGAAAGGTAAGAAAGAGTAGTCTGGCACAGTAAAGCTGTCTGTCTGCACAAGCTCTGCTTGTTCTTTGCATCTCTGAACTATTTTGAGGCCAAGTTTTGGCTTTATATTGCTCCAGGATCATCCTTGATAAATTTTCTGTGAATTTACCTCAAGACCTGGGAAAACTAAATAACTTGTGCCAGTTTCATCAACACCTTTCTAAAAGCAAAACAAAAAAGCAACACCAGAGGGTTGAGCTAAATATGTTTGACAGGCCATGCTCTCCTCCTGGGCTCCAAAGTCCAGACAGAACAGACTATGCACAAAAATGGGGTGGTTCTCTCCCCACCCTTCCAAAATGATTTAAGCCAAATGAAAGATGCCTGATTTCCAACCTGATGCAAACTCCAGAAAAATGCGAGACCAATTTTGCTGTGTCACGAGCTGATCTTTCGCAGATGCTGAAAAGCTAGGAAGTGCAATTATAGGAAAATTGCACTAAGGCAAACAAGTACATGCCAAGTTCTGCCATTCTCCATTACCCACCTGAGCCCCTTGATTGTGGCAGACAACACACCATATGTATGTGCTTTGTCAGAGGGGAGGAAAAAATGTAATCCCAAGAACAGTGCCTGGATGGAGGAATGGGAGAAGTAGCGGTGGCTCCCAGAAGAAGCATGCACCCAAGAGCCACTGCAAAGCCATGGTGGCATCCAAGAGCTGTGTGCTAGCTCAGGAGTCATGGCCAGCAGAGACCTTCATCAAGGTAATTCCAGACAGGGCAACCTCAGTACTACCACATGGTAGTCCCCATTGCATTTGGCCATCAGGGCTTTCTCCAGATCCCTGGACAATGGCCCTCCTGAGCATCCCCTGTGAAGCTCAGTTTTCATGAGAAAAGCTTTCCAGGCATTTGAAGATACCAGATACTTCCAGCCCCTTCTTGGACCAGAAATAACTCATGATCTTCTCTTCTCAGAAAAAATTACTCATATTCTGGTAATGCTGTTTCCCAACTGGGCTGGATCCCACTATTCCTGAGGTATCAAAACACAGAAAAGAAGAAAACAAATGAGGAAATAGCACAAGAGGGCAGGAAAATGAAAGAGATACTCATGCTCATTGAACCTCTGAGATTGCTCGGTTTGCAGGTCCCCGTTTTAGGAAGGGGTTGAACAGCATCCCCTCCCTTGATAGGTTTGTTTTGGAATAACACCCCAAAAGGCCCCTCAGTGCAGGAATGGGACCTGAACAGATGAGATTAAGAAATAGCTGGGCTGGTCCCTGAAGGCTTTTTCTATCCTAATGGGCTCCCAGGAAAACTCTCCCTGGCACAGCACAGCCAAGCTGCAGTGGGGTTGGAGAGGTCACAGCCTTCAGGAGGTTACACTGAGGGCTGGCAGCCATATCACAGAGGGGTCGTCTGCCAGGAAACCTGCTCCTAACTCCACAGGACTATGTAGGGAGGTGGGTTTGTGTCCTTTCAAAGCTTGCATACTGCAATTACAGTTACAGCACTTTGTGGATGTTGTCAGTCCTGTCAGCAGGATTGATAGCTGGCAGCTATCAAAGTTGAGTGTCCTGGAGGGGGAACTGAGGACCAAGGAACAGGGGTTTACCATTATTACTATTTACAGTAATAAATAGTAATTGGAGTAGTGATCACAATAAAACTGAAGGAAAATGCTGCTGATCCCTAAAACTGGGAGCTGGCATTTCAAGGCAGGTGCGGCACCTTCCTCCATGGTGCTGAGCAGCTGTGGTGAAACGAGGAGAATATTTGGTGCAAACTCCATCCTGAGAGAGGGTAGGGAGGCTCTGCTCCTCTCTGCCACTGCGGGGGATCCTGGCTCTTCACACAGGCACCTGCCCAAGCCTGCTGGCTGCAGCCCCCTCTGCTCTGCTTGCAGCCCACATGTGCCACAGGTGACCCTCACCCCTTTGGGCAATGAGGGCCCCAGGGGCGAGGGTGGCAGCAAGGGCTCAGGAAGCTCAAGTGCTGTCTGTGAACGCAAGTGATTTCTGTGTGGCTTTGTCCACATCCTCTCACGCTGTCGTTTCACAAGTATTTCAGCAAACACATTTGCTTGCAGGAATGTTGGCAGATCAGCAGAGTTTAGAGAATATGCAGGGCTGGGCCCAGCTGTGTTGTGAACTGGGGAGGTGCCTGGCATGGGGAAAAGAGGCTGTGTAGCCCTGTGTCATATGCCTCAACACATTTGGGTGGTGCTAGTGGAGCAGAGGGCAGGCTGGGAGACCAGTCCACATAGTCCCTGAATAAATCTGCTCCTGCATTGACAGAAAGTGGATTCTGGTTCGGTGAGCACCAGAAATCACAAAGCAGAAACTCTGGTGCTGGAGAGTTGAATTCACCAAGTGAATCTCCCTGAATGCCAGTGTGGGACAGGAGAGCAGGTGGGTACAGCATGGCAGCACAGCTCAGGGACAGGCCAGAGTGGAAATATTGAATCCAAAGTCCAAAAGGGTCACCCTACACTCATCCCATGCCAAATGAATGTGAAAAGGAGACTTTGGCACACAAGTAATTATTTTCGGATTAAAAGCCTAGAAAACAGGACAATTTCAGTTTTAGCATGATTCTGATCAGCACAGTGGTCCTTAAAGGTCATGACTATGGGGAAAGCTTCCCTGTGCTCTGCACTTTGCTCACACTGTCAGCTGGATAGGGCTCTTGAACACATCTGAGATCCTCTTGTAACCGTGGCTTCATTCTGGCTCCGATCAGGACTCGGAGAATGGAAATGAGAATAAAGCTGGAAACAAAACCCACTCTAGTTCCCTTGTATCAGAATGAGACTTTTACACTCTGCTTTTCCTATTGGGACAGTGGAGTAATCAGGGAAACAGAAAGTATTTTGCAACCTCAGAGGAAACACCCCCCCACACACACACCAATTACTTTATTAGCCTTTAATCAATCAACCTTTAAAACCTCTTTTACTCAGTATGCAAGGCACAAAAATAGTTGGGCTGTAGAGGCTGCAAGAAGCCCACTCATGGCAATGCTTGAGGGTTTATACTGTTTTGGGACCTGGAGAAATCACCCTGGCTATCTCTTACCCCAGGGGCACACTGCAATGGCTGCCAATGCATGTGAGAAGTAGCTGATGAGGAGTTAGGGACTTATGCATGTGGAATAGGAATTTGGAGTGGATCAGTTCCTCAGATCTTGTTACACGTGTTCAAAATGATGCAGGAAGCTGAACACATCACTGTTTCCATTGTTTTTTGATGTGCTCAGAAGACTCAAGGCAAATACATTCCTAAAGAATGTATCTGGGCAGGTGGGTGAGTTTGGATGAGAAGTCACATAGATAAATTCATGAAGGCTGCTGCTAAAAACCAAGGATGTGCTTGAACTGCTCTGGACTCAGCTTTGGATGAAGGACTTCTGCTCTCTTTGTCTGACTGTCAAGTTCTGGCCTATGGCCACCTGGAAGCTGAAGAGACACATTAGTTCCTTATTTCTCCTCAAATCTTTTCACGCTCAGCTACTAATCAGGATTGCTTGTGGACAAGAAAACTGTGGGTTTGTAGGACCAGCTGCAATGGACCAGGAAAGGAATCAAATCTTGTACTCTGGAAGTGGCAAGACACAATGTCTTCCCTCTTCAGTAGTTTCAGTAGTGCCCTAGTGCTTTTCCAAGCTGATCACCTTCTAGACAGCAGGAACTCTTCTCAGGCACCAGGGAGCCCAGCACCTGCAGCCCCTGGCAGCCTTGCTGCTTGCTGGGATGCAAGGTAGAGGGAGCAGGGAAAGAAGGCAGTGGGGCAGCTTGGCCCAGAAGCTGCGTTTGGGGAGATGGCAGGGTTCCCAACTTCTGCTCACAGAATGCAGCGTCATAGAAGCTCACAGTATCAACTTTTGCCAGGCATAACCTACTGCGCTCCTGTGCAGTGTAAATACCTCTTTGTAAGGGCAGGGGCACAAGTTCTTACACTGATTTGAAGCTGGCTAGGGGTGTAAGTGAAAACACCGGAATTGTCAGAGCTGGATCATCTCAGGTCTTGTGGCAACCCTTTACTATGGTGCATAGTTGGAATGGTTCTTGTGGAGTGAGTGGCATTTCAGATATGTCAGGAGGTGTTGGTCCAGTCTCAGTGTCAGATACTGAAGGCACAGCATCTCTTTTACATCACACAGACTTTGTTTGAAGGTAGTTTTATCTAATACAAGGGCAAATCCTACCCCTCCTGCACTGCAAAAACCCCTGGGCTCAACCTGGTGACTCAGTGTATCACTGGTATAAGGGAGGTCTGGCCAGGAGGGTGAAAACTGCTGCTGTCATGCACTTTCTTGCCAAACCAATATCTGCTCTGGGAATCAGTTAATAGCCTGAGGCTATATCTTTCATTCTGAATGCCTTTGCCAGTAGAACCTGGGCTTTTCTTCTTTGTCTTTAGACACTTACACGAAAGACATTTGAGACTCTTCTTGCAATCAGCAGAGGAAAGGAAGCACAATCTACTGCACTGATGTAGCAGTTCTGTCTCTGTGTGAGATGCATTACACCCTGGAAGCATCTGTTTCCCTCCAGTTAGGGACACCTTAGGGAGGACAGTCAGCCAGTGCTGGCCTAAATATCAACATTGCAAGAGTCTAAAGCCAGGCAAGGGAATCCATCTTTGGTGTTCCATGTCCAGCACTCGGCTGGGCCATGCCCTGGAATCTGACATGAGCCATTCCCCAGCAGGGTGATCCTTGCCTGGTGAACAGGGCTCTGGCTGGGCACCTTTCACCCTGTAGTCTTGCAGGCTGCAGCTTCTTGAATAGAAGTAAAGCCATAGGTAAGAAGCTGGGTTTAAGGGGAGAGAAATAAGACATTAATGGAGTAGCCATGAAGAATGTTGCTAGTTTAGTGCTCCTTTTATTGCTTCCAGAGGAGCATGAGATAATGCTCTGATTTGCTACAGGCTAAACAACGTTGTGGGTTTTAATAGCTGTCTAGAAAGGACATTTCTCCTCAGATGGGTGCAGGGAGCAAAATTTGTGCCTCTCAACAGTGAAATAATTTTCTTCTGGTTGCTATGCTTGGTCAGAGCATGAGCATGTGATCCTTCGTGGCCAGCTCTGATGGCTGTTGCACTGTGCCAGCTTTTAGCAGAGCAGGGAAATGAGAGCTCTTTCCAGCACCTCCTCTTTGTAAAGGTTTGCCTTTCCTCAGTTCCACTCATGTGTCAAGTATCCCACATTACTGGAAATTTCTGTGGCAAGAGGGGCAGTTTTCTGTAACAGAAGAGGTTCTAGAGCATGAATGGATACCTTGAATTCAGTTGCTGCTCTTTTTGGTTGCCTCACTTGCGTGTTTCTAGATAAGCTGTAAGTCTTATTGTGGGTATCAGTGCTACCATGATGACAGTATCTGTATGCTAGAAATCAGATCTGAGACAAAAAACCTTTACTGCCTTTGTCAACTTGTATGGATTTATGGATTATCGAACAAAATTTGAGTACTCAGACCAGTAGAAATTTCTGATTTCATCTAGGTGTTTACCTCTTGGAGGAATGCCTGTAGAGTGAGTGAAAACTCCCAGATATTAACCCAGACCCTGCTTGAGCCCCATTCTGAGGGCGTGGTGCAGCCAGGGCACCACACTGTGGGTGTTCCTGCAGGAGGGGCTGCCAACAGCACCAATACAGTGGGAGCCGGGCAGGCTTTCTCGGGTGAGGGAGGAGCAGGAGTTTTAGGAGTTGAGGATCTTTGAAAAAATGGAGACTTCTCATTTCAGGAATGAGCACGGACATAGCTCATGTGTGCTGGTTTGCTACTTCAGTGAAGTTTTCTCTGTTCTTATAGCCCTTCAGGCTTGATCTGTCAGCACTGTCACATCTTGAATTCTAAAGATTTGAATACTCTTTCTGAAGCCCCTGGTTATTGGAAGGCTGTCCTCTGAGGGATGCCCCAGTGGCAAGGAAGGCAAGCAGAAAGCGTGTGGCTTTGTGTGTAGGCAGAGCACACGTGCTCTGGTGTGCCCGTGCTTGCCCAGGCAGACCAAAGCACAGCATTATGAGGCATACTCCAGCCTTCATCATGCCAGGAGACACCTGGGTTGCTCCTGTGGACTGGAGGTGGGAAATTGCATGCCCTGCTCACCACTGCTCTCTGGGCAACAGGGCCATGCTTGCCTAAGTGTCCTTCAGATGAAGAACTGCCTGCGATGAAGCCCTTTTTGATCAAGCATGAGAGTGTTTGCTGAGCTGATTTGCATGCACCCCATAAATGCAGAAAATGAACCTCTACTACCAAAAGGTATTTTTGCTTGAAACTTGACACCAAGTGAAAGGGAAGAGAAAAGAAGTGAGTATATATGTAGCTTCCTCCCACTAGTCTAAAAATTGCACTGGCAAGCTTACAGTTGGCAAAAGACAGCAACGGATGCAACTATTTTTTTGCATTCCTATAAATTTAGAATGATTAGTCTAATTCAGGAGTTTACAAGCAGTTTCCTCACTTACATCAGATCTCAATACCTCATGCTTCTTTCCATTCCCTACTGCACTCTTTCAGTGCGTGGACTATCTTCCTTCTTTCCGCTCTCCTCTGGCCATCCTGAAGTCATTCAACTGGCAACATGAGGAAAATATTTACTGTCTTTATAGATGCTTTTGCATGCAAGCTGGTATGCAGAAAGAATGAAGAGATCTGGCCAAGGGAGTGACCATCATATCCTCCATGGAGCAGCAGTAAATGCATCATGAACCATTGGCAGCATCCTGGCCATTAATGAGTTTGGGAGAATTAGGTAAAAGATGTTTTGCCATTAGTTTTAGATTCAGAGAGGAGAAAAGTTGCTCCAAGACTGTCCGTACCTTTGATAGCTTTAGGGATGACATTTGATGGTTGTAATTTGGATTTTCTTCCTTGCAAATGGAAAGACCTCTGTGATTGAGGTTCCCAGGCTACTGTGGGTGTAGCCCACCCTTGTGCTTAGAGCCATTAACATGTGTGGCTGTGAGCTGCAACTGACAGTGTTGCTGTGATGACAGAAGGGCTGCTGGGGAGTCCAAACTGCAGGGGCAGAAGGATGCAAACCAGCATGGGAAGCTGGGACAAACCCCACTGCATTGTCCTGGATCTCATGTTGCTCCCAGACTAGACCAGCTGCCGTATTTGTGGAACAATGGGAGCCCTGGGGACAATGTCATCTCCTGTCTGGAAACTGCTCTTGGATATTTGTCCCCCCTGGCACTAGCAGGGCTGTTATGGTTTCCAGACAAATGGACATTTTCATATGCCCCATATGGGGCTTGTGGAATTTTGATCACTCCTAGCCAGATGACCACGGCATTCACTCCACTTATTTACCTCTCTGAAACAAAAATAAATTCTGATTGTCTCTTCTTTCAAGACAGGCACAGCTTTCCTTTTTTTTTTTTTGTTGTTGTTGTTGTTGTTATAATTTTTGGGGGGTAAATTTCTAAAAATAGGTCAGAATTCAGTCTTCACATAGGAGATTTGGAAAAACTACAGCTGCACCACGTACAATTTTCTTCACTCTCCATCCCATTGACTATGTTGAGAAATCAAGTCCTGACCAACCAACCACACCCAGTCCAGTTCTGGAGCTCCAGCAGGCCCTACTAAGTGCACTTGAAAGACTCACCAGTGCTGGCACAGCTCAGACATGTCCAGCCATCTCCAGAACTGGCACCATGTCACAGTGCATCAGCTTGAAATGAGTATGAAGGTCTGCACCTCACAGATGTGAGGGTGTTGGCAGGCTCCCTCACTGTTGCCGAACTGTCTGCAGGAGAGTGTTTTTTCTAGTTCTAACAAAGAAAGCAGAAAATATTTCCTTTCCCTTCCTTCTGGGAAGGAAAGGTTGCTGGAGGTCTCGCAGTTAAGTTTCTACTGCCCTCAGTCTTTCTTAAGAGAGGTTGGGAGTATGGAAGATGTGCTGTATAGAGAAAACTGGAGGTAGGAATAGTTTCATCTTCTCCCAAGACTTAAGGAAACTTTGAAGCTGGGCCCACAGATGGACATTATAGTTTCCTTTAAAGTCCTGAGCATCCCACTGACATAGCTGCAGACATGTGGGGAAATTCAGCTTTGGATCCAGTTCAGGAAGAGAATGTGCAAGACATGGGCTCGTCTCACTCCCAGAGAGCCACTTCCTCTGTTCACAGTTCCCTCTGAGCAACATGAAGTGAAACTCTCCTTTTCCCCCTGCAGTGCCTGCTCTGCCTGTGGGCTTCCATGCAAAATTTGTCTCTAGTGAATATGTTATGGGTGCTTGGGAAGGCTTATGCAGTCAGATCTGATGGAGAAATTGGCACAGGCAGAAGGGAGCAAAAGAAAAGACAAGCTATAGATGGAGCATCTACTGGGAGATTAAATCAAATAAGGAAATTTATGTATGAAGGCAATCATCAGAGTCATCACAATATGTAAGAGAAGTTTGAATTCTGAAGTCCTTATAAAGGAAAGAGGTATTTGCAGCTCTCACTACAGAAAGGAAAGGGACAGGAGATCCATGTCAGAGTTTGGGTTTGAAGGCTCAGTCTAAATCTATTCCTAATTGATATAAACCCTCTGAAGTTGAAGCATCATTGTGTTTCTGGGAGATGACAGACTGTGGCCTTTTGCTTTACTTTCCATGTGCTTCTTAGGGCTTCTAGGATATGTTTTGTTATCCCTTGAGCATGCTCTTGCCCTGCATTTATCAATGTCATTGCCACACTGAAGCTGCTACAGTCACCCTTGGCAGCAGGAATAGATGGGAGCCAGCACTGCTGTTTGCACTTGCTCAGCCTGGAGACAGGGATACTGCACCAGGTGGTGTCAGAGGCATGTGCACGTGCCAGAGTGAGCTGGCTCCCAGATTCAGCAGGACTGAGACTGGGATGGAAGAGAACAGGGCAAAGGCACCAAATTCTGGCTGTTCCCAAGCTCACAGAATTGTGTTGATGTCAGTACTAATTAAGATTTTCCAAGGCCAGTTTGAGCTTTGATTACCAGCTGACAGGTATGTACTATTCCCCTTCTGGGATCTGTAGCTCCCTGCAAATCATCAAACTGTCTTCAGTCAGCTTTGGACCAGAGGAGTTTTGCCAGAGGCATCCTGCATCTGTTGCATCGTATACAGTACATTAAAACCATCTTTAATGCTCTTTATAAAGAAACCACAGTTGTTAGAGAGTTCTGAATGCTCAGCCCTCTTGTACTTCCTTGCTGTGTAGTTATTTGCCTGTGTTACCCCCCTGTTGCTTTGAGACATGGTAGTACATAAGGCAGCTAATCATTTAAAGCCATATTCATCCTTCCTCTTGGAAAGCAATAGTGGCAGATACATAATGACACACTGGATCCAGGGGGGTTTGCTCAGTCCCATCTGTAATTTATTGAGTGGGAAATGCAGGGGGAATGTCTTTGTTCATTTGTCTTATTCAAACATGCCTATCGCAGCCTCTTGATGTCCGTACAATGATCGGGCAGGGGGAGGGTAAGGAAATTAGGAAGGAACAAATTGGTGACAGCCATCACAAGAGACAGTCCCCACCAGTGCCTGATGGAGAGCTGCAGGGCCTGTTCCTCAGGAAGGGCCACAAAGAGAGGGCTCAGGGCATGTGAGTGACTTACACTTCAGCCCCCAGAGTGACACAGGAGAGGAAGCGTGTGGCACATGCTGGAAAACATGGGCTGCCCTAAGTGTCTATTTTAAGTGGATGTAAAGGGAAGGTTTCAAACCAGGTAGTTTATAAAACCCTAAAATGAGTACCAATAGATGCTCCTGTCAGACATTCATGTCAGCAGACACTTTCTTAATCTGGGAGATTTTCAAAACAACAAATATAATTGTTTTGGACTTTCCCATATCAAATATATTTTAGGATTAATTGCAGCATCTTGAGACTTCATCAAAAAAAGAGACTTCCCCTCTCATCCGGAGCAGCAAACTCTGCAAAAGGAGCTGGTTTTTAGAAAGGCTGCAAAGAGCCAGTGCCCAGTGCCGTGGGCTGGAGTGAGGCTGGGCTGTTATTGCCACTCTAGTGCTCAGTAAGCAGCACGATCTCCTGCGAAGAGCCAGACTTTACCATCACTCTTTGACATTTCAAGCAGGGCTCAGGACACAGCAGAGGGGTCCTTGGTCTGCCTATCACCAGCACAGAGCACAGTGGCATGAGACTCAGCACACTCATTTCTGCTCCCATGGCTCCCCATCCTTTGCTTTATTTTGAAAATTATGTTCAATTCTTTGGCTACTTTCACTGTCATTTGCATAGTATATGAAATATTCCTGGATATACCAGGTGTCATATTTAACATTTAGCATGTTTTGATGCTATAAAAACAGAACAGTTCCATACCAGCAGCAGATGATGCATTGACAGCAACGAATTGAAATGTTTCAATGTTTTATACCCAGGGAAATTCATGAAGTCTGTCTTTTCACTTTCACTCACAATGACATCTCAGTTTTTAAAATGAAAATTTCTCACAAAGTGAAATTTTACCTTACCATGATCTGGGTCTGCCCCTTTATTTATACAAGTTGTGAAAGCAGAAAGGTCACTTCTCTGTGTATCTCTCAAGCTTTAACAAAAACAATAAGGTGCCCAGACATCACTGGAAGAACCATAAAACTTTGACAGACAGACAGTGTTTCGCTCTTAAACCTGGTCTCATGCCAAAGCTTAATGTGAAAGCATGAGAATTTCAAGAAGGAATGGCATTAATTGGTATTTCCTGCATGGTCTGAAATCTCAGCATCTCCCCAAACTATGAAAGTGAACAGACCATTCATACTCTCTAACACAAATAAAATGTTGATGGGAAATGAATTTAAAAATGGCATCTTGCAAGGCAGATTGTTGATCCTTAAATTCATATTTTCAGCATGGCAAAATCTTAAAATATTTTCTTGTTTCTGCAGTTCCAATTAAACAAGGCTTTTAATCAGAATCCATTCCAATTATCTGAATCAGGAAACAAACTAAGCTCAGATTTTACCCATTTGAAAGAGAAGAAATTGTAAAAATATTTTTCCAGACTTTATCTGCCGGGTAAGTAGAATAAAAGAAATATAATTGTTTCCTGGAACTCCTGTGGTCACATAAGTTTTAGAAACAGGCTGCTCTGATATCACAGGAATATTCTTTAGATTTCCTTTTTCAGTCTGACCTATACCCATCATTTTAATTGATGTGATCAGGAAGTGTGTGGCAGCAGCTTGGTTGGGCTAAGAGTAGGTTTGAAAGCTCTTCTACACAACCAGAATTTCTTATTTGTATTGATCTAGTCTGAGCCTGCCCCAGAAGGAGAAATTTTTCCCTAGAAGTTCTAATACTTGTGAGGAGCCACTTTCCAAAGCCTGGGCACAGTATTCAAACATATAGTGTTCAGAGCCATATCTGGGTGTCTTGAAACACCGGCAGTATTTGCATCCAGACAGGGAAGAGATTCAGGGAGTGAGTTCATTTCCATTGCTGCTGGAGATCAGAGCCTCCGAGTTTCGTACATCAGTTTTCACAAGCTTAATTTTACTGACTTTCTTGCGGTTATTCCTGATTTACGACAACAGGAGATTAAAATGAGGCTTAGGGAGGATAGCTTCCTGCTGAAATCCCCAAAGAGACCAGATCTTGCATTATTTCACATCAGAGTAAACGATTCCTTTGGACAAAAGAACCCCATGAAAGAGATAAATATCCGTCCAAATGCTGAGACAGATGGGTTCCTTCAGAGCTTCCTTACTAATCAAATACATCAGTGCCCCCTTCAGTAACGTGATGGGCGATTTAACGGGGGATATATTTCATGGGGACTGGGGGAGAGGGTCCAGCATCAGCCTCCCTGTCGATGGGAATGGCCATCCTGATGGCCTGGAGGGCTGCCCCATGCAGGAATTCTGTTCCAGGAGTTTGTCTTCCTTCCTTTCTTCCTCCTCTGCCATGGCTCTATAGACAGACAAGAGAGCTTGAGCAGCCACCACAGAAAGACCAAGCTAACAGTAGAGAAACTGTCAGGAGTCAGACATTTGTGGTTAGGACACAGGGAGGGTAGAAATCTAGTATGTGCCATTTGCAGAGATGCTTTATTTTGAGAACAAATAGAAAAAAAGGCATTTCAAGCCTTTGCAGAAAAAGCCAGAACAAGTGAACAGACCTTGGCAGTACAGTTCCCCCCCAAAATGAACATTGGGAAGTAACAAGGGTCTCAGGACACTATTAAGAATTAAAAATAACATCTAGCAGAGCTGAACCTGGCACTCTCCTGGCATTTGGCACATGCAGCTCAGCAGCAGTCGAAGAGTGCGGGGCTGCCCTGCAAACCTACACTGGTCAGAGCCCATGACTGCAGGGATGAGCTGTGCGAGTTGAGCAACATGAGGCAGAAATTATGTTAGCAAGTACAATCTTGGGATAATAACTCATACTGATGGGCAAAAAGTGCCTTTTCCATCCTGTGCTTCCAGTATTTTTCTTCTGTGTTCTCTTCAGGATGGATTAGAGCTTGTTTAAAGGTTTTCCATGAAAAACAATGCAAACACAAATATCTATTCATCAAGGTTTGGATGAAGGTGGGGACTTCTTAGACATACTCTGAGCAAGGGGTCTGGATCACCTATGGTCCCAGAGAAGGCTTTAGATTGTGGCCATTCTCAAGAGAGCACATTCACCTCAGTTTTGACCTTCTGAGACATGAGAAACTTTTCTTAATAAAGGTGTTACCAAATCCCTCAGATGGTTTAGGATATGGCAAGCAATTTTTTTTTTTTTTTTACTGGCAAGAAAAGATTACACAAGAAAAATTTTGCCTTGTTCTCAAGACCTGATGAACTATGAGAGCTGTCTAGAGCTCCTGCTGCCTCTGGAGCTGCTCATCCACACTGCTCCTCATTTTCCTATACTACTGTCAGGGTCTATTTGACCGCTGACAAACCAATGAGACACCAGCAAGGTCTTCTTCTGCACCTTTGTAGCATCTTCTGCACCTTCAGACTCTCTATACTCTCTATCATCAGCTTTACCACAATCCTCATGGCCTTCAGGCCTGGCAGTCTGGCACTTGTGATACAACTTGTGTAAGACTGACAGCAGCCAACAATGCCTGATCTCCCCCACCCTGCCACTGGGCACACTCTGACTGGGCTCTCCCACTGCCATCCCCCAGCAGTGGGTGCTGCCTGTTGGCCTGGCTGTGTCCCTTGGGATGCCTCCTCTGGCACCCAGCTGCCCAACAAAGGGGCAGTGGTGTGACAGGCACCGAGGTGCTGCAGCCGGCAGACTGTCATCTGGATCTACTTTGTGCGGGAAAACCACTTAGTTTACAAATATTTGTATTTAAATTCTTTTCTGCCCACTTAATTCAAGCCTGCACTGCAGAAAGAAAGGAAACCTTCCTTGGAGAAAAGCAAAACACAAAGGCGAGGTGGAGGGAACTGCTCATTCACTAATACCACATTTTCCACAATGGAAATAGTTGTCTCTCTTCATGTTTGACAGTAATCTGCAGTCCCAAAATAAACAGGGCTCCTCTCAATTTTGCTTCAGGGTATTTCCCATCTGTCAGAGGGGAGCAGGAGATCGCAGACAGCTGTGGCAGAGGTGCAGCACACTCGACTTCTTACCCCTCACTTTCACCTCAGAGGATTATGGTGGGAAAGGCTTAACATCTTCTGTTGGCCATCAGGGCAGACACACAGGTTCCTGTTGCTCCCCCATTAGCCAGGGGAAAGCCTGGAGTGGCAAGAGAAGGAAAAAACAATAAGCTTTGGATAGTAGAAAGGCCCTCTAAAGGAGCAATATGGGTTGAAATGCAAATCATCTAAACATACACGAGACTGTATTGTCCTTCAACACAGCAGCTGACCAAAGGTTCATCTATTCTGGCCCCTCTGAGACCTGCATAATGGATGCTTAGGAGAGGACAAACAAGGCAGATTTCAAGCACGTATTTCCAGACTTCCAGCAATTTAATATCCTTGTTTTGAATAGCCCTAAATTATTTTTCCCCTTTAATTTAGCCTCTAGTAAGTACATTATTTATATCCAAACATCCTGTGACAAAGAATTCCATGGCTTAACTCTAGGCTGGATGAAGAAATACCTCTTGGTGTTTTGATTCTGTCACTAGCTTTTTTTTCCCAAGTCTCTTCCATTCCAGTGATGGAAGATCTGATGACTAACCCAGGCCAACCATTATGGTTTAGGCTCTTGTCCTGTGTTCCCTCAGGCTTCTCTTTTCAGGCATTGGAGGACACAACAATTCATAGCAGGGTCTCTAGGTGACTTGCCTGGTGGGAAGCCAGGGGACTCAGTCAGCGGACCCCTGTTTAATATATACTCATACCTTACACACGCTCTAATTTTGAGGTTTTGTCCTTGTTGTTTTCCTTATTCAAATTTAAAAGTAATTTTGAACAGAAAGTAAATAGATGCACTTTCCACAATGTGAAGAAATTCAAAAGTTACCACCTTTCTCTGTTTTTTGTTGTTTGTTTGGGGTTTTTTGTTTAGTGTTTTGTGTTTGTCTTTTGGAGTTTGGGGTTTCTTTGTTTGTTTGTTTGTTGTTTTTTTGTTTGGTTTGGTTTTTTGGGTTTTTTTGGTGGGGTTTTTTTTTGGTTGGGCTTTTTTGAAGGCTGGTGACAAGATGTGTTTAGTGAAAAGGACTGCAACTCCAAGTAATGGCACTTCTCCCTTCATGATGAACTGACTCTAAGACTGTGGTCAAAGCTTGGCTTTCACCAGACTAGCCGTCAGGGGATACACAACAGGCAGAAGGAAATAATCATGTAGTCCCAAAGGGTTCCTTAACACATGGAGGCTCAGACAAGGAGACCAGGTTTGGGAAATAATGACTGGGAGAATGCTGGCAGGGAAGGAGATGCCGACATCTGCACCATGTGGCTGACAGACTAGAGACAATTCAGGTCCAGCAAAGAGCAAAAGGCTTCCTATAAACATAAAATAAAATCTGTGAAGGCAAGGAAAGGATTCCACTGTCAGGCTCTCTGGGGATCTTTTCAAGACAGCACTCAAGACCTTTCCAGGTTTTGAGCTGTTCTTTGATATTTGATGTAAAACTGAAGGCACCCAACTCTTTCAGAAAGTGTTAGGAGAAGCAAAAACCTGACACCTATTGCCTCAATGCATCAAGACAGTGTTAACTGGGAAGAACCTTGTACCTTCTATGGGAAATCTTCCCCAAGAAGATTTTTGTTACAGTCTTGCACTGTTGGACTTGACTTCATGAGAATACGTGTGAGCAGCCTGCAGCTATTGAGGGGCCTGGGGCTGTCAGCAAGGCTTGGAGAAAAAGGTTAGCTTGCTGAAAGCTAATTCTTCTACAGAGAGAAGAAATTACCAAAGACAAAATGGATATTCTAGTCAGATAGGGGAGGCCCACAGACAAGCAGCATTCCAGCAAACTGCTGAAGGGTTCTCATTTCTGAATCCAGCCAGGAAAGTGGAGATTTTTTGCCACTTTAAAATGCCTCCTTTTCTATGGGCTTCAGAAATGCTGGTCTGTGAAGGGTGATGTATTGGCATCATATAGGACAAGAGGGTCAGCAGTAAAGGGGAAGCCCAGAGGAACCTTGTGGGCTTAGTCACTATTTCCTCCTACACAGTTTGGCTGAAGGCAGAGTCACAATCAGATAAAGGAGATGAGTGAGAGACAGCAAATGAACAAGGTTTCTGGATCACAGTTTACCCACCCTTAGGGACAGCTGTTAGTTAACACTAGTTATAACCCCAGTGTTGTCATAGATACTGCAGCAGCTTCTTGCAGGGGGAACAGACTGCCTGCAGTGATTACAGGAGCCTTAATAATGCCATCATAGAGCTGCAGTTACAGCTGAGCTGAAAGCTTGGGCTGTTTTTAACATTAAAAATGTAAAAATTTCATCTGAATTGTTGCTAGCATTGAGAATATTTATCTTTTTCTGGCTTATGTATATGTCATTGCCTTACCTACTGGGAGCTGCAGTGAGAGTTTTTCATGTCCACACTCAGCTCTACAGATGGGATATCCCTCTACTCTGGGATGAGACTACAGATTCCATGATGCCCTTACAGCAAACTTTTATGATGAGCAACTGAAAATATTGACTATAAAATGCAAAGAGTGACTTTTGATAGCTCACTAAAGGTCCTATTGAAATTTTTACTTTAGAAAAAAAAATGCCCTTTTTTTTGGCTGAAAACCCCAAACTTAAATTGTTCAGACATTTTCCTTTCTAAAGAAAATTTGAAGTTGTCCAGAAATGCATAGGCAAGAATTTTAAGGAGAGCTAGTATTTATTAGAAAATAAATTAATATAAGGAAGAAAAGAATATAAACACAGAAATCTTTCTACAGGCAAGCAGAGATTTTCTGAACACACACGCAAAAAAAAAACCCACTTTATAAAATATTTCCCAATTTGAGCAATGCTATATTTTGACAGTTGTAATTATAATGGCCTGCAGCCTTTGACTTTTCCTTCATGGAGCCTTTGCTGCTAATGCAGAACTGATTTAGGGTCTGGGGTCCCTCGCAGCAGCTGACTCTTATTAGATCTTGTTTCCGGCAGTAGGAGTGAGTCGTAAATGAGCAGGTAGCCCAAGACAGGCAGTAGGAAGCCTTTCAGTGCAGGGCTAGAGCATGAAGAGGAATGGTAACTTGGGTCTGTTCAAAGGGAAATGAGAACACAGGTACTGTCTTGGTTTTCCAGAGTCCACTGGATGTAGATGACTTGGGCTTTACAAAATAGGTTTGATGGAAGTGGCTGGCGTCCCTCTGACTTGAAGCCTTCTGAGATCAATTTGCTTCTTGATGCTGGATAAGGTCCCAGGTATGAGTCCTGCCTTGTGCCCTGTGTTGCTGGTGTAGGAACACGTGGCACTAGGAATGGCACTCACACCATACCTCCTGCAGTATTTGGTTTATCTTTGCCTCCTTTGCTTTTGCTTTGACAGCACCCCGCACCCTAACACACACACACCCCCCACACATGCACCCACACACACAGAATGAGTCCTCTTTGGGTAACATGGGAGTTCCTGTGCTGTTGCCATGCATCAGGCAGAGGAAGGAAGATGAACTGAGTATGGATCGTGGGTGCCTGCCCTCTTTGCAAATGGTGTTTGACCTGAGCCTTTAGTGCTGAGCTCTGCCCCTGACTGATGCTAGGAGCCTGGGAGCACTCTGGCCTCAGGGTCTGTCACGTCCATCCCTCTAAGATAACCCCTTTACTGACATTTCCTCACTGTGGCTCAGGAAAAGGAGGTTTCTGTACCCTCCTGGGCTGAAGCGTTTCAGACTTTAATGACTCGAGTCTGTGGAACAGAAGCAATAAAGATGTGGGAGAGAAGGAGGGGAAGCAAACTCTCTCTCAAAGGTACCAAAGTGTGTAACACCTCGTAAAGCAGTGGGAACTGGAGCTCAGAAAGTTATTGGAATCAAGACTTTCATCTCCTGTCAATAAAGCGTTATCAGCACTGAGCCCAATTTTCAGCTCTTAATTCCAGATGTGCACATTGGAACTTCATGCCTCTTCTCATGTTGAAGCCTGCACTTAAGTTCAGGCCCCAGGGCAGATGGAAGGTAAACTAGAAAACAGAAGAGGTCTTTCCACTTGTGTCCAAATTCAGGAATGTTAGTGTATGCCCAAGATTTAATCCCTGCTTTCCTGGGTTCCAGTCAGGACAGAAGGCTGTGACCTTGCAATGTTCTCTTGATGAGAGAGAACTACATGGCTGAATTAATAGGAAAGGCCATGAGCTATGGCTTCTTTCAGGTCTAGAAAGAGAGAAGCCATTCAATTTCCTGGACAATCTGAAGCCTTTCACATGGAAAAATTATTTGAACAAAGGCAATTGGCTACATCTTCTCTCCAGAGGGATCAAAGTATGGACAGAATTGAAACCATACATTTACATAATATTGTGGCATAGTCCAGAAGAGGTGGAGACAACACATCACAGTCTTTACTGCCTTTTATTCCTGCTTCCATTGCCTGTTGGTGGAAACACAGCCATGCCAGCTAGAAGCCTGTCCTGCTCTTCCCTTCCAAACCATTCCTGCAACTCAGTCCTGAGAAGCCAAATGTCACAAAAACCATAATCAGTGAGCTGAAAGTTCTATGCCAGAAGGCAGCAAATATTGTCACCATTGGACTACAGGTGAAGACCATGAGGATGGGAATAATCTGGTGCTGTTCAACTGGAGTACAGGTTATATCTAATCCCCGCTGCCTCTGAAAGTAGCAGTTTACTGCCTAATTTTATTCACCAGTAGCTGATTATATTGCTCCATGAGCATTAGCTGAGATAGGCTCCCACAGCAGCAGGGACACCCCACTGGCTCATGCCCTGCCTTACTTTAGAGAGAGGGTTAGAGAGACGTGCAACTCAGGTGGGAATCACCCAGTGGTTGAGTCCATTGACAATAACAGGAATATGTCAAGAATATTAGATGTCTTCACTGTGCCAAACACACCCATCACCTGTGCCTCAGGAGACCTCGGGGCACACTTTGGCTCTCTACTGATTGTGCTTTGAGATCTGTGTTTGAAGTCACAAAAAAAGCAGACAAAATCTCAGTGGGCCAAGGATAAGAGTCGCACAAAGCACTTTTAGCAGCCACTTTACAAGGTAAGATAATTAAATGTAGTGGCTTTTAGGGTAAAGGAAAGAGTAGTGCTCTTTTCTTTTAGTCTCGGTTATATATTTGCCAAGGAACAATGAGAAAACAGCCACATTTTTGGAATCAAGTATATGGGTCGTTGGAGATATTCCTGTACAAAATCCATGGTAAATTCTGAGGGAATAGGGAATCCAGAAGAAAAAAAGGCAAAGGGAGAAAAGATAAGAAAGAGAAAATAACAGAGAAATCCCTCTTGTGATTTGCAGTAAGTCTTCATGTTCAAAGTGAAAGCAATAGAAACACTAAACATTTTATAGTGCAGCTTCATTTGTTTAGGCTTCCCTACTGAGCATTAAATTTTATTGTACTTTAAAGAGTGCTTGATAGTTTTGTAAAGCCCTGCACTAAACACACACGTACACACACATGTGCATGCGCACATGCAACCTTAACAACCTCAGCATCCTGTAGAGGCCCAGTACATTCTAATTTTACACTGTGAACTTAATGCAAGACATCAGAAAACACCTTGCTAGGAGAGAAGTGTTTGATGTTGGAAAGGAGAGAGGAGCAGAAGGAGAGAGATTGGAAGGAGACAAACAAGGGCCAATGGAGCCTGCTCCAGCCCTGTTCCTGGCAGTCTGATGAGAGCTTGTTCTCATCAGTGAGGCAGCCAGCCTTGTGTGTGTTATCCACAGGAGGTTTGTCTTTCCCTGGGTTGTCATCACATGGATGTGCCTTGCAGCCAGTCCTCCCCACACAAACAGATGTTTGTTCTGGTTGGCAGTGAGCAGGGTGGAAGATGCAGTTGTGCAGCAAAGCATGGAGCACACGGGGAGCACCAGGTGGGGAGCATGCTCTGTTGACAGACTATCAGATAGATGAACACATTATCTGGACACCAAGGAGACTCCCAGGAGCTGGCCTGGCTTCCCCTGCACCCAGATGTATTTGGATTTATTGGAAGGAACTAGCACCCTTCAAAGGCTTTCCTTTCATGTGCCCCACACCACACACCCTCCATACCTTCCGCCAAAGCTGTGATGGACTTCTCATGTGATGAGACAGAGTAATGAGGGAGGCCTTAAGCAGGTCTGAGGCTCCAAAAACTTCAAGGATATGCTGAAGGCACTGAAGAACTGTGCTTCCTTGGAAACACCTAATCCCCTTCAGATGAGAAGCTCCAACCTGTGTGACCCTAGAGCCATGAATCACCCACAAAAGGCTTGACTCAGCATGCTTGATTGTCAGCTTAGCAGTGAAAAAAGGGCTTTCTTTATGGTTTTCACTCAGGGACACTCTGTCTGCTTAGGACTTCAGAGGAAGATCATTTATCAACAACTTTTTCTACCTCAACTTCTCTCTGTGACACTCTGAGCTTCTGACTGTGACAAGAAGATGAATGTCAAGCTGTGGGTACAGATAATGCCACGTTGCCAATCATGGGCTGTGTCTTGAACTCCTCTAGTTCTCCCAGCAAGCTCTGACAGATGGGAAGCTGTTGGTCCAAGCAAGCAGAGTTGGATTTTTTTAACACTGTATCTACTGTTGTACATGTTTCTAAGAAGAAAGAGAGCATGGAAATGTCTGCTGTGAGAACCAAGTGCTTTTCCTGGCTCTAGCTGCTGGTTACAGCTGCCTTGAAGGTGCAGCTTGAGAAGTGGCACTTCACAAGATGTCACTCTGTACCCCGTGGTGGCTACACAGCAACTCATGTGGCATTGTGTGTGCATACAGCTGTGCTCTTCTGCACATACAGCTGTGCTCTTCTGCACATGCAGCTGTGCTCCTCTGCCCTACTCAGCAGCAGAGAAGATTTGACTACAGAGCCTTATGCACCTGTCTGTGCAAGACCAAGGAGGGCTCTGGCCACCAATCTGGCCAGGTGATGACTCGCCCTGCAGCCTAACACCTGTGAGGCAAGCATGGGTGTAGACAGCTGCGGCAGATTTGCTGCAAACCACAGTCCATGCACTGCCAAATGGACATCTTATGATGCAGCAAGAGGGGGGACAGGGGAGAATATAACAGAAGTAAACTGGGAGCATGTTTTTGTTTCTTGTTTTACTTCCCAAGTGATATAACCACTTCACTGAGATCACAGGCTGGCCTTCTTACACAGATCACTGCTCAGCTGCATTATAGCTTTTTGTTACTCCATTACTCAATACCAACATCTACCAACTAGCCTGGCCAAGCCAACCCAAGAGTCCAGGCTGTTTATCCTTCCTGTGTTCAGCTCCTCCAAAGGGCAACCAGAGCATTTTAGTGCAGTTTCAGCTCTGCATTGTGCCCAGCCAAGGCACCAGCTACTCTTCAAATCTGCCAACAGAAATTATTTGGATTTTTAACAAAACTGTCGACAGGACAGTGAATTCACACAGGTTTTTTCTTTCTCAAACACCTCTTAAGGAGAAGAACCCAAAGACTCTGGGAAGGTCAGGTTCCCTGAAAGCCATGTGCTTTAGGCAAGGACAGTCAAGGGACTTGCAAGTTAATTTCCTTGGTTGTCCTTGCAACTTAAGAAGCTAAAGGTGAAAAGTAAATAGCAGAGAAGATGAGTTATATAGATTTAGAACATGCATGTTCTTTATTTTGTAAGCATTTGCCAAATTTAGGAGAGGTTTCCAATAGCCCAGTAAAAGTGCTTAATACCTAGTTTCTAGTGACTCAATTATCTTTGATTTTAATTGAGTAGGTTAAACAACAGAATGCCTGAATCATCCACTAAAAGTTGTATTTTGAGCACTGAGAGAGAGATCTCATGCAGAGGGAGTCATGCTGTGGTGACATAGTCTGGGAATGTGTCTTATCATCCTTTCCTCATGCAGTATGAGTTGGACTGAACTGGCACTGGTGTGCTGGCTGGCTCCTAACTCTAAGGCAAAGCAGATTTTGAAACCAGGACCAAGTAAACTAGGGTCAAGACCCGGGTTAGAAGCAAGGAGAAGTTAAGCCTGGCTAATTAGCCCTGGGGTCCACCTCCAGTGTAAAACTGTCCCCACACACATGAAACAATTCAGCCTCACCAAGCCACCAAGCAGCCTGAGCCCCATGTCCATGCCACAGCATGGCAAAGCACATATCCTCGCACAGTCCTGGCTCCCACAGCAAAAATCATGGCTCTCAAGAATCCCATGTGGCTGCTCCCCTCCCAGACTTTATTGTCTTTGGGAGCCCACCACAGGCCAGTGCAAATTATGCAGATAGAGAAGCTTTTACAAACATGCTTCTCATTATTCAGGTGCCTGGTCAAGAGCCTCATACTTTTACTCATGATACAAATGACTTGTTTTTTTCTTGTGGCCCTCTCCTTTTCATCTTCCTCTATTTTTATTTCTTAGTCTTTCTGTCTTTCCTGTGAAAGAGAACTGGGGGCAGGGGGGCTGTTTAAACATCATTAAAGCCAACTACTTCTCACAAAATATGTACTTGCAGGAATAACCCAGTTGCACTGGGGACAAATAGATCCTGGTCGCAGAGCTGTCATCACAACCACATGCTTTGTACCGTGTCTCTGAATGGATTCGTCCCAAGGTGAACACGGTAATGCTTTAAAGTATTGCATTTGTTAAATATTCTGTCAGGAGTGTAAATCAGAACAGGTCAGCATCGCTTCTGCTGGACAGGCAGGATCCTAGCAGGCTCCTAGAGCCTCACGATTGGCAGTTGTGGGGATGGGACTGGACATCACAACACATCCCCTCCCTGCTGGTGAGGAGGAGCTCAGGCCCAGCTTATGGGAAGATGTTCCCAAACCAGTGCTCACGAGCCCTGCCAGGGTCATGAATCCAGACAAAGGCAAGGGCTGCAATCCTACTAGTGAGGGCAGAAACAAAGCAAAACAAAACAAAGGCCATGGGATCACTAGCATAATGTGTTTTCTAGATAGGCTCCTCAAGGCTGACTTGCACAAATTTAGTCATCCCTTGAAGGACAGTATCTCCTTCTTATGAGCTTGTGCATCTTCTGGGAACCATAACAGCATGGGCACCCAAATATTTCAAGTCTGGCAAAGCCAGTCTGTGCCTAAACTTCACCATATCGTTTAAAGTTCAGGATGTGGCTGCTGGGCATTACCAGAAAGAAGAAGCCACAAAATCTGAACTCTCCCCAAGTTTGGGAGTACTCAGATCCCTGCATTCACTCCAGTTTCCTCTCTGGCTTTGTCTGGGAATGTTTGTGCCAGCAACCTACAGAAGAAAATGAAGTCCATTGCACACAGATGCTTGGCCAGCTCTCAGTAATGAAACACGTCTTTATCGTCCACAATTTTTGATTTAAGGACGGGGCAAAACTGCCCACAGTTTGCAGAGAAAATAAAATATATAAAAAAAGAAGCAAGCCTCAGTGCTTAGGTTGTGAAATGCAGCTTCCTCGGGACAATAAAGACGTGTTTCATTATGGAAAGTGGCCGACCATCTGTGTGTTTTTGCCTCGTATCCCTCAGATCTGGGAAGTAACACAGCCAGTTTTGCACTCACTTCGCTGACTGTAACTGTGCTGACATGTCTGACTTTGTAAACATTGCCAGCATTTTCAGAGTGAGGGCCACATGCCTCCTGCTCCTCTGGGCACCCTCCTCCCGAGGGGCGCAGGATCCCTGCCGCTTCCCCTCCTGCGGGCAGGGACATTTGGCACATCATCTGTCTGCTAGGAGTTGCTCTGAAGGACTGTTCCCTGTGTGACTGGCAGCCTCTGGCATGGCTGGAATCATCTCAGAGGAGTAATACTCTTTCTGTTTGCAGGGTGAGGCATGACACCCTACCTTGGGCCACAGCGATGCTGGCAGACGGCGCTTTGCTGTGAAATCCTGCTGTGCCTCCGTGCATGCTGCCCCACTGTTTGCTCTGCTCACACTGGTTTTCAAGCAAGGGCTTGTTGGACAGATGCATGTGGAGCTGGATGCTTCCTGGCTGTACACAGTGTATGGCAATGGCAGTAAAGGTGCCCCTGTTGCCTCAGGCACTGCCTAAAGCTGCCCAGTCATTGCCTGGCCCTTGCCTCGCTTGCTGACGCTGCCTGGCAAGGCTTCTGCTTGAAGTGAGACTTTCCAAACTGTGGATGCTTCTTCCTGCACCCCTGGGCAGACCTGTGCTTGGCTGCTTTTGCTGAGGAATAGAGTAAAAGGTGTCCAACACAGGAAAATATGGTGCTGCCCTCTCAAAGGCTGCTTTTTCATATCAGCCACTGCACCTGACCTGTGGGGACTTGCTGGCAAAGAATCAGTGCCCCCACCATGATCTCCAGCCAGAGCCATGGATTCTTAGCCAGACAGAACTTGTGTGGTTGCAGCAATGGGCAGGGTGGTGCTAGAGGAGGCTGCCATGGGAAGGAGTGGGAAAGATGCTTTTTGTGTGAAGAGTGGGATGGAATGGAGGCTGAGATGTCCCAGGGCTGGCTCCATTTTGGGGTCAGGTTATTCTTGACATGGTTTTCACCTCTCATATCTCACCTGTTGAAGGCCAAACCATCATGTAGATCGTTGGCTTTTGCATTTTTAAACGTATCCTTTTATGTTTCTGGTTCACTGTGAAGTCTATATGTCCATCTATCTCTGATGCTTCCTATGGCTATCCAAGTGCCAAGGCTGACACTGGTTAGGAAAATATTGCTCCAGTTTCAGAAGAGAGAGAGGTCTGGGAAGAGTAGCAGTTTATACCTACTCAACATGATTGAAGATGTACCAAAATCTACTCAGGCTGCTCCAAAAGCCATCAAAGACAGCATAATGACTCCAGCTGTGACCACCAGCCTTCAGATCAGGTCCTAAATGAAGCCATGTGAACTATATGTGGTCAGAAGAAACTGAGCTCTAAGTGCATAATGTGGCAAAGATATGATATTTTCCAAACAGCGGGTGAACTTATTAAAAAAAGAGAAGAGAAGAGAAGAGAAGAGAAGAGAAGAGAAGAGAAGAAGAGAGGAAGAGAAGAAGAGGAGAAGAGGAGAAGAGGAGAAGAGGAGAAGAGGAGAAGAGGAGAAGAGAAGGTTCCTTCTGTGTCTGCTCTGAATGGCTCAAAAAGGGTCATACAGCACCAGGAGCCCTCATTTCTAAACATGATACAAGGAGCTGATATTGGTGTTTACACAGTCATTTTAGGGAAGAAAGAGTTTAATTTCAACAGCACCCCACCTACAAGTGTGCCTGGATATCATTATTGGCAGGTGCATGTAATCACAAAAACACCAATCAAATAATAGAAACATTAAGTTTCTGCTCAAGATCAAAAGAAAGAACCAAAACTTCTACCCTGGCTCAGCCTGATGTGTCAGCCACATGCCTCGATACCTATAGCTTCAAGATCACTCATTCCTCCAAGGCACATATGTTCAGCTCTCTAGGAAAGCTAAGGAATTTCTTGTCCTGGGCCCCTACCTGTAAAATCCGTCAGCAGCAGCATTCCTGGGAGCAATGCAATGAAACCAAGCTCGGGGAAATCTCTGGATGGTGAGGTCTTGTAAAGGGCTATATATAAAGCCCCTGAAGCAGCCCAGCTCAGGTAACCAATACTGGTGAGCAGATGTCCAGCTGTGCCTGTGGAGGCTTTGCAATACCCCTTTGGGGATGAAGAGGATTGAGCAGGAGAGTCAGGGACAGGAGGGTGACAAGGCAGCATTATTAAAAGTGGGAGAGATGATAGCAAATGTCCTTCCAAGGCTGGGGTCAACTGCCCATCATTTAAATGATTTTAAAACTAGATTATATGTGGAGTTGAAGAAGACATGGCCGGCATCAGTCCTCCAATGGGTTCCCAGAGAGAAGTTTGTGTTAGGATTTAATAGCTTTTTTCTCCCAGTTCTAATTTCCATTAAGTGGAAGCCTTTGTTTCTGCCAAAACCAGAATGCAAAGCTTCTTTGAAATTCTTGGCTAAACATTCCTCTCTTTGCACCAGGAGAAGCATGGATTTAATTCCACAGCAAACACCAGAGCATACCCAGGGCCTCTGGTGTTCAGGCCTGCCTGATGTCCCCATCATGTCCTTGGTTCCAGCCTTCATCCAGACACTGCTGTGCACTGAGCAGCTGCCCTGTCACCCGGGAAAAGCTGGTCCCTGTCTCTGTCAGGCTACAGTGTAATGTTTTATTCTTTCTAAACTAACTAGTTGCTGGACCACTAAAACTGGCATTTTAGAGTCACTAAATTGCAGCTGCTTGGCATAGTGAACCCAGGCAAGCAAGGAAAAAAAGCAAAGAGAGCAAGAGATTGCGCACACAGTGTCCAGGTCAACAGTGGTTTATTAGGTCCCATTAACCATATGGTCACGATTATAATAAAAGTCTGAGTTATGGCCAGTGACATGTGCAAAGCACCCCCCCTTCCTCAAAAGCCAATATATATATGATGGGTGTAGATTCAATGTGAACACAGACCTATATCACAGGAGTTTTTTAACCCTTTCTGGTCCCTAGGGGAAAGGAAGAAAAACATGAACACAACCAGGCTATATCTGATAACTCTCCAGGTCAGCAAAGCCTCTCAAAAAACAGAAACTGTCCTGTTACTGATCTCCTTTCCTTCAAGGGTTTGCTGTAGCTTCTTGGGCTGGAGGGCCATTCTTACATCATCAGCCCCCAGAAATCAGGATACTCTTAATTTTTGAGTGGGCCCAGCTCCTGCTCCCTCTCCATCTGCCTTGTGAAGAACCTGAGAATCCTGAAGAATCTGAGCTGTGTGAGTGTAGCACCGAGTATAATTTGCCTGTGCATATTCCTGAGCAGTTTTGTAATGGCACAGCTCCAAACTGAAACACCTGCATGCTGACCCTTGCAGGTGAGAAAATATTCTTGATTCTGTGAAGACACCCCATTTCTTTAGTACCACTCATATAGAGTGCCCACAGTATTCCACTGGCATGTAATGATGGGACACGTGACATGTAAAGGCTCTTTAAACTATTTCATGGGTCAAAGAGCCAAGATAAAAACAGGCACTGGCTAATGTAAGTGATAACACTCATGACAAAGCTAGAAAGAAAATTCAGAGATCATGAGAAGAAAGAAGTAGAAAAAAATTCAGAGTTACTTTACTGGCCAGGCCAGAAAAAACAACAGTGAAAAGGAATATGCAATTTAAAAAATTCTTTCCGTTTTAATCACTGCAGAAGTTGTTAAGCCCTGGAATGAAATTTACATGTGTGACTTTTTGCCTTGGTGATGTGCCTTTGAAACAGACAGACTGAACTGGCTGTGAGGGGCAGTGGCTCCTCCTGGGCTCCTCCTGCACCGCAGCCAGCAGCAGGTCTGTGGCTCCATGTCCTGCAGCTGTGAGAGCCTGGGACAATGCCTGTTTGCCCTCAGCCTCCCACAGCTACAGACAAGAGACACAGAGGCCAGCAAGCCCACACAGAGCCCATGGACAACCCAACACCATCCCTCCAGCCACTGCTGCTTCCAAAGCCCTCTGGAGAGGTTATGGTACCAGCAGCTCTGCCATGTTGAGTCTGGCTCTTTGCCTCAAGGTCTCAGAGTCTCTCTAGCTTCAATGAAATCCACACTCTGTCCTGTGTTTCCAAGCAATTAATTTGCTGAAGAGATTATCTTCTCTCAGTGCTCCTTCCTTAGCCTGTGTGTTAGCATCTTGTCCTCCTGTGTGAACACACACCAGGCAGATCTCCAGCTCTTGTAAACTGGGACATGTCTGGTGACACCCCACCCTAGTTATGGGTGATCTTTGACCACAAACAATGATATTATAAAAGATATTTCCATTTCCTGGCTCTGGGGAGAATCCAAATCTAGCTTTTCACGGTTTGGATACATCATCACGAAGGCATGGAAAGACTCCCCTACTTCTATGTCACTGTTAAAGGGCTCATCTAAAAGCAACAGAGTTTGTGCCCTGACCAAGGCTTGGGGTGACTGTTGACTGCCTGGAATTTGGGAAAGATTATGACTACATACAGCAGTGGCCAACATGTGAAGCCCACTGGGGCCAATACCCAGGTCTGTTCTCTCCTCAGGCATCTTAGCAGTCTGCAAAGCAAACACTACAGCCAAACAATTCCCAGAGTGCCTCCATCGTGCCTAAACCATGTACTTATCCATCCTCTCTCCCAACGTGGCTGCATGTTCGGCCTCAACCCAAAGTCACGCAAAACTCAGCTGTTAGCACTTATCTGAGCACCCTCTCCTGACACACAACCCACCCATCCCCTCCCTTCAGCAGCTTCCTAAATCTCTGTCCAGAGGAGTGATTTGCCTCAGGGACTTTGGTTCTCTTGGAGAAAAGGCCCTGGTCAGGAGCTCAGCTCACCTTTCCATCACTGGGAGCTGGAGAGTTTCAGACAGCAAATCCCAGGACATAAATAAAAGTTTGGTCGAAACTTGGAAAGTGCCGGATGTGCAAAGAAACGACCTAAAAGGTAAAAGTCAAAGATAAATAAGAACAGTTCGTGTAAACTGTGTGCTCATCTTAACAATAAACAGAGCGGCTGCCGCAGAGCAACTTGAAAGGACTCCACTCTGCAAAGATGAATGGCTTGCTGAGCCTGCTCTGGGCTCCGTTTGAGGGGCTTCAGCATGAGTAATTGGGTGTGAGAAGCACTGGCTCACCAGGGCCGGAGCAGGCGAGCTCCAAGGAGGGGAGCATAATGATCACTGGGGTTATTTATTGTTTCGTTTGCTCATTAGCTTGGCATCACCTTCAGTCTCCAGCGGCAGCACGTGACAGCTTTGAACCGGCGCCCCGGGTGTCGCGGACGCTGTGACACGCGGTTTGATGTGTGCCCCGCAGCTCCCGTAGGATTTCCGCTCTCCGCTCTGCTCGGCCCAGCCATCCAGCTGGGGATAAATCACCCTTCCCTCCCCAGAACAGCTCAGGGCTTTATTGGTATTATCTATCATTGTATAGCCCTCGTCTGGACGCGTGCAAGCTTACTGTCTCTCAACAGTGAGGGCAGGATTTCAGAGAGCTGGGAGAGCTAAAACATGGGGAGCTAAAGCCTTGTGGGTTTCCCCAGGCTCACTATTCATCACAGGCAGTGTGAAGAACTGGAGACAGGCCTGGGATGTAGCACAGTTGGTTCTGGCTGAAGGCTCCTTCCTGTAGAGGGGCAAGCTCTGCAGAAAGCCCATGCACTGCTCCCCGGGAGTGTGACAGAGTCAGTTCTGCTCTCTGGGGCTCTTGGCTGGAGGCTGGCTGAACTTGTACTCCCTATACCTCCTCGGCAAGGGCAAATCTTCCTTGCTGGCACTGAGCACTGTTGGAGAGGATGCAGTGTTAAAAGACAAGCCCAAGGAGAAAAGAGGAACTTACAGAGAAACTGTCAGTCCAGGGACACCTGCTCCAGTTCAATGCAGCTGCAGAAATGCCAGCTGACTGCTTTTAAATATAACATGTAACTGAGGCTTTGGTCCAACACATTATGGAGTTCAGCAGGCCATCTGCGCAAAGGGAGATTGCCAGTGTCAACATATTGTGCCATTAACCACATTCATTCCTTTTATTTGGCATCAATTCTTCCCTAACCTAAAGAAAGCTTGTGTTACAAGTGACAGACAGAGACCACAGGCTTCCTTAAGCCACCCTGATGTGACTTACGATCATGACAATATGTCATGGGACTACCATGATAAAATACAAGCTCAGCCAAAGTACACTGGCTGGACAATGCCAAGAAAACACATCTGTGGCTTGAGAAAGGTGAATAAGATCCCAACTGTCAAATTGCAGTAGCATTTACACTGTCCTTGTTCCCTAGCAAATCTGAGATCTGGTCCACTTGTCTTTTCCTCTCTTTTCATTAAGAGGGTTTGACCATATTCTGTTAATGGCTTGCTAGACCCTATTGCTTAGTGTGAACATTAGGAAAGTACTTATGATCAGAAATGGGCACATCATCAAATGTGGGTAGGCAGATCCATTGCCCAACCTCCTGTAACCTAGTGATGAATATGAATTAGTGGATTGGGAACTCAGGGGTAAAGGAAACACCAGAATTCCTCTCTTCCCCCTTTCAGGAAAAACATCTAGTTAGCAAAAGCTGATGTAAACAGCTAAATGTTTCAAGATGCAGTAAAAGGCATCAGGCTTTCAGTTCTGCTGGGGGAAAACTCAAAAGTCCTTTGTCGAGAAATTTGTGTACTCGGACAGGGGAAACTGGAGACTACAGCAAGAGCCTTTTAGAAGTTGTTGGTAAAGAGCTCAAAAGAATGGCAGAGAACATAGAGAAAGGCAATAAGCACATGGCTTGGCCATATGGGCAAGCTCAAAGTCAGTAATATGTCCCGGGGGCTGGATGTGAGAGGCATTAGAAGGCGAAAAGGTGTTTTTGATGCTGTGGAGCCACTCACAGATATAAGGTGGTTTTTCTGTGAGTGCCAACCCAGGAGATATTCCCCAACTTCTCTGGAGACAGAACTACAGTGCTCCCATGTGCTGTTCTGAGCATCCATCCTGGCATAACTGTCCTGTAAATACCTCTGTAGTATACCAGAGCTGCTTCAAGCATTAGATAATGTTGACAGCTGCTTTCAAGCTTTAGATAATGTTGACAGCTTTTACCCTGATTTCTTCCTAACTCTCTTCCCGCCT
The DNA here is from genome assembly GCA_013400435.1 of Pycnonotus jocosus. Lineage (NCBI taxonomy): Eukaryota > Metazoa > Chordata > Aves > Passeriformes > Pycnonotidae > Pycnonotus > Pycnonotus jocosus. The sequence goes on from VWYP01029086.1 coordinate 226,545, forward strand.
TCCCATCCCAGCTCAATGCAAGACAAGCAGCAGAGCTCCCTTTTCAGGCCTGTTTTCCCATTTTTTCCTGTGATGCTCTGTTCTGACATGTGCCCCACATATGGGCCAGTGTTTGGCCCCCTGGGGTTGCAGGCAGCGGGACAGCTGCATGGCATGGATGATACCCTTATTAACACACTTCCTCTCCACATTCTTGAACTGGATGTTTCTAAAGTTCTTTGGGTGACAGTCTCAGTTCTCTGCCACACCCTCCTGCACCAGCACAGAGGCTTGCTAGGAAGGGCAAAGCCAGGTTTTGCAACAGTGGCTCCATTCCCTCCTTTTTAGCTGTGACTATACAGTGGGTCTGTGTCTGGGCTTCCTCCACTGTTCTACCTGAAGCTATCCAGGTGAGGTTGGATGCAGTACCCAGGTAAGTGGACCCCAAACAGGCCCTAGAAGCCTGCAGCAAAACTGCTCCAGCTGAAAAATCCAAGTGCACCTCCGTGATGCCGGCTGACAGACATATTAAAGGCATCTATTTCAGCTCCTTGGAGCCAGATGCCTCCTCCTTCCTCTGCTGGGCAGAGAGCCGGCTCAGCATGGAGTTTTCTCTCCCATTTCCTAGGGATGTCAGTCAAAACTAGGCTCTTGGAAGTTCAAGCGTGGCCAAAAGGAAGCAGATTTCAAAACACACCCCTCCCTCCATTCCCCCCTTCCTAGACCTTTTGTTTCCAGTTCCCCCTCCTTCCATCAAAGAAAGAAACAAGAAAAGATTCTGGAGTCACCAAGCCATGATCTATCATTCTTTCAGGGAAGTTTCTTCTAATATTAATCAACACAAGCCTCTCTCCCCACCTCCCCTGCCCCAGGGGAACAGCGGGCTTGGAAAGCTCAAGCGGGTTTCGAATGGATCTTGCAGCAAAATTCCTTAGTTCTCAGTTGGAGCGGGATGGTGTCAGTGCAGTTGCCAGGCTTTCTGAAATTCGTGGAAGATAAATGAGATTCACTGCCTATTGCCTAGTGCCATGAAGGAGCAGGACACCCAGAAACTCCTCTGTTTTTGGCAAATTAGGGCCAGAGTCCCTGCTTTGCTGCAATTGTCCCCAGCAAAGAACGTAAGGCTCCAGCTGGGAGCTGATGACACCTTCTATATTGTGCTTTTCAACCCTGAACTGGATTGCAGAAGCATAAAGATTATCCTACATACGTCAGCTGCTGACAGACCTCCAGGAGTGGCTTCAAAGTGACACAGAGTGAAAGTACAATTTTTCATGCCACTTTTTCCCTTTCAGGTCTGTCCCCTTGGTGTCTCAGGGGGTTCAGACACAACAGCGCAGGAGTGAGCTATTTTCCTCCCTGTGCCCCATGGTGACAGGTTTGCACAAGGACATGAGGCAGGTTTGGGCTGTTTGGAGGGTGCAAAGGGACTGAGGAGATGCAAAGAAGTTGCCCTGTCCTGCAGTCTCTGGCCCAAGTACAGCATGAACGCCTCTGGTGCTAAGCTCTGCAGATGAGCCAAGGAATGTCCTCAGTGGCTGCCAAGTGGGACACTCCTGTCTGTGCAGTTCAAGATGCTGGCTGGCCTCCACTCAGGCCAAGGCTTGGGCCCATAGATGGCAAGAGGCACACAAAGCCCTTCCAGCTCATCCTTTCCTGGAGGTAAAGCAGGTGTCCAGCCAGTGGAAATTAAAACCATGACTCCATCACTGCTGATCTGGCTGTTTTGCAGAACATCATTTACAAAACTTTTCTTCTAGGCTGTTGAAATAATATTGTCACTAGATTTACTCCAGTTCCTTAAAACCACAGTGGTGGTGTTCTAATCTTTCATGAACCCTTGCCAGCTCTGCTGACTTCATGGATTTTGGCACGACCTCTGCCCTCACATCCCCTTTTTCTTTCTTTTGTTATTTATTTAGTTTAAGCATTAAGAACCACTATGCAACTGTGTTACAAGTCCTCCTGATAGTTCTAAAAACACAATAGATAAGGATGGGGGAGAGCAAAGGGGAATCTTCCAAAATCCTGCATAAGAACCTGGGTGAAGTACCTTCTCATCTGAAGCATAAGTGGACTGCACTACCCATGAAAGATCTCCTGAGAGTCAAACCAAGTCACAGTAGAAGAATTTGCTGATAAAATAATATGATCTCCTGAATACTTTAAGACAGCTAATTAATCTGACCTACAAAGATTGTAACATGAATTTCCTCCACTACCAAAAGTAGGGACTGATTCTAAACTTACAGAAGTCCCCTTCTGATGACAGATAATCTGGTAACAATTCCTTCAGTATATGCTACCAGAAACACAAGTCCTCTCTAGATCATGATCTCCAGAACACTCTAGCCACACTTTATTTGCTTATTATCTCAGTCTAAAGGGAGATGATTTCATACTCCCTGATTTCTCATTTTCATTCCCATTGAAAAATACTTCCTATTAGATTTTTTTTCTAGCTGGAAATAATTTTGCTGGAGTTTCAGAAATACAATTTGATTTGATTTGTTTTATCATTTCATTTATTTGTATGTTTTCTTGCTTCCACTATTTCATTGCACTTCATCATAAACACATGCTGGACACACACTTGGAAGTAGTGTAAAAAGGATAGCAAATATAGTGTAGAAACAAAGGAAGACAAAATGATCTTTGGAAATTTAACACATTTCCAAAACCAGAAGCAGCATTTTTCTGAAACAAAAACTTTTATAAATGTCTGAAATTATCTTAAAATTCTGCTTCACTGAAAACTATAAACATATTAGTTTTCCATTTTTAGTTTAGACAGAAAGGAAACTCATCAGTGATGACATCTCCTGTACAAGCAGCATTCAGAGGCTGAAGCAGCCCTCAGTCTGTGTCTTTAAGAAGGAGGGATGACAAGGGGCTGGCGTGCAGTGGCTGTTAGCATTTCCAAGATGCTTTGTATTATGGCAGGGCTGAAGAGTTGACAGTCTCTTCTCAGTTCTGTGGTTAGCTGGCTACAGGCATGCAGTCATTACTTTATATTAATGTGAGATGTGAACATTGTTTTGCTGGTTGTAATTATTCTCCAAGTGGTACAACCTTAAAAATTACAGCTTTGGAGGATCTCTTCCTCTGTAGTTCTTCCTGGGAGTCGCTGCCTGGGTCGGTTCCCAATAATGAGATTTTCTAAGGAGGCTGGGAATGTATTGATTGATTTATTTGCTTTTGGATGCTAATTAACTTTGATGTTCAGCAGCCACACTCCTGGCTGCCATACTACATGAAGGGAACAGCAGAGCTGGGCATCTGTTTAGGAATAGGACCACTGTGGGGGTCAGATGGAAATAAGTGTCACTGGTTTGAGTAGCATTTACTTCCTGAGCCAGAAGCAGAAACCCTTTTGAAGGGCCCTTCTTTTCACAGGACATGCCAAAGGACAGGAGCGAAGGAGTCCCTGCACACCAGGCTGTTCTAGAATGAGCAAGACAAATGGAGATGCCCCAGTGTGGGGCTGCCTTCCAGGGAATTGGAAGTGAGAACTGTCCACCCCCATCCAGGGAGCTGTACCTTCTGGCAAAGGTTGTCCTGCAGCCACTAGAGCCTCCAACTTCCACCCTGACCAGAACAAAAGCAAGGCAAAGACATCGGAAGCAATTGCTTAAGCAGTGATGAAAGGGACCAGCCTCCCTTTATCTCCACAAAAGACACTGTGTCATCAGTCCTTGCACCATATTTCAGCACTATGCTCTCCACCAAGCCTGCCAGTGAGGGACTGTGCAGCTGTACAAGCAGATGTGGTGATGGCTTCAGTGTTGTTGAGTCTAAGGTTTGGATGAGACCCAAGAGTCTTCTCTCACGCAGGCAAGAGTGATGACCTCTGGTAACACTCAGCTCTCGACGGGGTCATAACCAGAGCCTTCCCCTCCACCACCATAGCCACTCAGCACACATTGAAATGAGGTGCTAGAAAGCCAAGAGGCACGTATGAGCCCTGCTAGGTTTTGGGATCATTTTGCTGGGGCACACTAATCCTCAGGCCAGCAGAGGGAATTTAGAAAGGAATATAGTTGGTTAATGCCCCACACTGATGTTTTCTTCTCAGCTGAACACTGACAAATACACCAAAGGTGTCTGGCCTTCAGCTAGGGTGCACAGTGCATTTCAAAGTCCAAGCGAAACTGCAATGTTCAAACTCTTTGCACGCTGGAAATGTTCAAACACATTTTTCCTCTTTACCCCCTCCCTCTCCACTCTCTTCTAGTTTTATCTTAGTGTACATCAGGGCAAAGTGAAATAGGAGTGGCGATGCACTTATTTCTTCTGGTACTGCAAAAGAGAGATGGCCTCTTTTACAGGGGAAACAATCCTGTGCTTACAGAATACCATTTTAAGAGCTGTAACTCTTAAATGTTTACATGATGCTGCATCTACTACAGCAACACATGTGATACCCATATTTCTGGTAGCAGCCTCCTCAGCCATCATTTTGCCACACACATAAGTCAGCAAGACCTCCTGCGTGTTGCTCTTGGAGTTCTGGCTTTGTGCCTCTCCTCCAACCAATTTATACCACACTCATAGTATTTAGCAGCTTGCCACTGTGCCAGAGCCAAGCCATAAATCCCTCATGGGGAGTTGTGCTATAAATGTCCACTTGGACCTCTACACTGCCAGGACAAACCAGGCCATCCCCTGGGTCCACCAGGAAGTGGCCCCTTCCCTTCTCCTGCCATGCAGTCACTGTGAGGGTGCAAAGTGCCAGGTACCTACTGCTGCTGCTTAGGAAGGACCCAATCTGTCTGGAGCATGGTGCTGTTGCTCAGCCACAGGATACAACAAGCTGCCTTCCAGTTGTGTATAACTCTGGGTAGTGGCCCCAGTTATCAATAGTGACCTAAGGGTTTGAGATCTGGACACAGCTTGGTAGCCGCCTTTTTATGTCCTAGCTTAAAAGCAAGTCTACAAATAATGCTACAGAAAAGGTGAGTGAGGAAAGCCCCAGTCAACCTGGACAATTCACTCCTGAGCAAGATGCAGAGAGCCTCACTGAACTTAAAGTGAGACAACTGAGGCTCTGCTCTCTGGGGAGGGATCTAACACAGATAGATGGCCCAAGAGAGCAAAGCCAAACAGTTTTCACGCTGCAGAAAGAGGTGGCAAGATGAGAACAGGCAAGGAAAGCTCTGGAGACAACTGTTCCTGTTCCTGTTCATGACAAAAGCAGCAGAGAGCTGATGCTGCTCATCAGCAGGGTGGGTGCAATTGTCCCTCTAGAAAGCAGGCAAGTAGTAGGGTGTCATTCACAGTAAACTGATCTTTGGTCTCTTGCTTCCTCTCTCTTTCTAATCCTAGCCCTGATACCCCATAATTATTCAGATATTAAATTCCTTTTTATCTGCCATGATGTGCACTAGAAATCCAGCCATGGGCCAATAGTCTGAGCTTAGGAAGAGATCAGTGGGTGCTATGGGATCATTCGTTGAGCTCTCAGACAATGAAAGGACAGTTTTTTTCCAAACCTTTTTACTGACTGCCAGATTTAATGAAGATACATATTGAGACAGTCAGCACTTTAGGTGGTGAGACCATCAGTTGTCTTCTGCAATGAAAAGGGCATTTTTTTCACCCCTCTAGTTACTGAAGCTTATTGAGAGAGGCTGCAAGAGATTAATTATCCCAGCTGAAAAGTCTGGGCCTGCTAAATCTCGTAGGGTGGCTAGCTGGGCAGTACTATTGCAACACAAAGATGACTCAGCCACATAGCATCTTTGTTGGCATCCCATTAACTGCTGTGGAGATGATTATTTCTTTATTGCTAAACCAAGTCCGTCAGTGGCTTGGGGCATTTCTATGAAAAATGTAACAGAGGAATAATAATTCAAAACATGTCAGAGCAGAAAGCCATGGCTCATCATATCAGACTCCTTCTGCCTGAAAGTCAACCAGTTCAGATTGTTCAGAGTGGGTGAACCAATGCCACAGGTGCCCATGACTTCACTGAAGGCAGTGCATCCTTCCAGGAAAGCAGGATCCTCTTCTCACACAAGTGCCCTTACAAATATAGAAACAGAGTATTTCTCAGAGTAGAAACTACATCAGCAGAACTGACTCAGAAGAGAAATTTGCTTTTCAAAGTTTTCCAAGAGGCATCAGCTGCTCCTGGGTGAAGTGATGCTAGCAGGCAGCGTCCAAGTTACTTTCCCACTGTGGGAACCAAACCCTTTCAAAACTGTTTTGACTGTAACCAAGGAATTAGAGAGATGGATGAAGCCAGCCGAAAGTGTGACAATCTCCTAAAGGCATACAGATGGTGAGCAGACACTACAAACTGATTCACTTTGAGTGATCATTTTCCTGAAGCACATTTTGGACAGTTTTCAACCTCTCTGAGGACCTGAGGAAGCCCATCATTTCTCCAAGGCAAAATGAGAGGCGGGAAGGGAGAAGGAAAAAACCCATGATTTTTCCTTGAAATGCACATATACACATAGTTATTTATTTGCCCTTTGACACTGAGAGAAGCTCATCTCTAAGAATGATCACCCATGGCTCAGCCCAGATAGAGGTGGGCTACAAATTTCATTGCCAGTGCTAACCATGAAAAGATTTTCCCGTTTTACTGGAAACCACAATCTCCCATCGTTCCCATATTGTTCAAGTGATGTATAGCTTGGTAATTGTCCTGGAAGATAAGGGAAAGCCTCCTCTGTGGCTGCATTTGATATTGGCCTGACTATGGGATTGCTCAGTGGAGGGTGTCTAGAGACAGTGTGTAATATGCTTCTCTGCCTGTTCTCGCTGGGGAAACTCTGCTGGTGGCAAGCAGGATCCTGAGGGTTGAAAATTGCTTTCCCACATCTAACATCCCTTTCATAGCAGCCTTAGTCAGTTTTTGGCATGAGGACTAGAATTAAAGAGTTGTTTATAGCTGCTCCAGAGCCTCCTCTGCAGTGCTACCACCCCTGTGGCACCCCTGCACCAGAGACTCAGTGGAGCTGCTTAGACAGCTCAAAAGGGCAGGAGTGAAATGGGGCATGGCGGGGAAAGAGGGAAGAGGGAAAAATCATCTGGAGAGGGAAACCTCTATCCACAGCAAGTGACAGAAACTCCCTTTCTTGTTTCAGAGGAAGGGACAGTGGACAAACCCTTGATTCATTTACTATTAGAAACACTGGTTGTTGAAAATCCAGCTAACCAGATGAAGCCTTAGACAGAAATCTTCCAGCTTGCTGCTATATGGAAAAGATGGACCAGTTAAGATTTTCAGACAAAACTCTGTAATGTCTATTTTTTCATTTTCTAGAGACAAAGGGGGGATCCTGTTAATAATTTGTGGTACGATTGTCCGAGCCATGGGGACGAGCAGCCACTAGATGGCATGTCCATCCTATCCAAACTCGGTATCTCAGAGCTGTGAAAGTCCAGGATACCCCGCTCATCCCACACAAGCACAGCAAAAGCATGATATATCACCTCAGATCTGCTCTAAGAAAATGCTGGCACAATTTGCAGTTATTTTGCACCGGGGATCTGCAATCTGATGAGCATTCCTCTGTGATTTTAAAAGGATTTAAAAATAAACTGCATGCAGATTTTGCCAGCTTGCTCTCGCTGGTTTCAGTGAAGATGTACTAGGCCTGCAAAGAGCATTTATGTGCAAAACAGCTCGTAAAAAGAAATATACAGTGCTTTGTTCTCCCACAGGAGGGCTAGTGAATTATTTGGATAGAACCCACATGAAGTAAGACGTTATTGGTAGATACTATTTTCCAGATCCTCAGCTGCTATTATGTGGTATACTTCCCTCATTTATACTAGCTGAGAGTCTAGTCTCCAGGTCTCCAGATCAGAATTAAGCAAGACACCAAGCAGTCTTTGGAGAAAGGAGCTTTTATTTGAGGGGACTGCCAAACACATTAGATTTGGACAACTTTCTCTCAGAGATTTAATCTAAGAAGAACTGGCAGAACAGAAAAAGCCCAGAAGCGCCTTTTCAAAGGCAGGAGCGAATCAAGCACATTAGCACATTTATGCCATGAGCCACAGTGTTTTCCATGTAGCTGCAAATATCTGAAGTCTTTAAAGCAGAAACTTCCAGTATAGCTTTAGTCACTGAAAAACTGGCTTGCACTGCACTTAAATTGGAATTCCTTACCAAATAATTCTTATATACCATAAAAAAATCAAGTTCCAGTGCAAAAAAGCTTCAATCACCTTCCCCCTCCCTGAATTTTTTCCACTACAGTATAAAGAAAGTTCAGAAGTATCCCTTTCCTTTTCTGTTTCTGCACAAGGGCAAAGAATGTGCTTTTATTTGGTGTTATTTTTAAATCATCCCTTCAAAAATACTATTTTAATAATTCAGTGAAGTAACACATGATGTTTCTCTTGCATGGCTGTGAACTTCTCTAGCACTTATTAAAGGGTGAGTCAAACCAGCCCTAGCTCTCTGTTAAAGAATTAGATCAAAAATTAGATCAAATTAGACAATGAATATATTTCTTTCTCAAAGACAAACAATAACCAAAAATAAATATTTTAATTTCCTAGACACATTTAAAACTGATGGGAAGCATACAGCAAAGCTATACAGCTGGGAGGGGAATCTCACATTTTGTGAGTTCTCTATGTTGTTAATCACAGGGGAGTCGTGGTGCACCACTGAAACTCCAGGGTGCTTTAGATGGTGCAAATAACAAATATTCATCCCCAGGAGAGCACTACTGGAGATCCAGCCCCAGATTTGAAACTAAAGAGAGACACCAAGTGGAAGAAAGACTCATGACTAATTGCAAGTTGCCAGCAGCCCTCAAGGATTTAATTTCTCTGTGTGGTTTGCTGCAGCTTTATGTGCCTAAGTAGGTGATGCAGCAGTGCATTTGGGCACTTCACTGGCCATGTGGCCGCTGAAATGTGCATCTGTGAGAGAAAAGAAAGAGAGGCAAAGGCGGAAAAGAGATTCTTTCCAATGCATGATTTAAAATGGCTTAACATAGCAAGGAGGAACTTGGATGCCTTAATAAATGAAATTGAAGGGAATTAAGTCTCTAAATACTTTTGTGGATCTGAGCTTATGTAAGAGGTATTAGTGTCATAGGATTGTTTGTTTCACTCGCCTTGCTTCTTCAGGTAAATTGTGCCAGTGTTGCACACAATCCCCTGGGAAAATACCCAGGCTCCCAGTACCAGCTCCCAAATGCTCTCATTTACCTTGCAGACCTTGAACTGGGTTCTCCTTCCTTGGGTTTTCTGAGGTGCTTATGTTAATTAGACTCAAAAGGATGACTTTTCACCAGTCTCTGGAGTTATGAGATGCGCAAATTATACTGTCTAGGGAAGAGCATCTCTCCTGGCACACACCCCTCTCAGATCAATGGGAATCAGCAATATTCATTCCTCTCAACCCAATGTAAAAGAAAGTTAAAAGAAATACCAAGATATAGATGAGTGTTAAAAAACATTTATTCAGTCTTCTATCAGATGAGGCTGGTCCAGGTCAACATGGGTGGCAGAAATGAATCATGTATGAGATCTGCCCAGCTGTGCTCATGTTTTTCTAGCACAAATTCTCTTCTTCGTATTTTGAAAGACAATGGCAGATGCATTCAACTCTACATTCAGGGTATGAACTTAGGAGGAAAGCAATCTTATCAGCACTCTGGCTCTTTCTTCCTACGATGCAGAAAAATGTATATACTTAGCCAGGCAGCCTAGCCTCAGAAATACTGTTTTGGAAAGATAGTAAGCAAAACAGCTCAAATCGTGTGGGAGAGGACTAATCTCATAGTACTTTGGCATTTTGTAACCTCACAGTGCAAACCTGCACATAAAATGCAGACTATTACTTCAGTCTGTAAATATTAGATCAAAAGAAAGTGAAACTTTTTGTGCTCCAGCAGTCTGCCTTTAGAAATGAGATTGCAGTAGAGAATTCTAGTTCCTGGTTCTGGGAGAACAGTGGACATTCTTGTTGCTATCTGAACAGGAGGTTGGGATTCAAAGTAACCCCAGCAAGCAACAAATCCCTGCCCAGTTGCTTGCTCACTCCCCACCAACAGGATCAGGAGGAGAATTGGAAAGGTAAAAGCTGGAAAACTCAGGGTTTGGATAAAGACAGTTTAATTAAAAAAAAAAAAAAAAAAAGACAAAAAAAGGAAACAAAGCCAGGTTCACAAACAAATCAAAACAAGGAATTAATTACCTCTTCCTATGGACGGGCAGGTGTTCAGCCACCTCCATGAGAGTGGGGCCTCAAAACATTAAACTATTACTAGGGAAGACAAATGCCATCACTCCAAATGTCCCCTCCTCTTTCTTTTCCCCCACAGTTTATATATTGAACATGATGCCATATGGTCTGGAACATCCCTTTGGTCTCTTGGGGTCACCTGTCCTGGCTGTGTCTCCTCCCAGGCACCCCCAGCCCCCTCACCACCGTGGCAATATGGAAAGCAGAAAAGGCCTTGGCTCTGTGTGAGCCCTGCTCAGCAATAACAAAAACATCTCTGTATTATCAACCCTGTGCTCAGCACAAATCCAAAACACAGCCCTGTACCAGTTCCTGTGAAGAAAATTGTTGCTATCCCAGCCAAAATCAGCATGACTGCAAAAGACACAAACAAAACACCTTGTATCTCCAAAGAAAGAGAGTACACCTGAAAAAGCAGAATATTCTTGCATAAGAGGAGGAAAAAAATGTTGGTGTCTACTATAGAAGCCTCAGGAATACAGTCAAGTTATTCAGGTGTTCATCCATATCTACAGGTGTTTAAGAGGACTGAGCCTGAATGAAATTAATTTCTGGTTACCAAAGATGACTACGAAAGGCTTAGGTTAAGTCCGAGATCCACCTAGTTTCCCAAAGTCTCACTTTGTGGATGTTTTTAGCCCAGGCATAACCATGAACTCAGCAAAACTAGCAAGAGTTCCTTAGTGAGTGGGATGCATTTCTGAAACCCTTCTAGAATTTTCTGTCTTATCTGCCTCAAATGAGCAAGCCTGTGACAACAGTCATGGACTCTTCTCAATCCAGAGATATCTGTGACCTGCTCACACACCTTTTGAGATTTGTTTCTGTGAGGATTTTTCTTTTCAAAGGGAAAAATTACGGAAAGCACAGAATGGTAAATCTTGATGATTTGTTCCAGCCAATTTCCCATCTCAAAGGTCAAATAGATATCCAACGTGTATGGAGGCACATGCTTCCATACTTGCTACTGCTTAGCAGATCACAAAAACCTAGAGTTCAATAGCCACGAATCTAGGAAGACACATTCCTATGTGCTGGATTTTCCAGCAATTATTGAGGGGGGTCAACATTTTCTCGCAAAATACCAAATTTGAGAGTGCAGTCACGTCTGTAATAGTCAGCTCTGAGGGACCCATACCAGAATCCAAAATAACCCAGTTATGGACAAATCTGCTTTCCAGTTATATAGAGCTTCTGGCAGAATAGTTAACTTTTAGCTTATCCAAGTCCAGCTTCTGGAAAACTTCAATTCCCTGCATTTCTCATTTCAGCCAGGGGAGGGCAACTGGTCACCAGGAAAATAAGATCAGTTTACTAAAGCTGCCCTTCACTTCGAAGTCCTAAAACACATAACATTAAAAATATTTTAGTCCTGAAAATATACCTTTCGAGAAACATGCCTTCCCCTAATAGAAGTTAAAATAGTCCTCTCTTGCCTCACAAGCTTCAGCAACCACTGCACCTTTATTGCTGTTCACTCCAACCATTATTCTTTCTATATAATTAATCTGATAGTAAATTACAGCTTGGGGCAAATAAAAGAAGAATCTACTTATGGTGCCATGAACACACAAAAAATTAGACTTTAAAAAAATCTGTAATTTTAAATTGTACTTTGCATTCGTTTTATTTTATACTGTGCTATCAAACAGACACTAACTATGAACTCCATGTTGTTTGGTCATTTTGTTTTTAGCTGGGAATTTAAAGAGAAACACCACCCACCCCACCCACCCCCCTCGCCCAGCACTTCTTTGCTCTATTTTTGAAGTCTCTTTTCCTTGTCAAAGCTACTTTGAAAGATTTTTTTTTTTTTTTTAGTTAGGCAGTTTGTACTGATAATTACAGTCCTTGTCACTACATCACCTGGCCCTCTCAATGTTTTGGCCCTATCAGCAAAGAAATCCTTCGTCTCTTAGAGTCACAGTAATGTGAGGCCAATTCAAAGGCTTTTCAAGGGAAATAGATATGCAAACATTAGAAATCCACGTGTCTTCCTGTTTCTCTCTTCTCCCTAATGCCAAAGACTAATTTCCTCCTTCTGGTACATGCAACACAGGGCAGCAATCTGTGCCAGCTGCAACTCAAACCCTTTATTCTCAGAGATCCTCTGAGACTAAAGAAAAGAAGTTTGGTCCCTTCCCCTCTGCAGCCTGCAGCATAACAACCCTGAGACCTTTAATCCCAGCTTCAGAGAGACATGAAGAGCTGCCTATACGTAAAATGGTGGAAAGTTTCTTGCTTGCATCCAACCGGTCCAGGATGGCCCCTACCCAGCCAGATATGGGTTTACCAACAGAGAATGAGAGGGCCATAGCTCCCTCTGTCATTAGCAGCCACCCATAATTAGCAGCCACCCATGCCATATTTGTGTTTTTCATTGCAAAGCAGTGGGGACTGTGCAGCTTCTCATAACCCTGGGCAAGGCTGCAAGCAGGCATAAAAGCACAGCCAGCCAGCTCTGTGTAGGGCATTAGTATTCCTCTGTGCCTGAGGAAACAGGCCTTGTGTACAAATGAATCAGAACCTGTATGAAGCTGCATCACAGGGATTTGGACTCCTGTGCAGCCTTCCCTTGTTTACTCACAGAATAGGCCATTACTTTATTTGGTACACAAATCAATTCTTCCTAAAAAGAAAGTATTCATTTGACAGGGAATGGTTGTTGTGTTTGAAATTAAGACGGCCCAAGGCAAAAGCAGATTGCTTGGCTCAGTGATCCATTGGCTGGTCTCTGGCTGCTTTTGAAATGGTATTCAGTTTTTGGCCTTACATGCCACATAATGGTGGGTTTCTCCAACCTGGGTGTTTTCTTACAAGCGCTTTTGTCTAATCACTAGCTGAGAATCCAGCCTGATGTGTACATTGTAAAAGATGCTGTTTATACTTGGGCTTTTAGTCTGCCATCTGTGCATAGCTTAGCTGCAACATCTCAGCAGATCTATTTCTCCTCTGCTGCCAAGTCTCTGTTGCAAGCCTTCTGAAGAGCATGATTCACGTCAGACTTTCTAATAAAATTCAGGCACTTTGGAAGCTCTCTCTTAAAACATAGTCCCTTCTCTCAGCAAATGCAGTGGTATAGACTTAATGCTTTTTCTAAACTCACTGGTTCATATTTGAGTGGCACTCGAGCATAACCAGTTATGCATGCAATCACTGATGCATATACACTCCCACACTGCCCTTGCTAACATGAATCCCAATCTCAAAGCCTCTGACACAAATGAATTCAGGCACCAGAGCTGCTGGCACAATCCATTTGCACTGCACCTTGTAATCACTTTTTATTTAAAACCCATTTTCTTTAAGAAACAGCCTTTGCACTAATCCCCAGGGGAAATATTTTCAGCCTAGGCTTCCTTCCTCAAAGTAGGACAATTTTTTGTAAGAATCATAAACAAGCTACATGCTCAGTACCTGTAGGCTTGGATAATCTGTCAGCACAGAGATGAGGAAGACTAAATATAAGAACAGGCAGATGCTATTTCACCTGCCCCACTGACCCTTGTGTCTTTACAGGTAAGCATTCTGACTTACGGAGTACAGGCATAAGCCTGAGCAGATGTTTGAATTAAAGACAAAGACTATTACAGAGAGAGAGAGGGTAAAGAAAAAGTACTCTTAATATTATGTTTGAGAAGTGGTTTTAACGAAGGTAAATTCTGCTTGAAAAGAGATGCTGGAGTGCTGCTGATTTCCAGAAAGACACAGTCCCCAAGACTGGTTGCAAATGAGTTTTCAGATATTGCTCCAAATAATTCTCATGCATAATTTGTCCTTGTCTTAGACACTAACAACTGGCCTTACAAAGCTTTTGGTATGAGAATGGATTCTGAGCAAAATGAGACAGTTTGCAGGCCATGGATAGCCTGGTATTGCTGTGAGCAGCTGCAGAAACAGAGGTGAGACCTCACCTACAAAAACCCCTTTGCAGAGTGTCATTTCACTTCCACCTTAATGTGCCTCTTCTGCCTCAGCACCTGCAGTTCCGTCCCCTCTCCCCTGCCGAGCCCTCATGCCATGTGATGAGCCTGCTGGTGGCAGGAGATGTGTTGCCCAGGGTGCTGCACACCATGTGTGTGGCACTCAGCAAGTGACACCTGCTCTCCAGGTGCACCCTCCTGCCATGGCCCCTCCTGCCTCACGCTATGAAGGAGGACTTTTGTTGGTGGCTTGGCTTTGCCTATTACATGAGCACATGCTTATCCTGACAAAACAATATGCCCACAGGACAAAATACAGGCTAGTGGGAAGGCTGCTGAGTGCCACTGCTGAAAAAGGGAAGAAGGATCCTGGTACCAGAGGAAATGATTGGGAGCTGCAGGGAAAGGTTTGGACTGGCTGGGGCTCTCAATACCAGAATGAAAGTCAAATAAATGCAATGAATAAAGCACAGCCCAGAAAAGGACCTTTGGAAATTTTTTTCTTGGAAGCTTAGTGGCATAGTAAGAAATAAGCCTTCAGACACAGAAAGATGACCAAGAGGGATCTTGTTAGGAGTACAGCAGCCATTGTACATCTGTCTTGGTGCAAAAGCCAAACCGGTTTTTGCTGTCCCCAAGAATGAGAACTGGGACCTTGAGCTGCATGAGTTGGCTCCTGCCAGCACAGCAGAATACATGAAAGTGAGGAATGTTGCTCCTCAGAAGGGTGAGAGACCTCCTGATCGTCCTTCATTTTAGGATTGGCTTGATTGGTTTGTTTTCAGTATCTTTGAAATGAGGATTTACAGAGGATCACATTGTTGTTAAATAGATTGCCTTATCACTTTTATTTTTATTTGCATTCTGCCAGTAAAGAGGCAGGATCCCATTGGGCTAATTACGCCACGTGCCAAGAACAAAGAGCTGGTAGTTTGAGCTTGCTGCCTACTGCGCAGAGCGGATACACTACACAAAACAGAGAAGCCCATGGAAACAATGCAGTGGCACTGGTCAGCAGAGCAAACAGCAGCCACAGCATGCGAACACCTCACCATCTTCACAGTGCTGGAGGCACTGGGGCAAACAAGAGCTTAACGGGGTTTGGAGGGAGAACAATGTGCAGCCCCGGTGATGTTTACAAGATTCACTGGGGCAGCGAAATTGCCCGCTGGAAAAATCTTTCGGTGGGTCATCAGGCTTGATTTTACTGGGCAGGAAGCCGCAGCGGGCGTCTGGCAGCACCAGACAAGCTGCGAGACGAGGGTTTAAGGTGTGTTTGTGTGTGTGTGCGCTTGTTGCACCTACTTGACGAGCCAGACAGAGGGCTCGCGGGAGGAGACGGGCTCAGGCCAAGTGCAGCGAGCAGGGCAAAGGGCTCGGGCGCACTGCATGGCCACCTGCCCCAGCCGAGCGGGGTGAATTGGTCTCACTTGAGAGGAGGAGGCAGCGGCCGAGGCCGAGCCGGTGTGTGACAGGTGGGCAGTGGAAAACGCGTGACTCGGTGTGAGGAGCGAGCGGCACGGGCTCGGAGCGGGCAGTGCCGGGCGCTGCGCGGAGCCCCGGGCGGCCGCAGCAGCCCATAGCCCCGGGCACGGCGNAGGGGGGAGAGCTCCGCCGAGCTCAGCCGTGCCCAGCCCGCCGAGCAGAGCAGGTAGGCGCGCTGCGGCCGCTCGCCCGCCCCATAGGGGTCGGGGAGCGAGGCGGCACGGGAGGAGGAGGCGCGGGCCGGGACTCCCTCCACCGCGCCCGGACACCCCGCTCCCCTCGGCCCGGGGGTCCCGGTGCGGCGGGGCGGGGGCCGGGCCCGGGGGGGGCTTCCC
>VWYP01029086.1:242529-351905 GCA_013400435.1 Pycnonotus jocosus
TCTGGTGCTCGGGGCGGGAGCGTCCACTGCGGTTCGGCAGCCCCGGGGAGCCCCTCCCGGCGGGGGTGCCTGCGGGGCCGGGGCAGCCTCTCGGGGCGCTGGACGCTCTGAGGCGCTCCCCTCCGCACTCGAGTAGGGGGCTGAGCTATGATCCTCTGGCGCAGCCGGTGTGTGACCTGAGAGACCGTGGCCAGGAGCGGGTCCTGCTGGCCCGCCGGGTTGCTGCTGTGCGGGGATATCGGCCGAGTGCCTCTGCTGCCTGCTGATGAGACTGGGCATACAGCTGGCTTCAGTCGGCTCTGTCTTGATTGATTTCCAAGATGTGGGCTAGATGCTTCTGTAGCGATCTTACCCTATTACGACTACAGAAATCCGGTGCTGACCCAGCCTTCTGTGTCCCTTTTACCCCTTTCCTTTTTAAAATCCGTGTGAGGAGTTCAGAGCAGTGCTTGCAGTTCAGTAGCTGGGTAGATGTTGTAAATGCGAATTGCGTTTGCAATGTTACTGGTAACAAATCTGTTGATAAGGGCATAGCGGCTTGTTGCGCTCCAGGCATGCTGATTGTGCCCCAGAGCATTAAAGCTCTGCTGTGTATGCTTTCATGTAAAATGGGGTGTTTGGTACAAAAAAATAACAAACCAAAAACCCAAACCCAGCCATCCTGAAATCTAAACATTGGCTTCAGTAAATTGTAAAACTAGCTTAGGATAAAGTGTTCCTATGTCTTGGACAAGCTCTAGCATATTTGTGTATAAGATGACAGCTTGAAACTTACTAGCTGTGCGAGGGAGGGACAGTGTCCTATTGCAGTGCTCTGAGAGGTAGTGGCTGCAGGGAAGAGGTGCTCTTGGAGATCTTTGAGGTGCTGTTGAGGGTAGAGTTTCACAGGGATGTAACACATCCCACCACTTGTGAGGTCTCTGGGTTGTTAGCTTCTGATGACACCCATGTGCTTCTGTGCAAGCGAGGGTGAACAGCTGGAGAGCACTGTCTCGAAATCTGCCGTCAGTGATACTTCCTCTCTCTTTTTTTTTTTTTAACTTTCTCAGACATCTTGGGCTTAGAGAAAAATCCCCTTCAAAGCCTGAGATGTGAACGTGCTGCTGTGAAGCTTGCTCACTGCATGAGAACCTTCAAGCAGAAGCCTGTTACTAGAATAATTTTGGTAGACCACAAGGTCAAAGTGTAGGAACACTGATCTGAAAATCTAGATGGCGGTGTCTAGTGAGAGGAGCAGTTTCAGAAGTGTGCTGATGTCAAGCATATGACAAACTGTAAAAAGGACAGATTACTCAGCTCTTACAAAATACTTCATGAGCATTAAATGGGAAGAAATTGTTAATGAGGCAGAAGGGCACTGGTGGTAGAGTCAGTGACCTCTTCTGCAGTGTCACTGCATGGGTGTCGGAAGACCTGCCAGTGTTCAATAGCAGAACCTCTTGCAACAGTGAGGTGGTTTTTAACATTTACATTTGGTTTTGGTCCTTTGGCTGGAGCAGGAGCTCCTAGACCTGCAGTTGTGCTTTTTCTAAAAAAAAAAAAAAAAGTCCATGGGTACTTGCTCATACTGGGCAGCCCAGGTGAGAAGAACCTTTGCCAACTGCTCTGCAAGCCTATGTTTGGATTTGGAGTGGCTCAGAGAAGTGAGCAGCCTCTCACTCCTAACATTGTGTCAACGCCCCTTTCAGAGAAGAATCTTGCTGCCAAAGTATCTTCACTTGGTGTAGCCTCTTTGGACCTAAACCCCTCTTTGGCTGGGTTTCTCCATCCTTGTCAAGGGCTCTGGGGACCGCTGAGATGACATTCTCATCGCTGTGCTTCAGGGCTGGGTGAAGTCTTGCAGTGTTTGTTCAGCTTCTTACCTGCATGCAACAGAAATAGAGCAAGACGCAGGCTGAGTGCCTGGAGAAAGCCCTCCCTGTGGGCAATGTCGGTCCTGCTGCATGGAAGCTCCTCCCCTAAGAGGATTTAGCGGCTTTAATGATGTGGCTCATCTGGACTCTCTTCGTTACTGTTATTGTCTCTATTTTAGTTCTCGGGTGACGGGCAGGTGTAGTGTGACCTACAACTGTAAGCTGGTGCAGGAAATGCTCTAACGAGGCCTTCCCACAGCTCCATGGAGGTTTTCTTGTCCCTGTTACTCAAACCACTCTTCTTCAAGCTCCTGGAAGTGCAAGAGGGTGTTTCACGTGAAATTTCTCATCTGACTGTAACCAAGGAAAGGTTTTATCACTCTTCTGTTTCTCCGTGTCCTGATCTTGCAGCTATAAGGCAGGAAGGGTCTACCCAGGACTGCAGGTGTTCATCCACTAGATGTTTAAGTCAGAGGGATGCAGGTGGGAGTTTTGCAGACCTCTGTTAACCACAGGCCCCAGGGCACTTTTCAGACTGTGGCTGTGGTTCTTGGTGCCTGCTGGCATCATTACAACAGAAAGCAAACAGCACAGGCAAAGGGCATTGCCACAAAGACCTTTGGGCACTGATGGGATAGAGTCTGTTATGGGAATGCCAGGTGGATGCTGGGACTTGGATCATGCCCCATGCTATCTGAAGCAGTAATTATTGCTCCACTTTAATCGTGCCTGTGGCATGGCAGCCACTTTTTTCCTGATCTGGTTTCCCTTGGCAACTGAGTGGGAGGTGCTAGAGGGGGTGAGTCTGTTGGGACTTGGTCTCTGTTTGAGTAGCTTGGAAGGCTGGAGGAGGTAGCAATATTTCCAGTGGGCCTTTGTAACAAGGGATGATTGGAGCCACAGCCTTCTTGCACTCACTCCTCAGTTTCCATTGTGGAAAAACTTATCCACACCAAAACTAACTTATTACTGCCAGGAATTATGGCATTCACCCTGGAGTGCTTTAACTTCACCTCTCAAAATAGGAGCATGACATCTGTATCCCCTTCCTCTCCTTCCCTGCCTTAATTTGTCTCTGAATATGGATCATGCCAGCCAGAGATCTGGTGTCCTTTTGTGCAGCAAAGGGGTAGCTGAGCCCAGTAGCCTGCCCACCATCATGCAGTTGTCAGCTTTAATGGGCAGAGAAATAAACTGTGTCCTTGCACTTATGCATCTATAGGAGAAATGTGGGATTGGAGCTTTCTACAGACTACAGATTAATTACATATGTGTGAAGGGATGGCTGAGTGAGCCACCTTTCCTTTAGCAACTGTGTAATGACGTGCAGTCATTACCTAACCACCTCTGTCTCTTTTGGCTCTTCTGTATTCTTAGAGGGAATGAAATGGAGGAAAGGCTAAAAGTTACAGGCTCTCTTGGCATGGTAAAAGGAATAATACAGGAGGCTCAGTCAGCGCCAGCAGTTCCTTGACGGCTGGTTGGCAGTGGCAGAGCCTGTTTGCTGAAAGCTCTCTGGGCTATCAGAGCTTGGAAACACTGAAGCAGTTAATGGCCGACTTCAGTCTAGACGGGGTGATAAGTGGAGCAAAGGAACTGCGTAGTGGAGATTGCTTAAATCACTTCTTGTGTGCACTGTCAGATTCAGAGCTAGCTAATTTTCTGGAAGAAAAGTGAGGCGTTACTGTGAGCAGCTCTGCAGAAGGGACTCCCTGGCTGATCACAAAAGAGAAAGGGAATAAAACAGTAGCCTATGGGGATGGGATCAGGGATTGGAGACTGCTGACTCTGAACCCAAGCATGTGTCTTTTTGAACACCATAGAGCCAGGGAAACTGGGTGGTTTGTCGCTCATCCAAGGTAGATACAGGGGGAAAAGGGAAGGAGACTAAGCTAGGTACAGGCTTTGTCCTGTGGGAAGAGGTGTGTGCACAGGCTGTCTGGCTGACTGTTCTAGTTCTTTGTCTCCTTAATGGAGCTTCAGAACTGGGGCATCACCTACTGGGACACCACCATTTAAATGCAAGTCAAACCAAAGCCAGTGCATGTACTTAATTTCTGGAAGCTGCTGGTGTGGTAAGGGCCCTGTCTGCCTTTAAGGAGCTGAGAAGGACCAGAGGAAGAGCCTTGCACATAAGCAAAGTACTGGTGGAATTTATTAAGGATGCTCTTGGTCTGCTGATTTTAATTGCTTTGCAGCATAGCCTTGAGGCAGGTGCATCATGAAGGAGCTTTACTACAAAATTGCTACTGAGCTGTAAGCAGATTGCTGATCTCTTCCAGTGTGATGATAATCCCATGGACATGTGTACTGGAGAAATGCTGATCTGGGATGAACATTAGGATATCCAGCAGCCTGAAGATTTGAAGTTATATAATGGGGAGTTCCTTTGTAGGCAAAACAAGTCTGCTTCAATCTCTCATAGATAAGCAAAAGAACAGATGAACTGTCAGAGTTGCAGCCACGCACCTTGAGCTGAGCTGATCTTCCCACAGCTGGAGCTGGGAACTGCCCTTGGTCCCTCCTGCTCCCCACCCACTGCGAAGGAGGTAGTTTGGGAAAGGAAAGGAATTATCTTAGAGGAGTTTGCACAGCAGGGACTGAATGTGCTGTAAAGTAGCTTTGCCTGTTGGGAGTGAAGGAGGCTGTTTGCCAGAGTTGTTCTGGAAAACCGTTAAAAATCACTGGATCTAACCATACTCTTCTCCAGCATCTTGCTTTGGTCACTGCCTCTGTGTGATTCGTGAGGTTTCTGTGCCCTTGCCAGGATGGGTTCAAGGGACTACACAGGAATTTGATGCCCTCAGCTGCTGCCTATACAGGAGATGCTTCATGCAGCACCATGTCTGTCTAGTTCTAAAAGCAACCTGCTCCAGGATGCTGGTTTTGCTTGGGCTGGTGCACCAGACTGGCACAGGTTCGAGTGAGCTGCCTCTGGAGTTTTGTGCATTAGGTTGCTCTGGGGCCACCACCTGAGCTGTGGTGGTGCAGGGCTTCTGGAACAGCATGCAGGGCAGGTGTGGAGAGGGCACCTTGGTACTTGACTAGGACTTCAAGGGCTGCTACTGTCATCCCATAATATAAGAATATGGAAATCCTAAATGCCTGGAGCTGATATGTCTCCTGTGATAGATGGTTAGCAGTTTTGTTGGGAATCAATTGCGAGGTCTAAATTGACTAGATTGTCTCCACAAGTGTACAAAATCCCTCAGTGCTCTAGTTAGACTTTTCCAGGGAAGTTTCTGTACCTTTTGTGGCATTTCCATTTCTAAATGTTCTAGTAGTAGAGGAGAAAGTTTGTGTTGGGAGTCTTACTCCCTTCCTACATGATTTTTTTCTGATTTCTCCTTGGTTCTGCAAATGGCTTACTTAACATTACTTGCAATGTGTGTGGAAAGAAATTGAAAAGAAGTTCTGTATTCAGGGTTTTTTTGGACTTTGGTCCCCAGAGCTAACATGCCTGGTTTCCAAAGTCACCATGCAGACTGCTCTGTTCCTCTCCTCTCTGCTTGTAATCGATTAATTTGTGGACTGCTCTTCGCATAAAGGGTGCTTTTATGGCTGGTGTGGTGACAGGACTCAGGCTCTAGGGCTGCATTGGTTCTGGGGCATCTTTCACGTGGTGCTGTGGCACAGAGTATCCTCTTGCCTGCTGTGGAACTGGTCATGAGTCTGTCGTGGATTGAGGTTGCTGGTGATGAGTCAGTCTTGAGTGGCTTTGCTGGAATGTCCTCAACTTCCCAGTGTGCTTCCCTGGCCTCTTGTCCCCTCACTCCCTTTCTTCTGTGTCACAGAGCTAGGCTCTCTGTAAAACACAGAAGCAGAGCAGTACTTGAATTAAAGAGACAGACTGCTGACCTGCAGGTTAGCAAGGCTGCTTGCCCTTGCTACTGCCTTGTATTTTGCTCTGACCAAACAGATATAGGAACTATTCTGCACCATCTGTGCTGCTCGCTTGAAGAAACTGGGGCTTAAAAGGCAGGCAGGAGTTCTAATTATGCTCACACTTGAAGTCTTTTGGGGGAAAGAGGAACCCCAGCCAGACAAAACTCCAGCTGCCTAAATGTGCTTTCCCAACAGCCTAAGAAGCTGCTGGACTCTTCTTTGCATTCAGGTCCCTTTCTAATGCTGGCTTGCAGCGATGCACATGGAATAACTAAAGAGTGCTCTGGGTTGTGCAGTAGATCTTCTTATTCCCCAAGGAAGCTCTTTTAATTAGAGAAGACTTCTGCTTGGCAGCTGCTATGTGGAACAGTGCTAGACCACAGCTGTGTGGAGAAGCCCAGTGAGCTGTGTGAAACAAGGTGAAGGCACAGCTCTTCCCTGGTTCCCAAGGGGTCTGCTACACTTCTCTGGGGAGACTGCACGGGAGTGAGGGGTGAGGCTGCAGGTACAAGAGAAGTTCCTACAATGGTGGTGTGGGGGAGTGGAGCCCTGTGTGATAGATCAGCCTTGCAAGTGAGCCCCAGCCCCTCGGTGGGACTTGCTGCAGGGGTGGCTGCTCCCCACGCACAGCACTCAGCAGCTCCGTGGCCCCAGATCCTCCCAAGGGTGAGAACACCTTGTGGGAGTGCAGCTAAAATGGGGGTGGTCCTGGGTGCTCCTGAGGGGTTGAAGGTGATGCCCACAGCTGCTGGTGCTTCTCCTGTCTGATGTGAGAGGACCTGAAATGTCAGAGTTTCCTCTCGCCCTTTCTCCCTGGGGGAGGTGTTGTGACTCACGGCTTCCTGGAATGAAACTGAGGTGACAAAAATGCAGTTGCCAAAACTTCATGGGAAATTTTAATGTCAAAAACTGCATCAAACTGGCTGTCGCCTTAGCAGAAGAGACTGTTTCAAGGAAGGGCTATTTTGAGGAGTGGCAAGCTGCTTTAATTCCCAAGTCCAAGACCTAAAAGGCATCTTTGATTTGATGCTGCAGTCCTGCTGGTGGCCTCAGAACCTGATTGTTTCTACATTCATTACCAGTCCATCGTGTTCCAGCTTTGGAGGCTGTTGTGGCAGTGATTTAGACTTGGTGCAGTAAAACTCTAGGTTTCTGCTTTGTGTAGCTTCAGGCAGGTAGGAGACCTCTTCCTATCCCAGCTGTCAGCCACTGGCAAGACCCACAGGTGTGTATACAAGTAGATGGCCCTGCACTCGGTGCTGTCCCATGGGAACCTGAACAGTTGCTCCTTGTTTGCCCGGAAGAGAGACAGCCTCTGCCACGGGGTGTTTGCTGTCAGGAAGAGCAGCCTGTGCAGCCGTGTGTGAGCTGAGCCAGGTCAGCAGCTGTGTTACTGTGGTGCTGTCTGATGGTTATTCCTGTGCCCAGGATCTCAGTGGAGAGCCCTGGTGCCCTGTGATGGTTGGTTCTCCTGCTGGCAGCCTCCCATCAGAGAAGGAGCAGGCAATGGGATTTTGCTGGGCTGGGTTTCAAGCTGCCACACTTGTGAGGGGTGGATGTGTGTGCTGGGACAGAAGGAGCCACGTGTGACAACCATAACCCAGGGAGCATGCATGAGACCCTTTGCTGTGGTTTTAGGTGATTGATGAGTTTGGCTTGATTAACAATTGTGGAGCTGATGTTGGGGGGGAAAGACAGCAATGCAGTGAGATAGAGGCAAGTAAGAAAAAATCGTGTCTGCAATCCTATTAAAAAGTAGTCTTAGCCTCAATCATGACTTACTGATTAAAGATGAAACAGCCTGCTTTTTTTCCCCCTGAAATGGGAGCATTTATGTCTGTGCTGAAGCTCATTGGAGGATTTGTAAATTCGTTATTCTGTGTTCTTTCTTATTTTAAAGTAAATACCTCTGAACTACTCTTTACCATCTTATTCTTCTAGCATTCTTCCATCAAATAGTCTTCTAAAATATTTATGCTCTAAATATAGAAAAGGAGACCTTTTCAGGAAAGAAAAGGCCACCCAGCCTCTCTTGGTTCAGGTTCAACTGAACCCGTTTTCCAGACCACTGTGCGTAGGTCTGCAGACTCCAAGGAGGCCCCTCTTTTTCCCCAAAACGGACCTAGCTTTTCAAAGTCTTGCTGTCTTTTTAAACTGCCAAATTCCTAGGGAACCTATCCCATATGTCTGTTCTTCTTGGCTTGAAACAGTTCTGTCCAGAACCTACACATGTATTGATTATTTTCTTTTTTTCGGGATGGTGTTGGAGGCGTGATCTTAACCGCAGGTGGCAAGTCTATCACTAATCAATGTTCTCATACTGCTCTAATTAACTCTGCTGGGATTACCTGCATGGCAATGTAACAATCATCAGGGTAGCAAAACACCTCTGTATTGCAACCTGCCTTGGAGTTCAGGGCCATCTTCATAGAAGGATAACCAAAAGGTTTTGGGTATCTCTTCCAGCTGGCTGTTTTCTAGAGGACCCTTTTGTCTTCCAGCCTTGTCCACTGAGATTTCTTATTGTGGCATTTCACTTCCTAAAATGCTTAGCCTGGGAACAAAGCAGCTTCTCTGCAGCCTCTGTAACAGCTCATGCTGTGTTATTCTTGCTCCTCACAGCGTTGCTCTTTACTGCTGTACAGTGTCGCTTTCTTTTCCATTTTCTGTCTTCTGCTGGAAGAGCTTGGCATGAGGAGAGTGTTCTCTAAAGGTGAAAGGAAAAAGTGCTAGACAATGCTGCTGTACATCTGAGAGACTGTACAGCAGCCCCTGTTGGGACTGACTCAGAGGAAGGTTTGAAATAGCTTCTGAGTCGCATCCTCAGAGTGATCAGGGCAGCAAGGGGTTTGGCTGTTTTTCTGCCGTGCTGCCAGGTACAAATGTGAAACTATTCGTATTATTTACCGTGATGCTGGAGAGGCAAAATGTGGTTGAGGTGTAAGTTTTTGAATAGGAAGCAATGACTCAAAATATCTGTAGTTTGAAGTCCTGCACTTTAGGGCTTTTCATGCCCTCCTGCTTTCTGTATGTCATCATTTTGGAAACAGGGGCTGCTTGAGACAGAACATCTTCCTCAGGAGCTTTTTATAGTTCTGGCTTTCTCTTTTCATTCGTACCCTTTGGTAGGGTCAAGTGGCATCTGTGGCATGAAACTCAGGATGTTGTGAAATGTCCATGCTCAGTCAGTCTGTGACAATGCTCCCCTCGTCAGCAGGGCAGACCACGCTCCAGCAGGGCACAAGGTCTCGTGTGACCCTGGGATGGTCTGGTGGAAGTGCAGCTTCTTCTGGGGCAGAGGCTGGGTCCGGGAGTAACCTTCTGTGGCTGTGTCACTGCTGCCACAGCATGTGTGATTCTGTTCCACTGAGTTGGGAGACCCCAGGATCAGCTGGCCCTGTCTGCTTGTAATAAATGGTTTGGCTGAGTTGCCTCCCTTGTCTTCCCTGGTGTGCAAATCTGGGAGAGATCATGAGGTACTTTGTGTGTGAGAGAATCTAGCAGGAGTCTTTTACCTCTGATTTCTGTACTTGGTCTGCAGTGGGGGCCTTCAGATTGGAGGCCCATGGTGATGGTAAGGCAGACCTTGCAGAAGAGGGGAGATGGTTACAGCTGCTGATCTGTGCTCTAGAATCCCATGTGGCAGGGGCACAGGAGTGGTTCAGGTAGCTACATATTAGCAAATGGTCTATTTGGCAAAACCAAAGTTTCCTAAAATTACAAATAATAAAGGGACTGTTTTGGGTAAATGCCAAAAGATGTATCCTCTTGTGGCCTGAGGTCCTTTCCTGTGCCAGTAAGACTTCTTTTTACTTTTCAGTCATGATGGGTTTGCAGTACTCTTCCAGCTCTACTTAATCTGTGGTCTAAAGGGTTAAAACCTCAGCTTCTTTAGATCAGTGCCTTGCTATCAGCAAAGGATCTGATACAAAGCATGTGATATGATTAAAGTAGACTACTAGCCTGTCTCTTCTGTTATTCAAGGAAGATTACTTAGTTCTAAAGCTTCACAGTCATTTGGAATGACAAGCCAGAGTCCTCTTCTGTTTGCTTTGTGGTGGGTTTTGGGTTTTTGGTTTCTTTGTTGGGTTGTTGTTTTTTTTGTTTTTTTTTTCTGCCACTTGACACCATGTGGATGTACTCTAGGGAGAGAGGTCTTAGGGAGAATCGTGGTGGCAGAAGACACTTCCATCCTCCAGTGGGCTGTCAGCTGCAATGGACTTCATTGCTCTGGTGAGTCAGACAGGTAGTTTGGCAGGGTGTCTGAGCTCCTCCAGAGTTTAATCTGAGAAGGATAAGGGAGTGCTCTTTGCCCTATGCCCTTCTGAATAGACAGTGTCTAGTGCCTTGACTTCTAGAAGTGTCTGGTTCAGCTATGAAGTGAACTCAGGAGAACCTGCAATTACTGGGAGTGGTGGTGGGTAAGCTCAGCTTCCTTCCTGTGCTGGGTGCTGGTGCCCAGGCTCTGCTCAGCCCCAGGCACCTGTCTGTGGAGGTGTGTGGTCTGAAGACTCAATAAGCAGAGGGGAGGTAGAGAGAGAAGTTGTTTGTTTAAGTGCTGCACAAGTTGCTAAGCTGTGGAAAACTTCCTGCCCTTGAAGTAAAACTACTTTCTCTGCTAATTCCTAAAAAGAACCAAGAGAGTTGGAAACCTCATTTCCCAGGTCAAGCAGATGCTGTCACTTCTCAGAAATATGTTTGTCATGGGTGTGCTGAATCTAATCATCCACTAGTTATTTGTCCTAGCATCTGAGAAAATGGAAGTAACTGAAAACCAGTTTGTTTGGAAAGGGAACCTTACAGTAAAAAGTCCTCGACCTTGACCTCTTGCATTTTATGGGAGGAGGAAGCAGGAAAGATAAAAATCAGTTATACTACCTGGCTCCTACCTAAGTCTCACAATCTCCGTTGCTGTTTCATAAAACAGAAAAAAAGGCTTTCGTCCTGCCTGGATTGTGGTAGCTTTTGGGTGCCCTGGCAGGGGGAAAACGCTGTTGAGTCTGAGGAAGGTGTCTCCAAGCCAAGTGGCATTGGGAGGGGTATTGTGCAACTCCTTGGAGGAGATTTGTTGACCTCCAAGGCATTGCTTGCATGAGAAAGGAGGTGGGGACCCTGTCCTGTGCATGTTCTTGCACTTGGGATTTTCAGGCTGATGACTGGCACAGGGAGACACTTAGAAGCATCCCCTGTGCTGCAGAACCATGCTGGGGAGAAGCTTACCTGAGCACAAGCAGAGTGCTCCTTGTCTGTGCAGGTCACCCTGCAGCAGTTTGGGGTGCAGGTCCTGCTCACAGGTTTTGCTCCTCTGTGGGGAGGTGTGGGGCAGGCCAGAGCAGGGAGTTGCTTTTGACACACTGGTGCCACTGACATGTGGGAGCTGATGGGCACATCCATTTCAGGGGTTAGGTTTGCAGCCTGGCAGCTCCAAGTGCAGAAAACAAAGCTGAGCTGGTCTTGTTGTTGAAGCGATTAAAGAGCCAATGTAGTCAAGTGACAGAGTTGCCCAACCAGTTTTGTGAAAACTCTGCATTTTTACTGCATTGTGTGCTGGCTTTAGTCAGTGTGGAGACCTCTTTCTGGACCTGACCTGCAGAGCTTATTGCACAACTAACATTCTAATACGTGGTAATTAAAAAGAGAAAGTCCACTAAACTGTACTTTTGGCTATTTCTTCTGTCTGCTATTTTTGGTAAGTTGATTAATTTCTTCTCTTTTTTTGATGTTTTTTGTTTGTTTTTTGTTTGTTTGTTTGTTTGCTTTTGTAGTGTGAGAGGAGAATCAAATGACTTCTGGAACAGTTTGTGGGGTTTGGGGTTGGTTGGTTTTTTCCTCTCATTTTTTGGCAGAATTTTATCTCTGGTCTTGAGGTGTGGAAAGTTTTACTTAAATCAGAAAAATCCTGTCCTGCAAATACTGTAATGCTGTGCAAGCATGAGTGTGTAAGCTGAAAATAGCAAAGAACTTTCTCCATCTGCCAGTTGTAGGGACTGAAGACCTACTTAAATGTTGGCTTTCAAACTGAAGTGTGAAGGCCAGATGTTCTCAAAATGTGTTACACTGCTTGTAAACACAGAGATAAAATTGTGCTTCTAAAACCTCTGCTGCTCTTTGATACTGAACTGTGGGCTTGGTTTCTTTTTAATGCTATGATAGTGGTTTATAAATATCTGATCACTTCCCGTGGAGCATCAGAAGTACATTTCTGAAATACGCATTTCCTTTTTACAAAATACGCAACCTGTGCTTGCTGTGATAGAACATACTGAAAAATCTATGCCATCGCAGGAAGCCCTGTGGGTGCTTTCTAATCCAGGGTCTTGCTGGAGAATGCAGTTGCTAGTCAGATAATTCACACAACAGTATATTAACTACAGAAGTCAGTCAGAAAAGCTGAATGTCTTACCAGGTGCACCAGGAGCAAGCCTACCTTTGCAGTGTGAGCTGATAAGTTCCCTCAGAAACTATTCCTGAGCAATCTGTTCTTTCCGGTGGTATTTCTGCAGTACTTGCAGCCAGCTGTTGCCTTGCTCTAATCTGCTCCCTTTGCCCCAGGAGTAGCAATTGCAGAGGGACTGCCTGCATGTTCGAGTCTCTGTCCTGCAGATGTCTTGCAGATGCTGTTGGGGGTCTCGCTGATCATGTCTGTGCTGGTAGTGTGAAGTTTGCAGATAATTGTGATGCTGCAGTTTGCAGGCTGATGTAGCTGTGCTGGTCTCAGTCTGAGGGCTAAGCACAATCTCCTCTACCCTTGAGGACAATTACTTCTGCTTCAGAAGAAACTGTCTCTAGTAGTAGATGGAATAATAGAGGGTCTGGTTTATTCTGTTTTCAAAATTTGTAATATGCAGAAATACTTTTCCATCTTGTACTGACACTTTTCTTCAAAAGGAAACTAGCTGTATCACTGAGATACACACATATAAATGTATGTATATACTATGTAATATATATACCTTAATTTTTAGGATCCGGCTTCTCACTCAATCCTCCCATTGTAACTTGTGAAGAGATGGTATTTGGAAAGTCTCCATGACAAACATAATCTTGTTTATGTTTTCAAGGTCGTTACACAGCTGGTATTATCTCAGTGAAGCTTAAAGGAAAGTTCAGTGAATTCAGACTTGGGTCATTCATCAGCTCTGTGGTTATTTGCTTCTCAGAGACAAGATGTACCTCCCAGGAGCACTGAAAGTCCAAGGCCTTTATATATTAACGTCAACAAGATGAACTCTTTAGGATATTCTTTGTATGTTAATGGGGCTGCAACTTACAGTCCCTGCCCTGTGGTACCTGGTTAACAGGAGACTTAGTAACTCTGCCATTGTTCATTAACTGGTAATGTTGTGTGAAGCTATCCTGTCTCATTAGGCATGATCAGGAGACTTTGATTGCCAAATGTCTGTTCTGCATGTGCATGGATAGAGAAGCAGCTGGGCTTTGGCTTGCAAGCGCTCAGAATCCTGCAAAGAATAACCTGTTTCCTCCTCCTCTGCCCCACAGCTTTCTGAGCTGCCCCTTCCCATCTCTCCTGCATGGAGCTGGCTGCCTTGGAGCTGGGAAGTGGCCATTTAGTGAGCACCTTTAGCGTGCTGGCTTCTGTGGGTCTCTATGCAGCTGTACGTCTAATCTGGTTCTGGCTTCTGCATTGGGATAATACTGCAAAAAGTAACTACACTGGCCTTCAAAATGGCCTCAGCCTCATGCAAATTACTGTGCAGATAAACATCTTTATGGAACCAGCAGCGTGCTGATCCCTTCCTAGGAACACCTGCTAGTTGCTTTGGACAGAGAGAGCCAGTTATGCAACCTGGGTACAGCAGTGGGAGCTCCTCCATCTCCAGAATTTCATGGTCAATCTGTCTGGAAATGAACCCAGCGGACTTTGGTCAGTGTTGTGGTGACACTGAATCAGGGACAGCTTTAGATATTTTAAGTGTTTAGCCTTGTGGTATCTTAAGGGAAATTACCTGTTGCAATGCGTAAGACTTAGGGAAGTATGGAAGATGATGCTTGCTTGTTGTGTCAAGAAGCACCTGCAGTGCTCTAGATCAGCTGAGGCTGCTTTGGAGGTTGCTTCAGTGAACAAGCTGGACTTTCATCCAAAGATCCCACCTTCCACATCAGATGTGAAGGAGGATCAGGAACCTTAGGGTATGTTACAGAACCTTAGTTCATAGTCCTGGCTCCTGTATCTCTGCATCAGTCAAACTGGAAGTTTCTCCTTGCGCAGGCAGGAGGGATAGCAGAACTGAGCCAGCATGCCAGCCTTACAGGGCATTCGAGGTGTTTTTGGGGGTAAGGGAAATAGCGACTTGTGAAAGCCAGATCTGATACTGGTTTGACCTCATCCTAGCCTGATAAAAGCTGATAGTAGTGTGTCCTATAGGGTCTGCCTTTGTTCTTTGTTCGTCGATGTTAGAGCCTGAGGGGTGGTGGTAGGGAGCAGCTGGTCAGAGTACTTAGAAATAACCTGCAGCTTCTTTGTAACCAGTCATTTCCTGACCTTAAGCAAGAGGATCTGGTGAAGGGGGGGCAGCATCCTCAGGCTATGTAGGTACAGTCAAATGCATCTTTACCTGAGTTGGAATATTGGGACTGACTGTTGGGGCTCAGTGCTCTTGGGAACATGTGTGCCGTCCTTAAGGATTGGCATGAACTTTGCACTTTTTTGCAAATCTACTGAGACAGTGATTTCCCCAGCTGGTCTGCTCTGATTTGTTTTGTGGTTCTTCCTTTCCTTTCATTGCACTCATAACTGAGCGCCTTATTTGTGCTGCACGGTAACTTGGCAGCTGAGGTGTTTGAGCTGCCAGAGCTCATCAGGGAGAAACCTGTGGAGTGAGCACAAAGGTGTGCTGCAGAGGAGGGCTCAGCCCTTCCCAACAGAGCTGCGTGGCCCAGGCATGTACAGCACTGGCCTGGGCCAAATATCATAAACTTCACTAAGCACCAAGCATGCAGTGCTTGCTGGGTGGAGGCAGTACAGGATCTAATTGGGTAGAGCAGAACTGCAGTTAAAAATTAACTTAGCCTCTCTGCCCCTTGACTGATGTGGTTATAATGTCTGTGCATGAATTTTCCCCTTCCTGCCTCTGTGGCCAGTGGTGGGGTCAGGAGGCAGAGGTATTCAACACTCCTTGTACCACCTGTCCTTCTCTGGGGTCACCTTTTACAGGAGGGGGAGTGGGAGTTTCACAGGCTCCTGTGACAAAAATAAGTTAATCTCTGAGCTGTGACAGGACTCCTCTGCAGTTGCTAACAAAGCAGGCCTCTGTCTGCATCTCCTCAGGTACAGATGTCCTGGATTTTATGTTCCTGCTCCATGTACAGGTCTTGTTGTCATTGCTGTTGCTGGGAGAACAATGGGTCTGAGAGCTGGAGGTCATGGAGAGGGCAGGAAGCCATCCCCTGATGCCAGTCTAACCTGTGAAGGCCCATTCCATTCCTTCCTGATAGGAAAGCCCTGAGTTCTGAATCAATTGATGCCTTCCTGGAATTAGTTCTCCCTTCAGGTCCTGGAACTGAACATGGACTAAGCAACACCACATCACAGCAGCTGACCAGGCTGTGTTGGCAACCAAGTTTTTATGGCAGTAGTGCCTCAAAGCAGCACACTGCATAAATAATCCTGCATATCTTCACAAGATGGAGAATGAGAGGTTGGAAGAAATGTCATTCTGCAAGCTGATGGTGTCTTATGCAATCCTCTGCAGAGCTGGCATCAATCTGGAGAATGACAGGGGAAATTTGGATGTGTAGGTACAGGATTGAAAAGAGCGGGCATTGCTGTTTAGGAATGAAAATTCAAATGGTCAAAGTAGTAGAAGTGGACAGGTAGAGGAAAAAACAAATAATTGTGGACAATTAATGGAATTTGAAAGCTGCAGTTGTATTTAACCTCTGCATGCATTGCTGCAAGACATTAAGGCTCAAAACTTGACCAATTTCAGAAGGCAAACTAAAGGTTTTATGTTGGCTTTTTGCTGCCAAGTGCCCTGTGGATATGCCTGGTTGTGATAACTCCAAGCTCATCTACTTCCAAACCTGACAGATCTCAAATTTTATTGAGCTTCTGCTTCTACTGTATGACAGTGTTGCTAATCTTATGACTGCAATTTCAGAAGATGGAGTTTTGAGGAGTTTCATTGATGTAGTGGTCAAAAGTAAGTTAATTTGCAAAGAATAGAAAATTGGAAAATCTGTAATATTTCAGTGGTGCTCTGAAGTATCTTAAAAGCTCAAAGCAAAACCTTTTTCTCTTCTGACATGAAAACTGTACTTTGAATTACTTTATGGCTAGGAGCTATGAAAGGGATACATTGCCCTGTGACAAGAAGAGAATGGTGCATAATGCTGTAACGCACAGTTGGGGTTTGTTGTTTGTTTTGGGGTTTCTTTTTAATACACTTTTAAGATGGTATGTCTTTAACAAATAGCTAGGAGTAGAAGAGCCCTGAAAGCAGTATTTTACTCTTGTTACCTTAGGCATATCTTCTTCCACAGTAAACTTGCTTTGCTGTTTAATTAGCTGAAATAATTTTTATAAAGATCCTAACAGCTTTGCAAATCTGTTTTCCTGACAAATCAAAACAGTGTGGGCAGAGTTTAAATAGGCAGCATACGGCTTTTAGTGCTGGGAAGCAAGTCAGTGAGTAAGTACTGAGACTTGCCCCTCCAGTTTGAAAATTAGGAGGACTGCACCCGGGATTTGATGTCTTAAGGTAAGAAGTCCAGTGCCTTGTGCAGGAGGTTGTTACCTGGCTTAGTTCTTGGCTAGGTTAAAGAAGAGAAAAACATTTGTGACTCCCACCACAGAAATCCATCATCACCCAGGGATCTGGCTGCCTTCATGTTCTGGTTAGACTGCCAGGCTCCAGTTTGTGATCCTATTAAGAGAAGATGTGTTCGTTCTGAAGCCAGGAAGCAAGCCAGATGGATGGGAAAATTTACATCTTGGTTATCCTCTCCAAGTGCAGCCTTAGGTGTTGGTACCTTGCAGGACTAGTGGCCTGAGAGAGTGTTTCTCCCACAGAGGAAAGGAGCAATTCTGCTAACAGAAAGCCTTTGTTCCCTTTTCCTAGGTTGGTAGTGATGCAGCTGTTGTATAGTGCATCTGTGCTGGAATAGAGCCAGCTCATGGTGATGGCTGCACCCAGGGGCACTGAAAATGGAATGCTGTGTGTTTGATATTTGGTGTACGTATGACCCAGAAACTATTACAGGACTTTGACATGACTCATTTGAAGGACCTACTTTTGGGTCCAACTGGCTTTATGGCCTCTGACCTGAGGAGTAAACTGAAGAAAAACTGACTGAGATGTTGCTAACCTGACTGTGCAGTAAGAGTGCCTTAGATGCAATGACTGCTATACAGATGAGATTTGAGATCAGTCTGTAGCACAGCTGGCTGATATTTTATATCTCTGCTGCTTCCCATCTCAATAACATCTTGCTAGATGCTGTGCAGTGATGGGCTTAGCAGTCTCTAGCCATAGCATTCCTTGAAGTTAGAGCAGCAACTTGAGCCACAAAGTTCAGACTGGTGCTCTCTCTCCTGGTAGTTTGAGGGTGGCCATTCCTTGTTGGGAGAGCTAGCCAGTTATAGCAAGGCCTACATACTAGTTTAGCTCCAGAGTTAACCTAAATATTTAATAGGATTATGCAAAAGCCTTTGATTGAAACAAAAGAACGGACTGGGCTCCAGCGATCCTTGGTACACACAGGCTGACAGCAGAGAACTTTGCTGACCTTGCTCTCTCTTGGGGCTGTTTTTTCCCAGGCCAGGCTGGTGACCCCAGCCTGGTGTTGCTCTTCCTCTGGCTGGTGATTCTTAAAGTGGCATGGTGTTTGGAGCAAGGAGCTTGATAGAGCAAATTTTAAGGAGCTTAAAAGTTCTCTGTTTTTATGTAGGAAACAATTGAGTCCGGGGCAAGAAGGAGAAGCAGGAAAGCTGACAGAACCACAGAATGGGTCAGGTTGGAAGGTACCACAGTGGTCGTCTGGTCCAATCTCCCTGTTCAACCAGGGTCATGCAAGAGCATATGACACAGGACTGCATCCAGATAGTTCTTGAATATCTCCAGTGAGGGAGATTGCACCCCCTCTGTGTGCAGTCTGTTCTGGTGTGTGGTCACATGCACAGCAAAGAAGTTCTTCCTCATGTTCAGGTGGAACTTCCTGTGCATCAGTTTCTGCCTGTTGCTTCTTGTCCTGTTGCTTGGCACCTCTGAGCAGAGCCTGGCTCCATCCTCTGATACCCTCCCTTCAGATACTGATAGACATTGATGAGGTCCCCTCTCAGTCATCTCTTTTCTAGGCTGAACAGATCTTACTCTCGCAGTCTGTCCTTAGAAGAGATGCTTCAGCCCCTTAATAAGCTCTGTTACCTTTAATAATCTGTGTTCCTCCAGGAGCTCTATGCATCTCTTTTACTGCTGTCAGGGAATTGAAGTAGCTTCAATTCCCTTTTCACCACCAGGAGTAGTAGCTAGGGTTGGTGTTTTGGTTGATGCTACTATTGCAAAGTCCATATAAATTAGCAGTATGTTTGTGATTAAATCTCTTCTATATCTGCTGATATCTCTGTGTCACTCTCCAGGATATCTTGGCAGCAGTGACTGTAGTGTGGTGCTGGTGTCCTGTTTTACTGTCCTGAAAAGGCAACTCTGGCATTCTATGCTGTCTGTGCATGTGCTCTGAGGCCCACCAGATGATCCAGAGCTCTGCACAGGGCCAGGGTGTTTCTGTGAAGCTGCCCAGAGGACCTGTCTGTAGCATAACTCATGGTCTGTCTGTTCTCCCCTTAGGTCCTCTAAGTGAAAGAAGATGGGGTCTGGCTGCCTAAAAGTCACCAAGTACTTCCTCTTCCTTTTCAATCTCCTGTTCCTTGTAAGTATTTTGAGCATCTGTGGAGTAAGAAGGAAGGCCTGGACCAAAGTTAGCTAGAAGATTTTTTTTTTTTAATGTTGGCCCAGTGCGTTTGTTAAATAAAATGGCCACAGTTTTGGAAGGAGGGAGGGGACCCTTGAAGTTAAGGGATGGTAGAGCTGCTGTGTGTGTCTCAGGTATGCCAAGCAGCTCCACTCCCACTAGCCACTTGCTACCTCCAGTGCACACAGCTCCATTCCTGCATTGGGAAGGGAAAGCAGGAGTTATGGGTTCTTTCTGGAAGGAGAGTAGTTGTAACTACTTTCTCTGACACATCTGGAGCAGCAGCTGAACTGTCCCTGAGTAGCAAAGCTACAAAACCTGCCAAGTAATGGCAGTGCCCTCCTAAATAGGCCAGCCAGGCTTCAAAGAACAACTCTAATTTTGTTTGAGTCCCAGCGGCTGGTTTTGATTTGTGAAAAGATGAATTAGTCCAAGTCTCCTGTTTGAAATGGAGTTGGGAGGTGGGTCAGACTGGGACAGGCTTGTCTGGGGAATTAAAATGGCCCACTGGGTGCAGTTATTTTCAAATGTGAGCCTTAGCAAAAGATGAACTCCTTTTGGAACAGATTGGGTCTGGGAGGCCACACACATTCTTGCATGCGTCTTTCTGATGCCTAGATACTGTGTGTCCTGTGGGCAGTGGTGGTGCTGTTGGTGAGGCCTTCTTGCAGTGGAAGGGTGTAGTGGGGAAGTGCAAGGTTCTGGCTTTCCAGATGTCAGCAGGAAAATGGCCTGTCTGATATCATTATCCTTTGTGCGGTATGTAAGGAAAAGGAAGGGTCAGGCTGGGAGAGAAGGGAGGGAAGTGAATCATGATAAGGTGAGCACTGCTTTCTGGTCTCTGTCCCTGGACACAGCTCCACTCCTGCTTCCTGTGTGGCTGCACTGTGCTGGTAGCACATAGGATGAACTTGAGGCACATCTGGATCTGGTTTCCCTTGGCTTACTGTGCTTGCTTTTTGCTCTCTGTGTTTACTTCCATCCTAAGAGCAGTTAACTGGACTCTAAGGGTCTGAAGTCAGGGGTGCTCTGAGCATCCATGGGGAAGGTTCTTGGGAGGGAGAGGAGAGGTATTTCAAGTACCTTGGTCTTTCTGAGTATGATTTAGCCCACTTTAAAGATAGGAAAAATCATTGGAGTCCAGGCCTGTCCTCGTACTAGTACAGGACTCCAATGCAGATACCAGCATCCAATCTCTGTCCTCTCTTGAAAGAGTGTCAAATTTTAAGCAGTGTATAACAGCCAGTCTACCCTGGGAAGCAGAGCTGTGTTTTTAAGACAGTGTTTGAGTCTTGCTGAAGCCCAGTATCTGGCCACTGTCTAGTTTTCCTTAATGCCCAAACCTCAGTCTGAGTCCATTAGCTAATCTCTGTGTAGAAAAAGTTCTCTCCAAGAAAGCCAGCCTAGCATA
Source organism: Pycnonotus jocosus (assembly GCA_013400435.1). Classification (NCBI taxonomy): domain Eukaryota; kingdom Metazoa; phylum Chordata; class Aves; order Passeriformes; family Pycnonotidae; genus Pycnonotus; species Pycnonotus jocosus. The sequence goes on from VWYP01029086.1 coordinate 262,609, forward strand.
TAGGAAAGGAAGAAGATGACAGCCTGAAATACTGCAGTACCTTACAGCACTGTCACTGTTTTTGCTGTACGCTGTTAATGGTCACTGTGGCATCTTTATTCCACATTGCCTTTCTCTCCTGCTCTGCTGAGCCAGGCATGGTTTGCAGGCAGGCTGTGGGGATAGATGTGCTCTCAGGTGGCAGAGCTGAACTGCTTTGTTGGGCTAACCCACATCCATGCTGCACTTTCCTATATTTTGCAAGACTGTGAGGATGGCAGGTGCTGAATCCCCTTCTGGGTCCTGGAGAGGTTTGAGAGCTCCTGTTTGGGTGGCAGGTGATTGGAAGTAGCTGTTCTTTGTCTTGTGCACACCCTGCTCTGAGCAGACTTGTCTGGTGTAGCACCCAGCCCCCTTCTCTCTTGTGGAAAGCTGATCTGACTCACTGAGCTGGACCTGAAGAGTAAGAACTTTTGGGTAGGATGCATTGTGAGAAGGTCTGTGCTGACTAAAGGGAGAGGCTGCTTTAAATGAGCTCTTTAACCCTGCTGTTCAGCACAGGTATTGTCTTCCCCTTGGACTGCTCTGTCAAAGCCACTGTGTTCTGGCTGAGCTTGATACTTCTCTGCAGTGAAGAAGTGCTTCTGTCTTGACTGAGGGCAGACTTTTTGCATGTGCCATATGTTGAGGAAGGTGGCATACATTACTCCCTCCCTCTCATAGGAAGTAGTTGACCTGAGACGTTTTTCCATTATTGTTGTTCAAGGTCTGAACTGGGGAGAGTAGTTGGTGATTCTTGAGCTTATACAATGTGGTAGAGCTATGTAAATCTAGCAGAGAAACTGCTTGTATTGAGCTGTCAGCCCAGGTTTTGAATGCCTTGCTGATTTCCTGAAATTGCTGAGCTTTGTGAGGAGAGTGCTTGAGCAAAGGTGAACACCAATGCTGCTGACAGAACCCTGTGTCTCCTTTGGACTTTGAGCTGAGCCTATGTGATTGCACCCCATGCAGGCCAGCCCTTGCTGGCTAAAGTGTGTTCTTCAGCCTTGCTGAAGATTGAAGCCTTTAGAGATGTGCTGGTGACTCTTTTTAGAAGTTAGTTATTGAAATAGCACTTCTCTACAGCTCGAGGTCTGAGAGAAGGTCACCTGCTATAGCTGAAGTAGTTCAGGGACTTAGTGGTATTTTACAGTTTTGAAGCTTTACTTCAGGGAAGGGTTTGACCTGCTTTGGTTAAAGGGAAGAAGGTTACTTGGACTGCCTGCCTGCTTGCTAGAAAAGATACCAGATAAGCTTGGAGTATAATCTTAGTTTCCTAATCAGAATTTAACACGTCTGCCTTCTTGGCTAGCAGATGTGTGCTGCATCACATGCGCTTAAAGGGAAAACAGCTCTGCAATACAAGTTTGACAGTCTCTGGAAACTTTGTTTGGAGCATATAACTGTCTGTCCTGCTTCTAACCCTTCAGTAAATGCAGCAGAAGGCTGCTACCTACAGCAAAGCCTGGAGTTTTAGAGCCTTTCTCTTGGCCCTGTGCCAACAGGTTCAGTGTTGCGTCACACAATCTGAGCATGAAGGAAAGCAGTGCTGGGGAAGAAAAGCTGGGAACCCCCAGCTGCTCTTTCCAGCAAGATGAGTCAGCTCCATCACAGCTTAGTTTTTCCAAGCCCCTCTTGACTAGCTCTCTGTGGGAAACTGCTGACCCTGTATTGAGGGATCTGCATCCTTCTGGCTTGGGTGTAGAAGGACATTTTGCTGAAACTGGGGGTGAAACCTCCACTCCCCAGGGAGACGGGGAGAGATCTGTTCCCCACTTCAGGTGTTTACAGCAGTGGAGCAGAGGAATTAAACTCCATGGAAAGCAGATGTTATTTCTTGTATGGAGGGTCTGAAGCCAAACCAGTGGCAGAAGCAGCCTTGCTATGTGATGCTAACTCCTGAAGATGCTGAGCAGAGATACTATCCTGCTAGGAAGTAAATATGTTCTTGTTAATGGGACAGTGTTTTCTCCCTGCCTGTAGTTATTGTCTCCCTTACTTCCCCTTGTAAGTGTTTTCCACAGCAGCTTCTGGCAACTGCACAAGTTGTGGACTGGAGCAAAGATCAGAGTGAAAACAGGCCTTGGATAGTCTGAGCACCTCATAACAAATAACTTCCCAGAAACTCTGCTCAGCAGCCCTTCTGTGTTTTATCAGCAACAGCAAAACTTAGGTGCCATTTCAGGGTCAGTGAACCAAAAGAGATCTCACATACAGCCCGGTTTGCATCTTTGTTAAGACAAATGTTTATTAAAACTATCATTTAAATGTGAGACAGCCTTAAACTGTCAATTCAACAGTTCTTGATACTACCAAGTTTGAGAGGAATTTTTTAGGTGTCCCAGCTGTTACATGTTCAAGAGGCTTTTCTAGCTTGGTGAGGAGACTGAGCATTGTGAGTGCAGCATGTTGGGACATAAGGCAAGGGGGAATTTTTTTCCTGAGGTACAACAGCTACATGCTTTCTGAAGCTGAGTCAGTACGCTGTGTAGGTGGGAACTTGCTTGATAACTTTCTAACGCTGTTCCCAGAGCTAACTACATGATGCACCTTCTGCCAAGACAGGAAAGCTTGCAAGCAGCTTATTTCAGACTGGCTTTATCTTGGTTCAGAAAAGCTTCTTTGTATGAGCAGCTGAAGCCTAGTGTAAACTTTCAAAGTGTGGAACCAATGCCTGTCCATACAACCCTCTCTGCCAGCTTGCCTCGAGTGGTGATTTGGCTTTTTCCATGTCTCTCAAGTATTAGAACATTATCTAATGAAGCACAGAATTGCAATCTCTTTAGCCCTGTTAGTTTGTTTCACTTCATGCTATCTTGAAATCCTGCTGATATGAGAACAGCTGCTTGCAGTTTGCTTGCAGTTTCTTGTCCACTCCTTTTTTCTTCAAAGCCTATTTGGGACCTTTGCACAAGTGTTTTTTCCAGTCCTAGTTGGCTGAACAGTACAAGTTTCAGCTTCTTATCAGACCTGAAGACTTGCTGATATGTGAAGGCTAAAACAGAGCATGCTTGCCTCCACCTTTCAAAGTGAGGTGGGAAAATGTATGCGTTTCTTGGCTACTGAGATCAGTGTCTGGATTCAGCTGGGTCCTCACAGGGACATATTGCTCAACTAATCCTTGCCCTACATAAGACTATGTGGTGAGCAAGGCAGAGGCCATAGCTAATGTTTCATAACTCTTGACTCTCTTGGGGCTCAGGTATTCTGCCATAAAGTAGGGGCCAAGCCAAAATGCCTAAACTTGGCTTTGGAAGGGGCGAAGCACTTTGCTCAAGGGAACCTGCTGCTGGGTTTTTGTCTTTGTGGTTTGAAGACAAAACATTGTAACAGAGCCTGACAAGCCAAAGATTTCCAGCCTGGCCCTTAGAGTCATGGGTTTCTCTATTTAAAAAATATTTAAAATCATGTGTTTGTCTTTCCTTGGTTCTTCACAGAAGCAATACACTTACCTTTTGCTTCTGACAACAATCTTCTAGCAGCAGGGTGTCTCTTCCTCAGACTGTTTCGAATGGTCCTCCTATACAACATTATGCACTATTAAAATACTGTGTGAAAAACTGCCAAGCAGATCCTGGGGCTCCTGTGCAGTTGGCCGAGGCATTCTTCCTGGTGTTGTGCTAATCCTGTTTACCCTGGGAGGAGTGCCGTAGGGGAGATGGGTGGGAACAGCAAAGGAATGATTGTTTTTAATCTGGAAGTATGGATCATAGTGACTGCCTCCTCTTATTTATCTAAGCTTATAGCTTACACAAAACCATGTATGTTTTGTTCTTGCTCTTTCAGATTCTGGGTGCTGTGATCCTGGGGTTTGGAATATGGATTCTGGCCGACAAAACAAGTTTCATTGCAGTTCTACGTAAGACTGTGTTTCTTCATCTTCCTTCTTTTTCTAAATTGACTCTGTTCTGACACTGTGTTTGGCTATGGTGTAGTCTAGGAATAGCAATACTTTTGTGCATGGTCTGTGGCCTGAGCAGTACCATGATGTTTAACAAGATGGGATTGTTATCAGGGACACAGTGAAAGGGAGCAACCCTGGAAACAGTGAAAGGGAGCAACCCTGGAGATATAGCATTCCTCTTAGTCTTGTGGATTGAAACACCAGGGTCACACTGAGACTACTGCCTCTTCAACCAACAATCCAAATATTTCATCTTAAACACAGGAGCTAGTATTTCATCCTATTTTCACTGCATGCTCTGCGTTTTCACAATGATTTCCTTATTTACCATCATGTGCAAAGACCCCCAATGCCTTAATGCAGTTTTGCTGTGTGAGTTCTCCACTGCTTTCTTTCTGTAATGATCTATTTCATTTTAAATGATTTAAATGTCAAAGAAAGTAAGTGCCTGCTTATGTGCAGTGTGGAGGATGCACATTTGGGGTGTGTGGGTGTCTGAAATGCTTTGACTTCTAAAACATACTCCTGCATATACGTGATGAGACTTACACTGGGCATCAGAGGTGTTCTGTATTGTGCAAGAGGCTTAGCTTCCTTTCCTTAAGGTCAGCCACAAACTTTGACTTGATTCTTAACAGAGGGTCTGCTTTCTGCAAAAACCAAAAAACTGAGTTGGTTTAGCAGAGCCTGGGCTTCATAGGACTGTATGTGGACTTTCACCAAATGAGTATCTCATCTTCATCTTTCACAAGCTCTGCTTCCTTTGAGCTTTTTCCTAGAAACACTTCAAACTTTTCTGCTTGGTGGCTGTGGTTGCTTGTCACTACCTCCAGAATTGCTGAGTTGGGCACCAGCCTCAGACAGTGCAGGAGGGTTGCCTGCATATGGGGAGTGGACACTAATGGCATTCATAGGCCTGTTCCCAGCTACTCTGATTCTGCAAAGGGCTTTATCTCCCAAGTCCTGCTGAGCACTCTGGCCTGGTTTGAAAGGTGCTGGATGGAGAAGATACCCCTGCTAATACCACACATGCAGATACTGCTCCTTACTCTGCTTTTGTGCTGTGGCATCTGGCTTGCTGCTGCAGTACTTGAAGGTGAAGAAGCACAGCAAGGGATGTTGGTTAATAAAGTAGGGGCATGAGCAGAAACAATACATGCAGCCTAAAAGGAGCCTGTCATGGCCTGGCTGTTTGCAATACCCCTCGCAGTCTGAGGTGTGCTTAGTACTGGTGGGTCAGCAGCTGATTCCCTCCGGTTGATGAGTGCTACAGCCACTTGTGGAGGGAGGAGTCCCTGAACTTGGCTCTGTTTCTTCCCATTTACTTGGAATCTCTGCTAACAGAGCATTTAAGCATTTAGTTTCCTTCCTGGAGATTTCCAGTATCAGCTCTCTCCCTGCCCCCTCACTTCCTTTCCCATGCCTTGCCCCTCTTTCCCTCTGTTTTAGTAACCTAGGCATCAGGGAGGGCACCCCAGCTGCTGCCAAAGGAGCCTGTTGTACTTGCTTGGCTGCCTGCCCAGCGCGGGGAAAACACGGAGTGACGGCAAACAAGGAGGAGTTGAATGCCCTGAGAGCCTTCTCTTGCAAGACAAGACTATTGCAGATGAGAACTGCCAGTGTGGCCTCTGTCCCCTGACACTGTCAATTCTCCAAGGGGCTTTTAAGTTGGAAGTACCTTTTTATTTCTTCTAATGGGAATTTGATCAAGCAACTGCTTTCTGGCACTGTGAAGGTGCTGCAGCCTGGGCACTTGAACACTGACTTGCATGATAGCTGAGCTGATTCTGAGAGAGGGAATAGGGTAGATTTGTGAAGGCCACTCCTGTAAGGCTACTGGTTCAGTAAATTGCAGTATCAGCGCATAGCCCTTGCAGCAAGAGTAACAGGACTGGTAAGGAAGCAGCATCCTGGGGTTTGTGGCATGTGTCCAGCCAGGGAGAGGCTGGCCTGGAAATTAATCAAGGCTGAAGTGACCTGTGTGGCAAATGAATCTGCTTTACAAATTGATAACTGAACTTTCCTCTGTTGAGCATGTTTTAGGGAAAAAAAGTTTGGAAGCTGGTGGCTTATGCCAGGTATCAGAAGGGTATCAGAAGCAGAGGGAAGTATATACTAGGGGAAAGAGTATTGGTCTGAGCTTGATTATTTTCTAACATATTTCAGGAGGAGCTCAGAGGAAGTTTGCCTCCTGAGACTTCCTTAGTTCAGGAAACGAAATGCTGAGCTCTAAAAATGTTATTTTCATTAATCATTGGACATCCAGAATTCCCCTACACTCTGTAGCTTGCAAATGTAAGAATGTCTCTTAATGATAAATGAGATTTCTAGTTATTGTTTCTAGACAGAATATCTCTTTAACTTTTGTGCTGTAATGATTGCTTTCTCCAATCCTATTCTGCACAAAATAGTCTGCTGACCAACTAAGATGTAAGAGTTTTTCTTCTTTTGCTTGCAGTACTAAATGCTGAGGGGAGAGGGCTGACACCACCAGCATGTCTGAAATAATCTCACCTAAACTTGGTTGAAAAATGGTTGAGAGTTCTAAAGTGCAGACATTAGACAATAGCAGGGGATATGTAGGAGGATTTGTGAAAGTAGCTAATTTGGATATTATATCTGTTTTGACCCTGGAATAGCCTCTGTTTGCAGGGTGTCGGGCACAGGTGCTGCAGCAGTGTGTAGTAAGTGCCTGGCCACAAGCCAGTCAACCCAGACTTGCTAAGTAACCTGTGCTCAACACTAGCTGTAGCTTCTTGCATGTTTCACTCCACAGAGTTAGTTTGTCCCAGTGTTGACTGTAAGTGGATAAGTGAAAACAGAATGGCTGCAACAGGAAATAGTGCATTAATGTGAAAGGGCTATCCAAAAAGAGGGTTTAGGACTTGGAAGAAAGCTTCCCTGGAAATAGCAAAGGGAATTGAAGCAAATAGACAGAAGTTATGAAGTAGATCTTTTATATTACTGTTACTTGAAGTACATTCATGAGGGAGTAAAATTCCAGTAAGGAGATAACTTTCTCCAAACAAGGTTCATTTGTTTGGAGTGACCTTGAGTCTTCCAGACTCTGGAGACCTGCAAGATGGCTTTTAAGTCTACCTTCATCAAAAGACAACCAGAAGCATCTATCTGTCACCATATTCGGCATACATCTCTGCTCTCCCTTTGGAGCAGAGAAAGACAATTATCAGTAGATGTGGAGACAGTTCTATAAATGGTGGTGGCAGATGTATTTTTTTTTTTCAGTAGCTAATGTTGTTCCCTCTCCTGGCTCCTACAGAGATGTCATCTCCCTCCGTGAACACTGGTGCATACATCCTTATCGGTGTTGGGGCGCTCACCATGCTGATGGGGTTCCTGGGCTGTCTTGGAGCTGTCAATGAAATCCGATGTCTCTTGGGTCTGGTGAGAGTGTTCATGCCTGTTTTAGAGCCAGCCTTTAATACCTCTCCTGCAAAATATCTGTTGGATTATAGATGGGGCTTTTGTCTCCAGGGGATGTTATTTCTGCTAGGTCAACTTAGATCTACTTCTTAATTTGCACACATTAAATTCTCCAGCAGTCAACAGACTGCTGCAGTGTTCCTCAGACATTACTGATAATGAGCTCAGAACTCTGAATGAGAGAGGATGCCACTGACACTTTCTGCACACAATGGGTTGAGGACTGCTAACTGAGAAGTGTACCCTGTCCCCCTCACCCTGATTTCCCAGTTGGTACTGGGCTCTCAATGGTGGAAGAGCAAGTTCCAAGGGCAGTGAAAGAAAAGGGTGAGTGTCCTGTTGTATCACATCTGTGGGAAGAGTCAAGAGAGGCTCAACTAGGAATGTCCCCTGGGAGTGCCAGGGCCTTTCTTCAAACAGTTCATGTATAGGAAGCTTTCTGTCCATGATGGGTAAGATGATAGCAGCTTCATACACCTCAGCCTGCTACTTGACTCTGTTTTATTCAGAGCATATATGTATTGGAAACTAAGCATGGCATACATTGTGTGTCCTGGTATTAGGAGCATCTCCTTGTGTAGCAATAGTTGCTGCCACCATTTAAGAGTAACCTCAGCAGTTTGCTGGTGAATATTAAAGTTAGATCCTCAAACAAATTAAATAGCATTTTTTAAAAAGGTAATTGATTAAAAAAAAATTGAAAATTGGGTTTGTAAAATTGACTCTTCTTTTTGTTGAGGCTTGGGGTAGGCAGAGTCCTACCCCAAGAGTTGGATATGAGAGAGAGTCCCAGTTGGGATGACACATGCAGAGAGTGCTTATAAACCCTTTCCCTCCTGAAGCTTTTCTGTTGGCCTAGTGGGAAGTGCTGAAGTGCACTGGTCTGACATTGGTCCCAGCCTTTTCCTGGGAAAGCATTGTTGATAGCAGAGTTTGTAAAGATGTTAGCTAAATGTTGTGATTTCTCTTGTATGTGAAATTTTATTAACCTTTATGTACAGACCTTTATAAAGACTGACAGTGATCACCTACTGTTTTTTTGTTGCCAGTACTTCACCTGTCTGATGATAATCCTCTTAACTCAGGTTGCTGCTGCACTGGTCATCTACTTCAAGAAAGAATCGGTAAGTCTTTATTACTGTGCATCTTGTCCTTGGTCGTGGCTTGGGAGAAGGGTGATACCTAGAAATTCTTTCTTCCAAACTGGGCTATACTGTTAGCAGGCATGACTGGATTCTCCTTTTCTCTAGCCCAGCTCAGTAGCTTTGCTGTTTGATTTTTCTGTATCTGCCTTAAAAATGCTGCTTTCTCAAGGATTATGAAGCATTATTTGGTATGCAGGCTTTATTTTTGGGTAGTGGGAACAGTGAAAAAAATAAAAAGTCCTAAGATGCTTTAGACCACACCTCCTCTTGATCCTGCTGTAGACAGCTGTTTGGGCATGTAGCAGCAGTGGTTACTCCCATGTTGCCATCACTGGTGTCTTGAGAAGTTACCAGCCTGAGCACTTTTTTGACTGCTCTTCCTCCTTGTGCCATCTTGTTCTGTCCTTTCAGTCTTTCTGCATCTGTATGTGGAACTCTTCTTGGAAGAGCTCTCCTCTCTCCAGAGGACCAAGCCCCAATATCTGATGGTTCCTGTTCTGCTGCTGGAGTTTAAAGCCAACTGGTTTAATAGTTTGAAGTGGATCCCTTTGTCAGGAAGGCAGTTTCACAATGTGTGTTTCTAGAGCTCCAATATGTTTCACAGCATAAAAGGGAATAATTTTTGAGCTACCTAAGTGCATTGCAACAATCCATCATGTCTATAGATTCCCTGGCCAAGGCAGTGCCTTTCAGGCTTTCAGCTGCTTGGCAGCTGAACTGGGAGCCACATTTATGCAGTGGGAACATGTTATAGCTGACCATGGGGTCACTACTGGCTTCTGATACAAGTAATCCCGTTCTTTGCTGCATAACTGCATATACCACTGTATGGGTGTGCTTGCCTCTCCTAAGCCAACTCTTTGTCTAGATGGTTACAGAAAGCAGAACAGTTGAGGAAGTTATGGATGGGGCCTGGTGGAGAAGTCTGGGGGCAGGGGGAAGGTGCTTGCCACCAGCATAAATGGTGTGAGCTTTGTGCTGTGGTGACTGTGAGCAGCTGTTGGCTGGGTTTCTTGCAAAATGTGGTGTGACTGTAGCTTGCTCTTTGGACTGGCAGAAGCTGAATGGGAAACTAAAACAGTGACTAAAGCTGGTGTGTAAAGATGATTCTCAACAAAGAGCTCTGACTAATGCAGATAGGGAGGTGTGGGGATGGGCATTCCCCTGCGATGGGGAAATGTGACTTCAGACCAGGAAATTCTGTACCTCTGTTAGCATTTCTCCTCCAGCTGCCAATCTACTCTAGAAAACTCCACCTTTTAAGCTATAGCTCTTCATTTAAACCTCATCAGACCAGGGAGAGTTTAAAAGTGCTGGGGGTTGTTTTGCACAGCTGTTGGAGCCGGTGTGACTGAAATCATCACTTTTACAGCTCTGGGAGAATGGTCAGGGAAGCTGGGCTTTGAACAGATGCTCCTGTTCAGTCTCTAATGAACAAAATTAATGGAAAAGCTCTTCCAGAGTCACTCTGTTTCAGGGATCCTCCAACCTGCCTAGAACACTAAGAAAAACTGTTTGAGGAAGGTCTTGGCTGAAACCTCCAGCAGAGTGGTTTGGGGCTGTGCTTCAGTGCTGCTGTGCAAATCGCTGTGCTTCGCTGGCTGTACATCATCCCAGGGCAGCTTGGAGCACAGTGAGACACCCTGAAGCTGCTCAACAGCCAGTCCCCAGATATCTATTGTGTTCCTTGTGTTTATTTCTTTCTGACTTCAGGAACTTGGTTAGATATAAAACAAGGAGTAACAAGAGTGAAGGAAAGGATTTTGGATCCAGAATGTAGCAAGGTGATACTCGCTCCTTCACTTGTAACTGAATTATTTATTTCTATGGATTCACTTGAAGATATTGTTCCCACATCTGTTCCTTTTTGGTTTCAAAATCCTCCCCCACACTGACAAATGAAAGTACACTGAAACAGAATTTGAGTAACTGTAAAAGGCTGAGCCTCTGACAGGAAGGCTGCTGCTTTGCCTCTCCCATGGGCATTGTTAGAGGAATGCCCCTTCAGACTGGAATTGCCCAGTACTTCTGGGAGGATGTTGATGCAACATTCGTTTCCCTACATTTGTTTGAGACTGAAACTGTGGGGTGGGGTTTTTTTATGGACAACAAAATAGTAGGATCACAAATGCTCAAAACTATGTTCCGCTTTTTGAACTGAATGTTGCTACTCACCTATACCTAGTGGATCACACGCCCCTAAACATGTGAGAGCCTGGGCAAGTTCTCTCTTGGCCTAGTTCACAGAGTTCTGTGCAGTTTGGCTCTAAGTGCCTTGAGTAAAGGAGAATGGTGGTGTTTTGGGAATAGCCCTACTTGCTAGCTATTGTTTGCAGCAAACAGGCCTGTGTGATTGCGTGCAGCGACTTGTCTGGGGCTATGGACTGTGCATTACTTTCAGAATCTGAAGTGACAAGGCAGAGGAGAGCTCCCTCCTGGTTTTTGAGCCTGCTTTTGTGTGCAAGATAGATGCTTGTAAATGCTGAGGGAAGGATCTAGGTTGCATCTGACAGGGACAGGATAGATGCCTGACAGTGTCTGATAGGAGAAGAAGCCTGCACAATCCATTTTGTGATCAAAGACCTGCTCTTGCCTCTGGCATTCAGCTTTCCCCATCTCCCTCTTCCATAGCCCATGTGATGGGGAGACTGACAGCCTTGCTGCTTTCTGGCAGTGAGCTGTGGCTTTGGTGTCTAGGATCTTAAGTGCCCCTGCTCTGAGGTGGTGGGATTGTGCCTTCTGACACCAGGCTTGCTAGAGCTGGGAAGGAACAAGGAGCCCTGAAAGCAAGGGTAGCCATTTCCTGAAGCATTCATATCTCACCCAGGACAAAGTCCTGATAGCTTTAAATTAGGTGAAGATGATTAGGATGTTGAAAGCCTAGTGTTCCATGTGCCTTTCTAGCTTGTTGCTCTTTCAGTTTTCCTCTGCCAGGTGCTTAAGGGTGAACAGCTGCAGGTCCCTGTGTTTTCCCTTTGGGGTGCTCTATGGGTTAAACCCACCAGCAAGCTGCTTGTGTGGCTCCAGAGCTGTGCCATTGTTTATATAATATTCTCCCTCTCTGGGATTGCTTGCTAAACACCTAGGAATGCCTGATTTTTTTTTTTCCAATTTGAAATGCCTCACTTTTTGAAACAAGAGCTGTTTGCAAGACTTCTTGCCTGTTCTTTTGTAAGAGTAAGGGCAGAGCAGACATACAGCTTCCCCATGTAGCTGTGATTGGGGACATCAGGTTCAAGTCTTGTCTGCTTGTGTGGGGTCCTGAGATTCTTGAAGAAGTGGCACTGGGCTCCATCTGACCCCACAGCTAAGGGGCTTGATGGGCCCAGGGTAGGAAAACAAACCCAGCTCTCCTTTCCTCCCTCTGCATGTGGAGCAGGAAAGTGGGAGCTCAGAGGTTCAGTAGCTCATAAGGCTTATGGCAGCAGCCAAGGCCAATCTCATTAGTGAGAACCAGGTCAGGTTGCCTTGATTTGAAGGGAAGGAAAAAGGGAAGTGAAGTAATTAAAAGGGGAAGAGATAGACATCATGAGAAGAAAGATCATGCAGCTCCCATCTGTCTGGCCTGACATAGCTGATCCAGTGAACTGAGCTGCAGTTTTCCTAGGAAGAAGAGTTACTGATGTAGAGAAGCTTCTCTCAACAGTAGGCAGTGCTTCCTCTTGCTGAGTGTCCTGGTATTTGCCATGGTCATTGGAAATGCTTGATAGTAGAAGAAAAGAGAAAACTCATTTCCACTGATTTGAAATATGCTGTAGCACCACAGTGAGAAAGGTAATATGTGGGATGAGAGCATCCTAGTGCTTAGGCTGATGTAACTCTATCCTGTCCCTTGGGCAGCCTAATGGCATTTTCCTCCAACCTCTTGTGAATCTGGGTCTGTCCTTAGCAGTCCTCATGTACAGGCTGGTTAAGAAGAGCTTCAGAAGGAGGTGGGAGGAAGAAGGTGAAGGAGTCTACCAGGTGGTAGCTTGCACCTCTCATCAAACTGAAGGGTGTTGTAAATATCTCTGGAAAAGGAATGGTGGTGAAGAGATGATTTGAAACACCTGAATTTTGTGATAACTGTTAATGAGCAATTTAGGTAGTTGTAATACTTCCTGTCTTAATATAGAAACAGCATTTGTGGGAGTTTGGGGAGAGGTAGATCAACACCTTGTGAAAAAGGCAGGTTTCCATCAGCTGTTTCTCAGAAAACCCATCTGCATTCATGAGCAGAGTGTCTCACACCTTCCCTGAGCAGTGGAGATGAGCTGCAGTGGCAGGGATTCTGGACCAGGGTCTCACCTGCAGTACAAAGTAGAAACACATAACCTGTGAGTCCTTAAGGCAATGTTGTCCTTCAGCTTGCACTTACCTTGCACATCTGTCTTGTCTGGGGCAGGCAATTATCTGTTCAGCCTGTGTCTTAGCAGGATAACCATACCCAGTTCTGTTTCCTTATTGCTCATCAGGTTTGTAGTTTTCCCTGTGTCTGGGCAAGGACTTGCTGGTGCTTTGGCTGTTGCAGCAGCAAAGCTGCTGTCCTTATCTGTACTTAACTATTTTGAGTCAGCTTTTATGAGTGACAGTAGCTTTATATATGTATCTGAAAACCAAAGAAAAGGCTACAAGAGCTAATAATCTAACTCTCCTGCCTCTTTTTTCTTGCCAGTTGAAAGGTGAGTTGTCTCACATAGTTGAAGATCTGATTGAAAAATATGACCCTTCGGATGAAGAGAGAAGGAACTCACAAAATGCATGGGACTATGTGCAGACACAGGTGAGTCATGGGGGGCAACAAGAGATAGATGATGCTATTTGTCAGTGCAGGCAATGACCTTTAAAGCTAGGCTGAGGACAGAGAAACAACTACTCCACATTGCTCTGGCTGACCTACAAAGTGGCCTCTGAGGTTTGGTGCCTGCAGATTAGAAAATGGTCTTGCTTGCTGCTTCTGTGTCAGACTCTGAACCATTCCTGCATGCTGGGTATTAGAACTAGCTAGTGTTGGCTGCATGGCCTGATGTAGCCAGCCTATCAAACACCACTGCAACACTTCTCTTTGACTGCTGGGCCTCCTGAACACTAACATGTGTGAAAAACATTTTGCACATGATTTTTATAGCAAAAAGTTCCTAGTTTATTGCCAGGCAAGTCAGCAGCACCACCTGCCTTACTACTTGGTGCATGTTGCTTGCTTATTGTGATGGTTCTTCTGCAAGTATCGGTGTTCTTGGGAGCCATCCAACTGCCCATAGTTTCTGTTTTAGCATCAGGGTGAGCAGCTAGGGAGTATTCAAGCACACTGGAGTCATGACAGCTGTTTACTGCCAAACCATAAGCTTGAGAGCTGGCTGGCTGTTGTGGTTGAATACATGCCCAGCATGGGACTGTTGTGTAGTAAGTGTACATCAGTACAGAAAGCATTTGTCTTCTGTCTGTTCTTTGGTCTGCAAAACACTGACCTGCAGTATTTCTCCTCCTTGGAGAATGATTTATGGATGTTTTGACACTGTATTTGCAACTCCTTGGTAGTGAACTCAAGGGAAGCCTGATTCTGCTGTGGAGAAAGGCTACTGCTTGAGCCCTTCTTTTATGTAGGAACAGAAGAAAAAGATTTTGCAGAAAAGTAGAAGTCGAGTGTTAGGAGTGTACTTCATCTCACACTAGAGTTAGCAGTGTTAGTTGTTAGAAGGTTAGTGTTAGTTGTTAGAGGGTGGGGTTCTGTAAATGAGTCTCAGGAGTTAAAAGTCCAAACCTCTTGTGAGTGAGATGTAGTTCCTTCTGGAGGCTGTGTTTTCACAACACTCTTTTGGAAACCAAATGCTTGTCCTGTTATGGATGTTCAGCTGTTTATATCTCATGTCTGTTATAGCAGAAACTTTAGTTTTCCTTTCTGAGCAGAGAAGGATTTTCCCTAAACTTCTGTCTCGACACAGACAGCCTTTCTCCTCTGTACCACTGGGCAAGCACTGGGATCCATGCTTAGGATCTTACTCCTTGCTAGACTTCCCGATGTGCTTTTCCCTTCAGCAGATTTATCGCGTGTCTCTATAGGAATGTAAGTGGCTTTTTGGATGGAAAGTGTTCCCTATGCCGTGTTCCAGCTGGTCGGTGCTGCGCCCAGGCGGGCGCTGGCGAGCAGTGATGTGCTGGGGCTTGGCGGCGTGGGAACGCCACCGTGCGGTGGCTGCTGCTGTCCCCGGGGCCACAGCTCTCACCCGGGGCCCTTTAACTCTTGTTTTGCCACCAGAGTGGCTCTTTAGCGGGAAATAATGTCCCTGTAGCTCTATACTGTACTCTATATGAGTAGCAAGGGTGGTGTTTAGTGCAGCTGATTCATGCAAGCTGTATGGCCTGACTGTTGTTGTTGCACAAAGAGCTCCTGAGTACTTTAACCTGCTTATTTTCATGTGTAGTTTTCTTGTCAGTGCAAAGTGTAAGACTGTAATGATCTCTCTCCCGTTGTTAGATTGCCTGCTGTGGCTGGACTGGAGCAAAAGACTGGGAAAATAATGAGATTCTGAGGAACAAAAGCAATGCTGAGTATCCGTGCTCCTGCTCCAATAGATCTAAGGACTTAATGGAAGGACGAGGTTTCTGTACTCTGGAAGACCTTGTCAATGGCACTGCAACATATGCTGACTGGCCTGTTCATGAGCAGGTGAGTGGGTATGTCTGGGCCTTGTGAAGCTTCCACTGAAGCTGCCTTGTCTTTGTTCCCCTGAAAATTTAGAGCACTCCTTTCATGTTCTTGCTGCTTGAAGAACCTGTGGAATTTGGGGCAAGGGAGGACAGGATGACAGAGATCCTGCCCTTTCCTGCAAAGCTTCCATGAAACATGGTATGGCATGTAACTGGGATAATTCCTGCATGCAAAGATACGTTATGGATTTTCAGTTCTGAGATATTTAGATTCATGCTTCTTTTCTTTGTGGTCATGTTTTCTCTATAGGGATGCATGGATGGTGTAGAGCAGTGGCTGAAAGACAACCTTGGTATCATTCTTGGGGTTTGCACTGGTGTCGCTGTTGTTGAGGTAAGTCACTTCCTGACATGAACCTGTGTCTTATCATGGAAACTCTTTTAAAGGCAAAGCTGTTTTCTCAAGTAATAGACACCTGGTTTAATGGCAGTATAGTTCTAGCTCTTCATTGTGTCTGCCTGGACCTTTAAACTGCAGCTTTTCGTGATTGGATTAAAAATTGAACAAAGCCTTCTCTACTTGTGGTTCCACCTGCTGTATCTGACTTTTGGCAGTTCTGTAACCAGAATATTGAGGCAAGCAAAGTCCCACTTTAGTGAAATCCCACTTGTTGCCTTAAAAAGCCCATAACAGTTTCCAGATGAAGTCACATCTTTATGAAGCCCAATTTTTTGTCATTGCAATTATTGCGTTTGCCTTGCATTGCAGACAAACTCTGTTCACTTGTGTAGTGTCATTATAAGATGTTCATTGTGTTCTGCCCCCCCGTATCACCTGTTCTTTCCACCTTATCTGTCTGGTTGCTGATTTTGTTCCCATTCTTCATACTTATTCCAGCTGCTGGGGATGATCCTGTCCATTTCGCTTTGCAAGAACATACACAGTGAAGACTACACCAAAGTGCCCAAGTCTTGAGTTGGCTGACTCCAGAGCTACGGCACCAGAGAGAAAGGAGCAAACAGAACATTCCTGCCTCATACCCAGACTGTCCAACTATTGACCATTATTCCTGTGACATCCCATTTCTGATACCACTCTGCTAAGAACTGTTAGAGCTGCAACACAGCCTGATCTTCTGGCAATAGGGCCCTTGGGCCACCTGCATCCTGCCTCTGGATTATTTCTACTTCAAGAAGCAGAGCTTAAACTGTCTTGTGTCACATGAGACACAGATTACCCTGAGGGGACAATGCTTTGCTGCCTGCTCCATGTTAAACAATACTATTCATATCTTCATTCTACAACCCACTGGGCCTAACATACAATAACTTTTCTCCCCCTTGCTCTTCTCCTGCACATCTTTTCACCTCCCCCCTGAAGTCCCATGAGCCAGGAATACTGTTGAGATTCCAGTGCTTTGGTAGCTTCACTTGCGTCACTGACTTGTGGTGGTATCTAGTCATGCTTTATAGGCCTTCTCTTCCCTTGCAGCTAACCTGATTCAGCTCCTACCATGCATCTTCCAGCCTAGGCTCTCAGCTGAAATACTGAGTGCTACTGTCACACTCGCTTCTCCTGTTTCTGGAGTCAGCCATGCCTTGCCTTCAGTGGAGCTCTTCCCTTTGAGCGTGATGCGAAGCCACGGGGAGGGAGCCAAACTTACCTATTTATTCCTGGTGTGACCTGGCAGATTGTGGTGTTGGTGCTCAGCTACTTCTGGAATGGATCCCTTGGGTTTTGGATTTGACACTTACATGTTTCTCCCATTTGCATCTTTATCTTTTCCTCTCCCCCTAGCTCTGCTTTGCTGGCTCCTGTCAGCTTGGAGGTTACTTCAGAGACTGCTGCATACTGTGGACTCAGCTCCAGGCTGGCTCTGCTGTTTGCATTCTTGGGTTGCCAACTTTATAGAGGTTACAATTGATTTGACTCTTCTCCTGCTCCTTTATGAACATAAAATTTGTTGGCTGTGGATTTAGATATGAGTATGGAGGGATCTGACTGGATTGCTGATGCTGTATGTTGAGAATATCACCGCTATCAGTGCCCGGTGTAGGCTCTGTAGCTGGGATGCAAAGATAAGCTGCTTTTATTTCAGTTGTCCATTCTTCTGACTCCACTGTGGTCTGGAGCCATGGCTGCATCCTGAGTTCTGCCTCAAGTGCCAGCACTGCAGCAGATGAGTAGCAGGTTCTGCAGTTGTGCAGGCTGCAGGTTTCTGTGCTCATGGCTGGGCTCTTTGCTCTGTTGAGCCAGTGGCCAGCAGCAAGGAGTGGTGTAAGCCAGAAGAAGGTAGGAAATGCACATGAAACACTGCCCTAGCTGCTTACATAAGAGAGCTGGGTGCAGATCCTCACTTTTAGAGATGTCTTGGGCACAGCAGCTTTCCTGTTGTTACATGTGGTACAATGACCATGACATCAGGAAGCTGTATGAGAGATAAGTGGATGGTCCTTGCCAGGGACCTCTTACAAGGTACTTGGTGAGAGAGCTTTTGCCTTACACAGGTGGTTCCAGGACTGTCTCCTGTCAGGGGTGGGGCAGGTAGTAATTACTCTAATAGCAGTTCCAAGGGATGGTTCCACTACCTACTTGGTTTTCCTTCTGTTAAGAAATGCTGGTGCAGGGGATCAGGGCACCAGCAGTGAGTCCCTGCCTTGTCCTCATCTTTGGACAGAGCAATGACTGTAGTGAATGACTGGGCAACTGGTTTTTATGGAGGTCTGATAAGGCTTTGCAATTTTGAGATATTTGCCCCCTCCTGCACAGATCCTTCAAGCTGACCTTTGCTATAGCAGAAGGCACCCTTAGCAGTAAAGCTTGCTAGCTTTTGTAACACCAAGTCTATTCTCTAATGTGTTCTTATTTGTAAGATTCTTGTTCAGTTACAGATGCCAATGCTGAGCAGTAAGTAAAAAGGAGCCCATTCTGGATTTCCTTTTTTGTTTTTGTCTGTTTTTAGCAACAACTTCCTACTGGAAGAAATGCGTGTACAGATATAAAAGTCTAGAGGGTGAATATTTCTGTAATAAAGACTTTGCTAAAAAATACATCTCTTTGCCTGTGACTTGTGCATTGAAGTGTTTTCCCCTTGCTTCCTCTCCACCCCTTTCTGCTTTACTGCAGATCACTGACATCTTGTTTGTTCGAAGTATCAAAAGGTCTGAGTCGCATGTGTGAGATCAGTGTGAGATCAGTAAAGATCCTGCCCACCCAGTGGAGGTGACAATTTTTCTGGGCTGTGTTCTAAAGTAAACTTTGTCTTGTTTTGTGAAGTATGTTTGTCTTAGGGTGAGCTGAGTAGTAGTTCCTTGAATTACCTGCTATCTCCTAAGTATTTGAAGATGTTGCTTCAAATCTGCGCAGTCTGCACAGCTTGAAGTCATAAGCCTTGGGGACTAATTCTGATAAAATACAAACTTGCTGCTATGCCCACAGTGCATACAGCTTTTGCAAGCTTAACGATACCATTTTTTCCTACTCATCTGCAGTAGGATTCCTCAGCCCCTGCCCTGCCACTGTGAGAAGGAAGAAAGCTAGGTGGCCATTTTTTGTAGTTTGTCATCACATGCTGGCCTTGACTGAAAGTTCTTTGGAAGTAGACCAAATATATAAATCTTCTTGCTTTTCTCAGCTCAGCAGCTGAGAAGTGGATGTGAGCTAGATCTCAAAATTCCTTCAGATCTTGTACTGTATGGTGCATCTGGACATTTGAAATGGCTCAGAAGAACCTAAGGTAGTGTGCTAATGAATTTTTTACAGCTGTTGCTTTAGGAGGTAATAAGCATGACCTAAGTCCTAATAGTTTGAAGAAACAGAATGCAGTTAGCAGAGAAGGTCGTGGGGTGGCACCAGCAAACACTAGTGACAGCTGGTCTAAGCCAAGGTTTCAGGAACCCTGACCAGGTGAGTGCAGAGCAAGAGAGGTTTAAATGGATCCTGGAGCTACAGAAGGGTGCGATGATCTGTCTTACCTGTGAGTACGATGTGATCCTTTAGACTGTCCCGGGCTGGGCCTGAGGAAAGCTTGGTTCTTGGTCATATGGAGCCTTCCCTTTCTGGTTGGTTTTCCAGAGCACCCTGCTTTAATCAGGTGCTAATGCTTTCCCAGGGCCCCACGATATAGAGGGCTACACTTCCTGGCAAGCCTGCCAACCCCGACCAGATGGCTCCTAGGTGGGGAAGGGTGCTCTGGGGGTTCCATTCAGCCTGCTGTGGAGCTGGAAGGAGAAAGCCGAGGAGTCGAGGACAATTGCTTGTCCGCAGCTGCTTCGAGCTCTCTGGAAACCGCTTGCCTTTGGCCGCTGGAGGGAGGCGTTCCACCAAGAAAACCCAGCCCGGACTGGCCCCAGGGGAATGAGAAGATGACACCGATCGCTTCCTTCTGCTCCCAGTTACTCCTGGCAGCAGGGTAGCTAAATTAACTTGTAATTACAAATATATTCTCCTCGTAAACGATTTGTGCTTCGTGCTTGGCATTCTTAGGGATGACTCCCTTCCATCTCTTGGACAAGAACACAGTTGGATATTTTGTTGCATGTCTTGCACTACTGTGAGATTTGTGTAATCTTCTTGTGTTTCTGGTCTCCCTAGCTCTGGAAGTTCAGCATGAGGAAATTCCCATGATGCTTCTTGTCCGCATTTTTTCCTGTTTCCCTCCATCCTCAGTTTTGTTATCAGTCTGCAGGGAAGGAGGAGATGGCATTGAATATTTATAAATTTGATCTGAAAAAGATTCCAGGAAGAAAGTCCTCAGATTTTCAGAGGACTTGGGCCAGGCTCCCAGCTCCTCTCCAGAGGTGAAGGTTTCCTTCTGGAACTAGAAATCAGCCTAGCACTCAGACTCCTTGGGAGCTGCAGTGTTTGTCTAGCAAAGCCCCCAGCGCCAGCCTCTGCAGAAGCTCAGCACATGGAAGCATTTTGTGCTCAGCCAATAAGCTGCTCTGTAGCTGTCCCAGGCCAATAATTAATATTGCAAGAGCGGAGTTGTGACCACCCTGTGGCCTGAAGCAAGGCCCCTAGTAATGAACTGGTGATTTTTCTTGTTCTGTGTGATCATGAAGCACTCACAAGCTGCTATAATTCTTTCCATGAGGTGTTTTTTTCTTCTGGAGAGGGAAAAGGAATTGCATTAGTTAAAGTGGCTGTGGGTGAGTCTCTAGGTTGCAATGCATCTTGTTTTCTGTATGGCACATACTCAAATTCAACATGTGGCAGCTGTTCTTTTCCCTATAACTCTCCCATGTGTGGTGGTGTGGCTGGTCCCTGCCAGCTTTGTTCAGGATTTAGGCTGAATGTGGTAGACTCAGAAAAGCCTGGTTTCTGGCTGCCAAAGGATAGACTGCAAGTGGTAGTGTCAGACTCTGTGACATTGTTGAGGAAAGTGAGGAACAAATAGCCACAGGGGCTCACTGCTGAAAAGCCAAAGGACCCTGGGATTCCCACAAATGCTACCACTCAATGCCATACATGGAGAACATATCCTCAATAATTCATGGGTTGGCTCTATCTCTGAGACTGCCCTAGCCTTGGCCTTTTATTACATATAAACTTCAGTTAGCAGCCAGGATTTCTGAATGACATCTTAAACCACGTTGATACTAAAAGTTTGTCAGTGTAAAAATCTACTAGCATGGAAGTCTTCAAACACTTGTAAACTGGCAAAAACTATGCAATTAGTGAACCAAAACTATTAGTAAAATGTTTCTAGTAAAGCTACTAAGTATGCTTTAGCCATTATAAACAATTTCTAGCAGGTGTGTGCTGGCAGGGTTCATGCATTTTTTTGCCTTGTGGCAGGAATCTTCTCTGCCAAACATGGGAAATTACCTTCTCCTAAGTAAATTCTGTAACCCTGGCTATGAGTTCTTTCTTGTCACAGGCCTAAATTGTCTGGTTCCTCTCCTCTAAGCTCCTAATAATACAATTGACTGGGGTTTGTGTGCTGTTTGGCTTTTGTAGGGAGGGATCAGGGGAATATTGGATGCCATGTACCTGGAGAAAAATTATTCTCAACTCTCCAGGCAAAAATATCACCTACATTTAAAATAGGGGTGTAAGAGAAGGATAATGCTCCAAGTAGTACATAGATGCTCTATGAGGTATGGAATCTGAGAGGGAAAATCCTGCTTTAGGCCCCAAGGATGGTATTTTCATGCACTTCAATTAAATTTCTCTCTGGTATCTTCTTTCCTATAACTCTCTCACTGATGAATGGCATCATGGAGTACCTCCTCTGTCCTCAACAATCCAGAGTTTAGCAGAAAATACGGAAACCTGCTTTTGTAACTACAATGGGCCCTATCTTTAGGAAACGAGAGAGCATTTTCCTTCCCACCTATAGGATCCAGATATTAGTAACTCCCATTCCTTCACAATGTTTCTTTGAACAATGGCAGCAGCTCAGGGATTATCCTGATATTGCTCTTCATTCTGTGAGTGTTCTCCAGGTCAGGAACTATACTGATACCAGACTTAGGCCTCCTGCAGAACCCCAGATCTTCACTATGTCACCAGAATGCCAGACCTTTTCCATCATGTGTCTCTGGGCAGCATTATCTGCTGTTCATAAACTTAAATCTTCTCTGTGTTCTCTCTTCTTGTCCAAACAATTTTCCTGGAGGTTGTCAATCTGCAGTTCCTCTGGAATCATCTGTCTGCCACCATCATATAACACCTGTGACAGTGCAAGAGATCAGAGGATTGTGCACCAAACTAACCTTTTCCTTCTTTTTGCCCTCCTTAGAGTTACAGACTGGACATATGGAAGTTCTTCAGAGACAGCAAGAATCCCAGAGCATGTGATCATCTGCATGGCTTACCCAGCATGCTTTCAGGGTATTTTCTACATAGCACTTCTGGAAACTATTTAGGGTTTACTAGGGTGGAAATGTGAGGTCCTGTCATGTTATAGTGTAGGCATGTGCTTTGTGCACTGAACTTGCAAAATGATGTCAGAATAGTATAACTCATGCAGTGATGTCTGCAGACAGCCTGGAACAATAACCCAGCACAGTGCAGACCTTTAATTTTGGCAGAGGTTTTTTCACTATACTCTTAAGTATTCAAAAAGAAGTTGTTCTTTTAATATGATGTTGTAATTAACTCTGGTAAGCACTGATTGGGAATTCTTTTGGCAAAACCGTTTTTCCCTAGAGGGTATCAGTTCCTATAAAACAAAGTGTGTTTTTGTTTTTCTTTTTTTTCCTTCTGCATAAACAGACTGAAAATAGTTGAATAACTTGTGATTGAGGGATTTCTTCTACTTTCTCAGTGGTTACCTCATAGTAAACATTATGTAAAGGACTTGGAATTGAACAAAATAGGATTATAGGGCTATATTCTTGTGACCTAAAAGCAGGGTGTATTGGTCGTCTGAGGTGGGATAGACTGTAGAGTATTTGCCAGCCCTTTCAGTGAAGAGCTTTTTCTAGTATTCCATCTAATCCTCCTTCTTCCCCACTCCCCAGTGCTACTTGAGTTTGTTTCCTCTCATCCTGTCACTTTTTACAAAGGGCAAAGAGACTGACACTGGAGCACTTTGTGTTTTGGAGAGGCTCCTCTAGACTGCTGTGAGCAATTCTTCAGAGTTGCAGAACAAAGGGCAGAGCAGAAGTGAGGTGGGCTCCATGTGGTGTACGAGAAAAGCTGCCTGGAGAAATCAGTGGATGCCTTTCCTCAAAACCAGTGCATTCCCAGTCACCTGGGAACTGAGTACGGTTTTGCACAGGATTTGACTTCAGTGCCTGCATGGTGGCAGGTGTGTCACTGCTGTCACCTTGGTGCTTGGTGGAAGCCAATGTGTCTCCTTGTGTGCTGTGAGGCTGGGGAGAGGCTGGTGGAGAAACTGAAATGATGTGGCCACTGCTACTGTTGTGTGTGGTTTGGTGGGGTTTTTGAAGGTGTTTTTTGTTTGGTTTTTTGGTTTTGGTTTTTTGTTTGGTTGTGGGGTGGGTTTTTTTGTTTTGGGGGGGGTTTTTTTGTGTGTGTGGTTTGTTTCTGGGTTTTTTTGGTCTTGTTTGGTTTTTAAGTGGAAATGCACAAGTACCAGGTCTGTATGAGCCTGTGGAAGTGAGGTGGTGTGGAAGGTGGGCTGGGGCAGTGTGGGAGCCTCTGAAGGTGAGGTGTGCTCATAGGAAGGAACTGCCTAAGGAAAAGGAGGAGGCCTTGGTCCATGCTCTGGAGGTGAGGGAGGTGTCTGGGATGGAGGGTGGTGGTGTGGGGTTTGGCATGACAAGGCAATGACAGGAATGGGCCCCCACAGAGCAGCGCCCTGCCCTGAGGAGCCAGCCAGCATGACCAGGTAGGTTGCTTTGCTGAGCAAATGCCAAGCTGTGGTCTGGCTATGAAGGGTAGCAGGATGACTTGCAGCCAGCCATGGGGGATGTAGGAAGGAAATTTCTCTAGAAGAATTGTTCTAAGGAAACTGTGACTTACAAGACAGGTAGGGCAGCAGGTGGCTGTATTTCAGCTGCTGAGGTTTGCCACATTGGTTCTTGCCAGCAGTGTGAGATGGATGAACAGAACGTCTGTGCTTGAGTGTGAGCAGTCCAGTGCAGGGCTGCTGTTGTGGAAGTAATCAGCAGGGAATGCTGAAACCACAGCACCTTTATCCTTAAGCGACTCCATTGCCTTTCCCATTACTTCAGGATCAGTTTGAAACCAACTGTTTATAAAACAATCTGTGAGGTTGCCAGAGTTGACTTTTGAGTGGTTCCAAGTATTGGCAGTCTGTCTATTGCTTTATACACTCTCACCACAGATGTTGTGAGAACAATCCCCTGCCTCCTGTAACACCAAGATTGAACGTTCTTTCTCACACTTGCTGGCTCTTCCTGGAGTCCCCAGCAATTCTTGTTTTGGCTAATGAATACCGAAACTTGGTGAGAAAGTTTGGCTGCAGAATGCTGTGGGGTCCAGGCTCTTGGCTGCAAGGAATCTCTTCACAGTGGTGAGCTGTGAGCAGAAGTGGGAAGATGTCCTAGCAGGGACCAAGGCTCCAGAGAAGAGATATGTCTGGGATTTGGGAATCCTCTCTTGTTTTCCCTTAGATTTCCCTCAGATTTCCCCTGTGGTCATTAGTGAGGAGCCTGCACTTTGTTGGAGAAGTGAAGCTGGTTACACCAGCTTTTATGTAATGAGAAGATGCAGAGAGCACATCACAGTTCAGATGGCTATCATAAAATAAAGTTGGTAATTTCATGCCTGGCTATAGTGGAAGCTAATTAGCTCAAGTCTCTCTCATCTGAGCAAGGCAACAGCAGGATTATATTGTCTTCCTATTAGGCAGTAGTCTTGCCTGACATGAAATGAGATGTCTGGCCATTCTCATAATTGCATACAGCTATTTATTTTTTACCACAGCTCAATTGTCTCACTCTTTAATAGGCAGCAAAATGGTAATGAGATCTTCTCCTCTCCTCATGAATTCCTCACAAGCCATGCTGAGGACTCCTATGCTTCAGTAGCAAAGGGGAGGGTAAAGCAGAAGTAGAGGAGAAAGCAGTCTCTTTGTCTCTACCCTGAAATCAGCTTGGTGGGACAGGGTGGTCTGCTAGCTTCTGACTTAATGATGGAGTCTCCTGAGTAACTGTTTCATGCTCAACCCTTTATTCTCCCAGACTGAGAGAACTTCTGTCACATCCTCCTGTTACTGCCAGCAGGAACTTACAAGAGCTTTGCTAACTTGTTTGCAGGAAGAGGACTACAGTAGCCAATTTAATTGTTTTATAATATGCAGAGATAAAAGAATATGTAAGAATAAAAGCTGAGGACCAGAAGGTTGAGAGTATGGCATATTTCAGGATACTGGGATGCTTGTAGTGCTTACAGGTGCTGTTGATTCCATCAGTGAAGGAAAGCCTGTCTCACTGACAGTGGAAGATTATGGTTAGGATCCATGCAAGGACAAATGAGAGTTCATTAAAACTGTAAAGCTCACCTGTTTGTAGCAGACTGATTGGTAAGAGAAGCAGAGAATATCTTGATAGTCTGGTTAGGGGGTTAGGAGGACTATATTTCATAGAATCATCACAGAGTATCTTAGTTTGGTGGTCCATTACCTCCAGCCCCCCTCAATGAGCAGGGATATCTTCAACCAGATCAGGTTGCTCAGAGCCCCATCCAACCTGGCCTTGAATGTTTCTAGTAAAGGTGTATCTACCACCCTGCTGGCCAACCTGTTCCAGTGCTTCAACACTAGAATTGTAAAAACATTTCTTCCTTACATGTGATCTGAATCTATCCTCATTGAGTTTAAAGCCATTACTCCTGTTCTATTGCAACAGGCCCTAGGAGAGGATCTGTCCCCATTTTTCTTACAAGAATCTGTGTTTGTGCTGTTGAGGCTAAGCCTGCCCAGGTAGCAGGGCTGCTATCAGGTGTGCCAAGGGGACCAGCCTAACATGCTACATCAGCTTTAGGGTTATACAGAACTTTGAAGAGCCATATTCACTACCATAGTGTATGGTAGTGAATATAAAGTGTGAAAGCAATTCTAACAGCCCTAGGGTTTTTCTGCAGAGTTACTCACAAGGACAATGAGGACTGGAACAAGAAATGCTGAAGCTGATGTTTGCCCTTTCCTCAGGAATGAATGAGGGCTGGTGTTGGTAGGATTGACTTCAGTAACATCTTGCTCATTGGAATAAAATGAGACATGACTTAAGAATGAAGAGTGAATAGCTATGCAAGAAGGTTCTAGTTTAGGAAAACTTCTAGCTCTGGAAATTCTTATTGATATATGGCTAAATTTGTTGCCATGGGATGGAATAAGTTTAAGAACACCTCTTACTGCTGCATTCTGAAAAAACTGACTCTGGAAAAAGAAACAATGACTATGGGGTGAAATGAGCTGAGAAGGTCAACCTATTGACTGGCTTAGGTTTAGACAGTAAATAAAATGTAAATAAAACCTTCTGGTGCCAGTTGGGTAGAAGGTTCTAGAACAGTCTTTGTGATCTTAGCACCCTTGGCACAGCAATGCTCCAGGACTGTGCCTGGCAAACCAGCAGCTGTGGTCAGCCTTCTAGCAGTACTTCATTGCTTGGTCAGGAGAAGTTCAGTCTGATTCCTCCCTAAGCCTAGGCTTTATCACAGCATGGTGTTAGTGGAGTACCTGCAAGCTGTAGGATCCTATTGAACACAGTTCTGTACACGATCCATGGAAGTCCTTTATTATGTAAAAACAACTCACATTCTCCTCATTTTTCTTGCACACCCTGATGCTACACCATTACTGCTGAGATCTTCTATCATCTAAATGATGCCCTTCAATGTTGCTGTTTTCTTGTTCTGCTGCAAGCTTTGAGGCCGTGATAAGAACTGGTCATGGCCTGTACTTCTTTTCCAAAAGTAAAAATCTAACCCCAGCTATACATCCAGTGTCCAAAAGAGTTTGAAGTTGCAGACTCAAATAAAGCACAATTCTGGGGGCCCTCTCTTTCTGCCTGTACAAATTTCTGGGATTCATGAACAAAAGGAGCTCCAGTTACTTCTTATTCATAATCCTAATTTTAGTTGAAGGCTGGCGAGGCACTGCTTTCCTCAAAGTAATCATGGCTTGGGAGGAGCTTTCTGGCATGCTTACATGCTTACATTTGGAGACCTACATGTCTGACTGAAACTCTTTGATGCTTGTATTTTGGAACAAGAATTATAATCCAACCTGAACCCTGGAGTTCACTTAGCTCTGCAATAGGTCTCTGTGCAAATTCAGCTGGAGGCACTGGGTGTTTGTCACAACAGCCTCATCATGTTTGCAAGGCCTCTGGCATTGAAGTAAAAGCTGTTTATTGCAACCTCCTAATGCTGATCTTAGCTGTCTCAGAGATCTTAGAGGTCTCAGGGTAGGGGTAGTTTCTAGGATGTTACTGATGGCTGCCCGTTGAAACGAGGCTCTGAATACAAGTTAGTGTGGAGCAAGTTTATTCCTAACTCCAGCATTTAGAGAGAGCACAGAGTTGTAAGACTGCTTTGAATTTTGGCACAGGTAACAGAACTGCTTGGTGTCTTGATGTCTTTCCACCAGAGAGGCAGACATGATTTGAGCTGGGATTAAGATTTATCATTCTATTCTGCCTTTCCTTGCCTACAAGGCAAGAGTGAAGGCTGGTTCCGAGAAAGGCCATGGGTATTTAGGTACCAGTCAGGACAGCCTTAAGTGAGGCTAGGCTTAGGAAGCATTCAGGAGAGTTTGGGATCTAAAAGTGGTTTTGGGGATTTTTTCAGGATTTGTAGTTCTAGGAGAGGTTAGTGAAAATTTAGGTAAATGCATGGGGCTGGATGTGACAAGGGGTTGCTGGACTTAAAACTAGGTTGCTGGATTTAAAACTAGGATTAGGAAAAAAGAGTTTGGCATTATCTAAGGCTTCACCTCAGCCACAAGCTGATCTGATCTTGATGTGGAAATCACACCCCAAAACCTTATATGGTGTGCTGCAGAGTCATCAGCTGTTGATCTTGTCACCATTATCCTACAGTCTCAAGTTAGAACTGTTTTTCTATGACTCACGCAGAGTGCTGACTCTACTCCTTGGAAATCAAAGAGTCAAGCTATGTAATAAATCAGAAATATTTGATCCTGCCTTACTCCAATTATACAATTATATTTAATTTCAGTTTTCCATTGTCTAAAATGGCATTGCATTGTCTTTTAGCAGTTTTTCTCCTTTCAGTACTTTTTCTCCCTCCCTCACCTCCGACTGCTCTAACCCTTGTTAAACTAGTGACTTGAAGAAAAAAGAGTGTGAGGGCAGTGTTGTTAATGGGATAAAACATCCCATTTTATCCCATATTTAATTGCAGATCTAGCAGCTTGAAACATTTTGATCTCTTAAAAATCCAGGGAGTGGAACTCTTTGGCAGAAATTTATCTTTTCTCATTCCTTGAAGGCTTCCAGCTGCAGTAAGCCTTGGAATGGAGAATGCACTTTGAAGGCCCTTGAGCAAGTTGCTTTGGTATGAAAAGGGCTCAAGTTCCTGTGATCTGTGTGTAGAGGATTTTGTTCTTGGAAGCAGTTCTCAGACCCATGTTGCAGAATGCCTTGTCATCTTAGTGCACTAACAGTCCTTTCCAAAATGCTCTGAGGGGGGTTGTTTTGTTTAGGGGAAAGAGAAGGGAGTTTCCCTTGTGCTTGCCAAGGTAAGAGACAAACCTCTTCTGAAGCCACTGCTATCCCCTATTACTCTCGAGGGCTTTCTGTCCTTCCCTGCCATTACCAGAGAGTTTATGAACTTCCTCTAGGGCTCATTTCGAACTAAAGTGTCCACGTTCCTTCTGGAGCCTAGTGCTTACCAGTCCCATCCCAAATTCACTGGCATGAGAGAGATTCTCAGAGCTTCTAACTTTTAGCCATAAGCCCTCAGCACACTACATTAAATGCTGCCACCAGCTTCAATCAGGGAGTGCAGGGTGCCTCTCAGCAAGAGAAGATGAGGAGCTGGTTTAATTGGGACATTCAAAGATGTGGACTTAATTAGGCAATTTTGCTCATCTCGCTCAGGGTTAGGAGGAATCACTGCAAACAGCCAATGGAAAGTTTTATGAGAACAGTTAAATATCTGCTGCACCTTCTTATTCTTTTCCATGCAGGCTGGAGCTCCTCAGACTACTTTCAGCTGATGTCAGGTTTTTTTATCATTTACAAGTTCTACTCCCATCACCTTTTCAGCAGCCTTGTTCTACTTGGCTATCTCCCCACTGGGACTGTGCATTCCCCATCTATGTGATCCATAGTGGAGAGTAGCAAACCACTCTTTTGGGTCAGATACTTCATGCAAGGGTGAGGTGGTTCCCAAACTCTTCTCATCCCAGAAAACCTCTGGTTATGTCATCTTCCAAAGAGATAAAGAGGTTTGCTTTCTTTTGTGATTTCCTCTTTCTGGCAAAAATCTGAGATCGCTTTTTTTTTTTTTTTGTAAAAGTAGTTATACGTTTTTATTTTGTTGGAATGCCTACAGATTTTTCAGTGAAAATTAATAAAATCTGGAATTAAAAGAACAAAGGAGATGTGCACTGAATATTTGTTCTATTTTTCACTAAATGAAAAATCTTCAAAAGAAATCTGTTGCACATTTCTCTTTGTGTCTAGAAAAAACAATTTCTTGTCTAGCCCCTGTGTGTATGTAAAACACCTTGCCCTTTCCCCTCTCTAATGGTAAGATTTATAGGCTTCCTTTCCAACTGCTAGTCTTTCCTCCACTGAAGAAAAATAAAAACAGCAATAAATTTCCAAATTCAGTTGCCAAAACTAATTCATCATTTGAACATAGGCACCAGTTCTGATAAGATATGGACCTGCATCATTCAGCCTATTCCATGAATTTTTATTTAGTTACTGTTCTTACTCCATTGGGAAAAAAGTTCTACTGAAGCCAAAAATTGGTGGGTCATTTTCCATTTAACAATTCCATATGTTACCTGCCAGGCCCCCATGGGACAGAGTTGTGGCTATTTGGGACTGTTCTGTTGCTCTGTGTTTAGTTCCAGTCTCAGTACTGGGTATATAAAATTGAAATGTGTTTCTCCTTTCTGCTCCCTTTTCATTTATAGCTTTATAAAAATCCCCAGCCTATATCCCAAGTCCCACTTAATCTTTAGCTGTCTTTTAAACCAAGTACACAAACATTTGTGATAAATGAAATAACACATTTATATAAACTATCCCATTCTCCTAATAGGCCTCCCTAAATTAACTTCTGTCATCAGTAATGTGTTAGTACATACATCTATATTTCTGATTTTCTGTAACATCTTCTCAGGAATTTTAAAGATTTAGGTCTCCAAGTCTATCAAACTTACAAACTTATTTTTCCTTAATCTCTCTATGAAGCATAGATATATAACTTTAATTTTTAGAAGAATTGTATGAGCATGAAAATTGTGTCCCACAGTAACCCTCTTGCTGTATTTAATTTCTCTTTTTTTGCTAGAAACATTTAGCTTCCTTATTTCTGATCTGACATGACCTGACATAGTATTCACTCTTCAGCAATCATCTATCTTGGCACACTTTGGATTTAGCTTAGTGAAAAGACATTTTCTTTCATGCTCAGAATGTTTCTGTGAAAATTGGTGAACCAATCAGTGATAGTGGGGAGAGAGGCAGAAGTAGAGGCAAGAAAGGAAGGAGCCATAAAATTCAAAGAGCCTTCTTTCAAAGCCAAGTGCTCCCCAATGCATGCTTTGTCTCTCTAAATCTGGGAACACACCTGAGGTGTTTAAACTGACAGCATAAGCACAGCTGAAAACCTAATCTGAGCTGGGAGGTGAGCCCTTCAGTGGCTGCTGAGGAGAGCCTCAGACTATAGATCAGAGTCATTACTGCAGAGCTGTTGGTACCTCTGCCCTTGTCTGTGGAATCCAAGCATGGGTGACTCCATTACACTCAGCACACCCCATTACCCTGCCCTTTGATTAATCCCAAACTTGGCTGGTTCTTTCAAGTTTCAGCTCTTGAGTAAGATCTGGAATGTCTCTTGGGCTGCACTTGTGGCAAACACATGTTGGGGTGTAGGCCACATGTGTGGTGGTGATGGGGGAAAAAAATAGTGTGTGGAAACTTCTCTCTCTCCCCTCCACCCTCTTTGTCACCAATCCATTTCCATGGTTTAACATTTGTGATCTGAAGAATCTGTTCCACAGGCCCTATTCCTGGCTCACTCTGCAAGTTATTCTGTTTAACAGGCCTTGCCAAAAGTGGTTGATGATAGAATGAGGGAGAAGTCTAATGGCTTTCAGCTACACTATTCACATGAAACCTCTGCTACAGAGCTGACATTAAGTGAAATTACTGCTGAACTAGAACTAGCTGAGAACTAGATGTTCTCATCTTATTCAGTGGAACCTGTCCTTACTGAGGTGTGACATGCTTCCCCCAGAGGCAGTGCACGCCATTAAACTGTTGAAGATCTGCAGATCTTCTTCTCAATTTAAGGGATTATCTAGCAAATGGTTTTGCTTTGCTGAGTATACTAGAGATGTGCTCCTTCCACTTCACTGAACTAACTAGATCTCAGGCTTCCAGTTTGGGGTGGGTTTGGTTTTGTTTTTTTTTTTAAATTGGGTTTTGGTTTGTTTGTTTCGTTTTTTGGGGTTTTTTTGTTTGTTTGTTTTGTTGGTTTGTTTTTTTTTTCACTGTAGGTGGCTTGGATCTAGGAACCTCAGGTAAAGTATCACTCATATTGTCTGTGATGCCTGACATAAGGTAAAAAAGGCTATTTCCAGCACCATCAAAAAATGGTTGTAAGGAGACTCCAGAATTTCTTGAGGAAAGCAGACTGTTGGCAATGCTGGTTAAAATTGGGGAAATCTGCTAGAAGGTCATGAGAATTCATTGCTGGGAAGCAGAAAGACAGGAATGGAGACAAGGTCACATAAGCACCACTAATGCCCCTGTCTCCTGAAAGCTTAGGTTCTCCTCTTGGAGCCTCCAAGGGGCGGTTTCAGTGCCAATACATGAGGTGGGAGTGTGAAACCCTGTGACTAAGAAGACCAATTCTGCTGCGCTGGTAAGGTCTAGATCTAATCTCCTCACTGCTGACCCAGGAAAGGGCAGAAAACCAGAGTTTTTATTCTGAGATCCTTACCAGACTGCAATTCTGATTAGTTGTGGCTGGGCAAGAATGCCAGGCTTCATTAGAAATTCCATCCTTTTGAAATTCCCCAGGAGCCAGGCAAGGATAAAAAGAGCATCTACCAAACAGGGACATGTAGGCTGCTGGCAACAACATGCAGAGTGAGGTACATCCTGGTGTTGCTCCCTAATATTCTCCATTAACAGCCCACAGGCATCCTGGGGAAGGAAATACAGCAGACCAAAGGCCAGAGAACAGACAAAACAGGAAAGGTACAGGCATTCAAGACCCCTTGCAAATAAATCTGATTTATTAAAATGTATCCCACCTTCAGACAGAAGCTTTATCAGGTGCCCTCCTGACCCTTTGTCTTTCTGTCTCTCTACTTTAAGCCTGTTGCCTAGATGGGAGCTCTGCCTTGGCATTTGTAGCCATCTCATTTTATCAAAATTGCTTGTTCTTTGACTAGATGTTTTTCTCATGCCCCTTCAATTTGAGCCAAATTAATTTTGCTTGGTCTCCACTGATTATTTCTTTTTCTGCTGCCAGTGAGTATGGGAATGGAGGAGTTTGCCTTCTTTTTTGTCATTTCTGTAACTCCTTCCAAGCAGCTGGAATTTATTTTAATAAAGTTCATTTCAATGGAGCCTGGAGCCATAATACATGAGGCTGTGATCTCAGACGAGCTCATAAATTAAGTAGGGTCAGCTCTGGTCGCTGCATGCATAGGAGACCTCCAAGGACACCCTGTGTGTTGCTCAGCTCGTGCCAAGGATGCAGTGACTGCCAGGCTGTGCCTGCCCAGGGGCTGTATCCTTTGGTATGCTGTCTCTGGCCACTGCCAAATGCTTCAAAGGGAGATACATGATCCTTGCATTGGGAGAGTTATTCTTAACTGACTTAAGATCCTTCTAGACCTTGGTGGCATGAAGCTGCTGTCTCACGTGTGCAAGGGTAGCTGAGGGCACTGGGTGCTGGCTGCTTACACAATGCCTGGGCCATTTGCTGACAGTCATACAAGAGGCTGCTCTGGCTGCTGCCAGCCCCATCCCAAACTTCACTGTGTGTCCTGAAGGGTGAATGCACCACAGAGGTATCTTGGCTTTGTGAGGGAAGGAGCCAACTGGAACATGCCCTTGGCTGTTTTTCCCCTGAAGCTAGATAGTAAGTATGTGTTCTTAAAAGATTTATAGTCTTGTCATAAAGACTCCAAAAGATGGTGGCCTCTGCTGTTATGCTGTAGTAGTTCTGACTTCCCAGAAATTACAACTTATTTAAATAAGAAAGAACTTTTCTGTTGAACTTACAGCTGTTGGTTCACATTATGTCTCTGACAGAAAGACTGAACCGCTTGTCTGCTTGCCTCCTCTGCTTATTAAATGCTTTTCTGTGTGTAAATCCCTATATTCAGCAATTATGTCACCTCTAAACTTCTCTTCTGTAGGCTGAATTAATTGAATAGAATAAGCCTTACATTTGAAGTCTTGTTTTTCAGTTCTTGTGGTCCCTACTACAGATAGCCAGGCTCGGTGATAAAGCCTGTGTGCTTTGATATCCCACAGTGTGTTTTTAATTCAGATTACAATAAAATCCACTGATTAGCAGTAAAATAATCCTTTAGGCTATGTTCAGCAGTGGTTTTTCTTCATCAGTGAACCTCCTAATTTAACCTTTCCCCTCCCAAGTTGAGGAAACTCCCAAAAATACTAAACATTTTTTCCTGTTAACATTTAACAGCTTTTCTAATACCTTGATCTTGACTTAGTGTTTAAAGCAACTATGAGATGTGGTCTTTTTTTTCTGGAATAGCACGATGTGGAGAGAGGCCCTCAAAGAGCAGGAAGGCCTCCAGGTCAGGAACTTTCAAAAGCTGTCTTGTGACCTTCCCACTACAGAGCGATGTACCAAGCTCAGAGAAGCTTCTTCCCTTTTTTAATAGTCTCTGATGGTGTTGAGTGAGATAGAACTATTTGTTTTCCTTCTGTTGTTTTTCTAGTCCCTTTTCCTCTTGCTGTAGTGCACTACTTCACCAGCCATGTAATCAGAGATATTATTCACCAAAAGATTAAATTTGTAGTTCTGCTCTGCTTCTCACTTCTCTTTCTTGATGCCTTTTCTTTTGCATAGTTTCAAGATTATCTCAGAATTTCAGAAGAAACAAACTAGAGTCAGATGCTGTTTGAGCAGGCATTAGGTGGGCTTTTCCACTGACAAAACTGATAACATTTCTCATTTCTAACCAGAGATTCATTTTGTGACTCTCTTCAGGTTTTTTAGGTGTTTTTTTTGTTTTGTTTTGTTTTTTTTTTTTGTTTTGTTTTGTTTTGTTTTGTTTTGTTTTTTTCTCAGCCTAGAAATCTACTATCTGTCTGGTGTGCTGAGTGTTTCAGTTTTTATTGGTTTGAATGTGAAAGACATCAGTAACAGCCTCTATACAACAGACAGGCTGATGCTCATCTCCAAGTCTCCCTTGACTTTGAGTTTGTTTGGTATCTGAATCTAAGTCTGCAAAGGGACTATGATGAAACACAGTGTTAATGCTTGTCACTAATTGGCTTCCTCACCTTCTCAGTGTCTGTCTGTGCCATCACCTGAGAAATAGTGCTTGCATGCTGTCAGGAGTGGCAAATATTCTGGATCTGGATACCAGTGCTGATGTGTACTCCTAAAGTTCTGTCTGGGCAATGACAAGGACTCAGCCAGATGGTTTCACTGGAGAATGAGTGGATATACTCTGAAAGGTCTGTGTTTTATTTTCTTCTCGCACCAAAGAAGATACTCCTCAGCATCCAGCCTGCATTTAATTATAATTTTTCCCAGGGTTAGTGTCCAGGGTCTATTGCCATATCTCTTATATTTTGTGGTGTTGGTATCAGAAGGTTATCTCTTATTTCAGGTGTGCTAAAGGAGCTTTTTTAGTAGCTATTGGGTGTCCTGGATGAATGGGCTGAAGTGGCAGAGACTGTTATACTACTTAAATGGTTGATGCAGGAGAAAGGTATACTGAGTTGAGTCAAACCAAATGGAGAGTGGGAGGAAGTTGAATCAGAGGTTCTATACATACATCAAGGAGGAAACTTCAAACAGTTTCTCCTTCTCTTTTGCAGAAACAAATAGAATTCTGTAATGACCTCAGATATGTTGTGTGAATGGGTGTGGATGTGGGTGACTCTGAGTGTCTCCATAACATGCTACAGATGTTTCTCTGTTTGCTTGCTTGCTCTGGACATTTTGTTCAGTTCAGCTTCGTATTGTTTTCCAGACTGTTACAAAAGAGCTCATCCTCAGGCACGGGGTACTATCTCCCATTTAACACCTCTTGAGATTAGGAAGAGCTGTCTTCCTCTGCCAGAGTGCACCAATAGGCTCTTCAACATTCTCTGCCCTCAGCAAGGATTTTGGCTGCCTGTGCCCAGGAGCAGGTCTGCTATGTGCAGCTGTAACCTGGGGTGAGACAAGCTGTGAAACCAGCTGTGTGATCTGTGTGGAGCCTTGGCAGGGTCCCCCCCCCCAGAGAGACCTGGGAGAGTGGTGAGAGCCACTGCTAAACTCAGGCCCTTTGTCCTTGCTGGAGGAGCTGTGTTGTGCACATGCCTGACCCTATTCGTACCCCCTGGTGCCTGACCCAGTGACTGGAATTCGTAGCCTGATTCGAGAGCTGCCTTGCCTTTGTCTGGCCAGTGCTGCCCTGAGTGCCACCCTGATCAGAGTCACTGGACATGCTCTGCTTCCTTGCTCCTGCACTCGTGGGTGGGAGCACTGTCCTGCTGTCACCCTCAGCCCCTGCAGAGCAGCCCTCTCCTGCTGCTCTGACACCCTGCATCTGGCAAAGCTGCAGCTGAGATATGCAGGGCATCCCAAGCTTGTACTAATAAAACCTTTACAACATCCCTCACCACGATGTGTTTTTGAAATGCATCCAAGAGGTTAAAGGCTGGGTTTGGAATACTAATCACCTCCTTTCCATTAAGCCAAGCTTTTTTGGTGGTGTTCAAGCTTCCAGGAGAAGGAAAAGCTTACACCGGAGATGGAGGGAGACATTTGAAAGATGAGATTGACTTTTCATACATAATATCACAACTTCAAAGTCCACTAGCTAGCACCAGTAGCACATGATTTATTTCAAAATAGTTCCATGTGATGGAGTATTTTGGGAGGTCATATGTGCCTTTTATGGGATTGCTTAAATATATTTGGTTTATGGAAAGTTAGTTATCAGCAATCCCAGCCTCAATGCATTAATGAGTGATCCAAACTGTGCAATAGTTGCAGTATCTCATAGTGCTCTGCACATGTATTCACAGGGTTCTACACATAGAATGTTTTAAAATAGGACCTCCTTATAGCTTTTATTTCCAGATGACAATGACAACACTTCTGAAATCTTGCAGTTTGTGTGAGAGAAGCCTTCCAGCAAAAAATGGGAATTGCTCTAATTGTCTTCCATGTGGGCTGGGCAAACACAAATTTACTTTACCACAGCCTTTAGAAAAGTAGTTTCCAGCTGCTCCTTTTTTTCTGACCAAAGAGACTGAAAACAGAGGCTGAAACAAAAGCATCTTACAGGCCACTGGAGGAGATAGAAGGAGGCCATGTGAAGAGAGATTTTCTGGCTGTGATTCCCTTTCTTGCTTCCAAAGCCCTTATCATATTCTGCATTCCACCTAATCCCCAGATTCAGATGATAGCACCAATGAGGCAATCTGTGTGTCCTTTTCCTATCAGCCAATGGAGTAGTTTGCTAGCTGGGGATGACTGACTCCTGCTGCCCAGAGATTCTCTTGACTGCCAAGAGTTCCCACCACACCGACTGAATGGACCTTGCTTGGAGTAACAGGCCCTGACTTCTAAGATGAAGCAGGTAAGGGAGGAAGAATACAGCAACTGAACTGATTCCTGGCTTTCCAATGTGTAAGTATCCTGAACTGTGGGAAAAACTCATCCATGCTTCTTGAAGTCTCCACAATCTCTTCTTTGTGTCTTCTTTCAGGGCAGAACTGACAGGAACTGAGACAATAATCATCCTGTATACTTAATAAGTGCAATTTCCCTTGAGTGGCCTGCTGCTTTTAGGCATAGATGTAATCTGCTGTGCATGATATCCATATCATAGATATTTGGAATAAAAGGTGGGAAAATATCTCCTTTTTCTGAGTGCTATCTCATCTATTCCTCTTTGGTCACTGAGGGTGTCCTCTACAGTCAAAACAGGATTGGGAGAAAGTACTGATGGGAGCTCAAAGGCACAGCCTAATGTATCTTGCCAAAATAAGTACTTGGAAAAAGGCACAGAACTTCTCTGTCTCTGTAGCCCCCCTTCCATGCAGCAGAATCTGGGTAAATGGTTCTGTGTGACTGCAATTATAAAGTCCATGCCTATATCTACAAGGAAGTTCTAAATCCCAAGAACATGAACCTGGGAGAAGCTTGAAGTTTCATACAGATGTGGTGGGACCAGCAACTCCAGAAGCAGTTAGAAGTGCATCACTAAAGAAGAAAGTTTATTATGTAGTAAGTATTACATTTGTTTAACACTGCAAACAGACACATAGCATGAAATCAGGCACTTGAGATGAGTCCCAGTTCACCAAAGCTACTTGTTTTACTGTATCCACCCTGCTGCAGACCCTCAGCTGTTCCCCTGGGCAGCAGTAGAAGTCAGCAGAGTGTGGATATGGATGTTCCCTGCCTGGTGCTTCCTTGATGTGGCCTTGCAACACAGGACTGCATATGAAAGTTCAGTGGGTATTTTTCCTAGTTCCCCTTGAAAAGCTGGCACCCACTGAACTTTGCCCAATGGCTGCAGTACACAGCTATAATTTGTTTTCTGATAATCTCCCTCTTAGCCACTGGGACCATTTAAGAGTAGAGTTATCTGCCTGTGGTCCATTATTCTACACACCTCAGGAGCGAACTTGTTTGGGTAAGGCCTTGAGTCTTATCCACAACCTGGGAGGTGTCCCTGCCCATGGCAGGGCAGGTGAGACCAGATGATCTTCAATGTCTATTCCAGCCTCTTAACACTCTATGATTCTGTGATTGTTAAAATTATTTTTCCATGCCATGTTCTGGTCCCTTTCTACAGGACAATCACACCAAGCTTTGTCATCTTCGAGTCTGGGGGTCTGGAATCAAAGCAGCTGAGATTGATCCTGCTCCTATAAATCAGCTCTCTTGACCAATGCTCAGGAGAGTCTTGTTCATACAGTTCAGCTGCCTTTGGACATGAGGAGATGAGGGGGTAGCTCAGCTCATCCTGGCTCAAATGTGAGTGTAGTTTGTTATTGTTCTACACATCCAGCTGCTGCTGTCAGCAATGGCTAATTCTGTAATATGGTGTCAATTGCTCCACCTCTTTTGTTATCTAGCTCTTTTGTTCCTAGCCACATTTCAAAAACATGGTTTCTTAAACTCTGCTCCCACTTCTCAGTTACTGCCATTCCTGTTTCAGGGAGTAACCTGCGTTGTCATAAGGAGCTGTTGAAAACTCCAGGGGAAGCTTAATCACAACATTAATATAGAAACCAGTAAAATACAAGGGATAGTATTGCTTCCCCTGGGGATGAGGAAGAGTTAACACTTTGAAGACAGTCAAATGGTGATTCTAAGTGGGGCTGCAGCCCTTTCAGAATCAGCTGTTCTTTTTGATAGGTTTTTGAATGGGAGGACTTAAAGAGGATTCTAAGTAGCAATTTGGAGGGTAAGTATTAACTAATGGTTGATACTTTATTACAGTGCTAGAGGGCACTGTACTGTTGAAGGTACTGTTTATGGATCAAATATAATAGCTAGGAGCTAGACAGTTTAATGGCTTGAGATTCCTTTGCACGTTTTGTTAAAGAGACATGCTAATCCTGACAGTGTTGTAACTCATAATAATTGCACTCTCCCTGTCTCAGACACTCTCTCTGTTTAATTCTTTGTTGTCCTGACCCTGTGGACTCCCTTCTTCTGAAGATGTGCAAGAAAATGTAAAGTGCTGCCATTCTGGATAGAAAAACATTCTGCATTTATTTAGTTTGCACTGATGCAAGTATCTGTATGAGGTTCACATGAAGTCTGCATTTGCTTGTCTAAGTACAACTGTGGGCAGCAGCCCTCCATGGAAATGGTCCTGTGTCCAGTTGGATCAGCTTTGGAACTGATAGATAAGGATGAAATGTACTTCTGACTGCTGTCAGTTCAGATAAACACAACTTAGAGCCCTTTTTACAGAATGCCACCTGTTGTCTTACAACACTATCAGAAAGCTGAAGTCCATGGCTGTGCCTCTAAACAATTCTCACCTTGTGCATTCAGTGTTACGTGTTTCTCTGGGGAAAATAGTTTCATCTCTGCTGCTGGACTTTTAAATTGAAAACAGGAAATAGTGATACTATCTGAAAATTCATACCTTGTCTACAAAGTTCTTTTTGAAAGTTTTGTTCACACATTTTTCCCCCTAAGATATGGTTTCATAAACGAAACATTCATACATTTGTCTAAAATATTAAAATAGTTTTATTTTTAGATTAGAATTCAATTTCAAAGTTAAATATTCTTATTTATTCTTATATTCTCTTATTCCTATTTTCTCTTATTCTCACTTTCATTCTTTCTTACTAGAAAGAGAAAAAATGGAAGTTGAGGAGTTTGCCTGCTTTTTAGAAATATTTATAATTATCAAATTTCTTACAAATATTTCTTTTTTTTCATAAAGTTTTGAAAACCCAATTTCAAAGTTTTCACTTAGAAATTTCTTTTAAAGTAACTTGAGTAGTTCTTTTTCTGAACTTCAATCAGTGTTATCATGTAAGTTCTTCCTGTATAATCAAAACATGAGAAAAGTATGTTATTGCTGTTTCTGGCCATCACCAAAAATATCAGTCCCAGACAGTGATATCATGACAGCAAAGCAAACCTTGAATGATGAACAGTCTGTGCCTTTACATGGTCCCAAATAGAAATACACACAGTTAGTAGACCCGTGAAATCTACTGTCCAGAAGATTTGTTGCAATGGGTGAAAGTGTCTTAGGAAAGAGTTTTCTAGCAGTAAGTGTGTTGTGGGTTTGGATTTGGGTCACTGCCCAAGTGCACTGAAGGGACAGCATGCAACTGAAGGTCAGGGAGACCCAAAACTGTGGGGGTAAGCACCAACAGGGGAGATGTTCCTATAAAAAGAGTAACTTTTATTGCCATTTTCTTTTACTGCAATTTTCCTTTTCTTTTCCAAATTGTGTGAATTAACTCTCAAGGAAGAAGATCACACTGAACATCTGAACTGTCTTCAGTGGCCTTTCCTACCTTTCACAATATGACTTCTTTCTTCACCTTGCATGGCTGTGCCTGCAAATCCCATTTTGCACATTCCCAGGCCCCTGTTTCCAGTGCAGTTTCTGCTTGGCAATGAGCTGCTATTTTTTCTGCTTCCCCTCCCATCCCCCAGCTCATGTTCCAAGCAGCTGTGAGGTGGGTTATCTGTCTCAGGAAAAAATCTAGCTGTTGGTCTGACAAAGGAAGAGAATTAGCTCTCAGCACTGCTCTGCATCCCATGGTCCTTTCTCCCTCTTTCCTCTTCCCTTTCTGTTTTCCCTTTCATCCCAGCTTACCTTTTTATTTCCCTGCTGCTGTCATAGAAACTATGGTGCTCTCTCATTTTATTTTCCCCATACCCAACTTCATGGGTTGAGGACTGGTCAGAATCATGAAGGAAATTTTTCCAAGTCCAAGGAATTGTGTTGAGAAGTGGCCGGTAATTTTTTTACGTATTGGTTTTTTCTAGGGAGATACTTTACAATTATGCTGGGTTTGATTAAAATAGCAGCTCATACCAGAGAGGTGAGAAAGACACCAGTACAATCTGACATTCACCTGGAAGGTAGACAAGGAACTTGAGGGTGGATTTATAATGTTTCAGGAAGTTTCTTCCAAGTTGTTTGCATCTCCTCTCTAAAATACAAGAAATGTCAATGATTCCCACATACTAGAAAATGGTTTCCTTACCAGCTGTTGCACATCTGTAATTAGTTTATAAGGGTTTCATTTTGGTCTTAGCTCTTCATCCTACACTACACTGAAGTATTTAAGCTGTTGTGTTTTGTGACACTGCCAGTGGCTACAATCTTTATCCACAAAATCTTTCATGTAGGGGTTCTCATCATTCTGTTTTGCAGTGGATGGCACAGTCTTGGTTGTTACAAGAACTTGCAAAACTACTGGACTAGGACAGGGAAGATGAAGATTGATGCTCATTAGAAAGCCTCAGGTAGCAGTGTCTGCAAATGCTCCTCATTAAGGAATATGTGCTCCTGGTTTTCTGGTTTACTCAGCCCCCTTACAGCCCAGTTATGTGCTCCTGGGTGCCATTTCACTCCTATGATTTACCCTTTTCTCAAAATGTAGGTTAATAATGAGATGCTGGCCAGCACACAGGGAGGCAGGCTAATGGCTGAGAGCGGGAAATAGCCAATTAAAGGATCAAAGTCAGGGAAATTAAGCCTTGAGAGGAAAGGACACAAATAGGGTGGGGTTGGGAAGAGCAGGGTAGCAGTGGCCCTCAGGGGACACACCAGAGTAGGAAATGTGACCAGAATCAAAGCAGCTGAGAGCAAAATGCAACTGCTATCCCTTGTAGGAATTGTCTTAGAAGAGAGAGAAGCAGCACAGGAAGAAAGAAATGGAAAAACTGTGTAATATGTACACTGATTTTGAGAGTTGTTTAGCTACTGCACCCTCAGGAGCACTCACGGTGAGCTGGGCTGTGCACACAGAGCTTCCCATGGGGTTCAGCACCTGCATGAGGTGCTTGCAAGCTCCTGCTTCCTTTCTTGGCCCCTTACTCTCCTTCCTCGCTGCTAGTGCCTGGATCCCTCCCTCATATGGTTCCTCCCAAGCCCCTGTCATCTCGCCTCTGCTTTTGCAGTAATGCTTACTAACATCCTTACTGATATTCCCCTGCTTTTTACAAGCTGGATCCTTCTTTTTAATGCCTGAAGCATATGTAGATGTGACCCTAGTTAACTAAACCAGCTATTTTCAGCTTGGTGCAGCATGGCAGTGAGAGCATCCCTGCTTTGGAGTAGAGGGAGCCTACGCTCACCTTACAGAAGCCAACATGAGGTGACCTGAACAGCACTGAAATGGGACATTCCAAAAAATGTGCTCATGTTGTGCACAGAGTGAAGTTACCCGAGAGACACGTCTGTCGTAGAAGGGTTTTTATGGAAAATTAGGTGTTTACAAAACAGGGAAAGTATTGAAATATTTGTTTGGGTTGATTTTCCCTCCTGAATCATTTAAATGGCAATATGCAAAGCAAAGTAATTTTTCTTGTATGTCACACTGTTTCATTAAGGCACTAAAAGAAGATACTTGATCTAGAAATTAAGATAAGTTGCTTCAATCAGTACTAAGTAGCAGGTGCCCTTAGTGATTAAATGTAATAGAGTATTTCCATTATTCTATTAAGCTTTATGTCAGCAGTTGTCATAGTTCCTCTCATATCCTGAAATACTGTGAAAACATGTTCAGAACAACAGTTCAGGATTTTGGAATGAATGCTTCCTGAGAGTGTAGACAAATAGGATTTTCTTAGGATGGAAAATGTACAAAATTTGTGTTGGATCAATAGTAGATTAAAAATCAGGAACTGAAATATTTTCTTTTCATGTGAAGGATGAAGTATTAGGTTTAATAATACAGTATATTTCTGACACAGTGTAGGAGTTGTTCTGCTTCTTTATTTGCCATATATTTGCTTTATTTGCTATATTATTTGTGAAGAGCACAGAAGTACCTTTCTCTGAGGAGTGTGCTCTGTACCTTTCTCAGGGTAGTGTGCTCTTTCCCTGCTGTTTGGTGCTTCTCACGTGTATTGAGGGTGTTGGGGACAAAACTAAACCCATTACATAGCAAGATAGTTTATTATTTAGGTTGGAAAAGACCTCTAAGACAACCAAGTCCTGCCAAATCCATCACTAAGCCATGTCCTTTAGTGCCACACCTGCTAAATACCTCCAGAGATGGAAATTCAGCCACTTCACTGGGCAGCCTGTTCCAATGCTCAATATCAGGGAGGAAATTTTTCTTGTTATACAATCTAAGCTGAGTTCAGGGGGACAGTCACTGCCCTGCTCCTTCTGGCCACGCTATTGCTGATCCAGGCCAGGATGCCATTGGCCTTATCAGCCACCTGGGCACTGCTGGATCATGTTCAGCTGCTGTCAACCAACCTTCCCAGGTCCTACTCTGCTGTGCAGCTTCCAGCCCCACTTCCATCGGCCTGTAGCGCTGCCTGGGGTTGTTGTGACCCAAGTCACAGTGCAGGTCCTGGCACTGGGCCTTGTTGAGATGCACACAGCTGGCCTCAGTCCATCGATCCAGCCTACCCTGATCCCTCTGCAGAGCTTTCCTATCCTCTGGCAGATCAACACTCACACACAGCTTGGTGTGATTTGTGAACGGAGGGTACGCTCAACACCCTTATCCAGATTGTTGATAAAGACATTAAACAGGACTGGTCTGAGCCCTGGGAACACCTTTGTGACTGGCTAGCAGATGGATGTAACTCCGGTCACCACCTCTCTCTGGGCCTGGCCACCCAAGGAGATTTTTACCCGGTGGACAGTGCACCCATCCAAGCCATAAGCAGCCAGTTTCTCCAGGAGAATGCTATGGGAATGGTGCCAAAGGCTTTACTGAAGTCCAGGTACACAAAATCCAAAGCTTTTCCCTCTCCTCTTAGCGGGTCACCTTAGAAGGCCAAGTGAGTCAAGCAGGACCTGCCTTAGCAGATACAGAAAGAAAAAAGCAATAGAAAAAATACTTGAATGATGATGAGGTCAGTACCCTGGGCTTTTAGCTGCCATTTAAATTTAAATATGCACTGAAGTAAATATGCACTATGAAGTAAATAGGCCAAATGAGTCTACAGAGTACTTTGGTGATGTGCGATGTGCACTCTGAGACATTCACAGCAAATGACTCTGGTCTGGCTTCCTGTGGTCAGCTACTGGGAGTGAGCAGCCTCCACCACACATTCCTCCATGATGCATTGTGTGGAACAAAATACAGCTGTAAACAACACCTGGAGCTGGGCTGTTGAGGCAACATCAAGGAGGCTCATACCTGGTGCACTGATCTCCCTCAGGCCTGATTCACATCATGTCTATATTTAGTCTTCACAATATTTTTGGGGATACA
The DNA here is from genome assembly GCA_013400435.1 of Pycnonotus jocosus. Classification (NCBI taxonomy): domain Eukaryota; kingdom Metazoa; phylum Chordata; class Aves; order Passeriformes; family Pycnonotidae; genus Pycnonotus; species Pycnonotus jocosus. Next base: position 306,505 of record VWYP01029086.1, read on the forward strand.
TATTATATTACAAAACCTGACAACTGTAGAATTCCAGTCTGACAATCTTGTAAGTTTAATAATGAACTTTTTTTCTCAAAGTAACAGAGAGGGAGGCATAGACAATAACTTATCTACTTAATTGAAATCTGAGGAGTTCTAGTTTTATTTCTGTCAGCACAATCTCGGAGAAGTCAATCATATGGAACCAAGTGTGCAATTTAATTCTAAAGTGTTTGTTATATTCAAGATGCCTGTGTCCACATGGGGTGGGATCCTACCAATCCAAACTGAAACAATTTAATTTCTTTCTCAGCTGAACTTTTACTGATCTAAAAAAAAAAAAAAAACCCACATATTTTTCCAGACAACTGGTGCAAGACAGGTGAGGTAGCAATTGTGTGGGAAGCAGGGGTGGGATACATACACTCTCCCACAGCCTCCTTGAGAAGTGGGAGAGAAGGGGGAAAGGCTTGGGATAAGACATGAAACTCCTTTTGATTCATCTGCTATCAAAACAGTAATGTGATTCTGTTAATTTAGATAAATATCTAAGGGCCTGGTTCCACTCTGGCTTACATCAACTGTTTATTATACTAATGTGTAATATATATACGTGGCCAATTCTGAGATAACAGCTGTAGTTCAGTGTCCATTCTGGCTGCATTACTGTTTAGAGAGACATGCTATTTTCTCAGAAATGTTATTGAAAGAAAGTAATCCACAGGCCAGGAAAAAATGGGATTTTTTTGAAAATGATTCTCATATCTTCAGCTAGTCCCATGCTGACTGAATTCAAATAGACTGATGGGATCCTAAGTGCTGATCCACATATTCAAAACAAAAAGGCAAATGCAGCAGTCATTTGATGGCAGGAATAAGTCCAGCTCCTTCCCTGCTGCCTGGTTCCCTCTGAGAGGACTGGCCCACCTGCTGTCCAGAAATGCCTGTCTGGGTTAAACAATTCCCTGGCTGTGGTCAGGACAGATACCATTGACTGAAATATAGACACCTAAACTGCTGGTTTTGTGTGGGGTTATCTTGTATCAGCTGAAGGACTATGAATTTGTCTTTCCTGAAACTTCAGGTTCCTCTCAACTCATTTTTCTGGCTTGCCAATGTCCCTTTGAATAATAACCCTGTCCTGTAACACTGAAATTTGGTACCATCCACAAACTTGCTGAGGTGCACTCTGTCCCAAAGTCTAGCTTATTTACACAGACAACACTTGACATCAAAAAACATTGTCCCCTGTATTGATCCCTAGGGACAACCAGTCATCAGGCACAACTTTTTCAGCCCGTATATTCCTTCTGTTTTTCTCTTCATAGTCCACCTATTCAAAAAAAATGTCATCAGTTTGACTGTGAGGATACCATGGAGACCATGTCAAAGATATTTCTGTACTAAAAGTAAAGCAATATTCACCACTGCCCTCTCATCTATAAGTAAAGCATGTAATTTGCTAAAATAGTGGCCCTTTCACAACAAAATCCGGTCCCTGGGGACGAGCAGTGCTGAACATGTTCCCAGTGTTCCCTGGCTTCTGCCTTCCCTCCAGAGGTCTTCCATGTCTGAGATGAGTTCCAGCACATAACTTCATTCTTCCAGTGCCCAAAGCTATACATGAGTTTCCCATGCAGAACTCAGCTTCCACATGCTTTCCTTCTCTTATTAACGGGAAGGAAAGATGCCAAGAACATGGGAATGCGTGTCCCAAACCACAGTCGCACGTAGGAAGTCTGCTTTTGGCCTCACTTGATAGCATTTTGTTTCCATTGAGTCTCTGTGCATAATGTGAAGATGATAATGTTTCAGTGAGCAGAGCATAAATGCTCTGTGTCACCCTGATAATCCCATCTTATTTTGCACGCTCAGCTAGGGATGTTTCTCTCCCTCTCTTCCTTTGTCTCCTAGCTTCCTGTTAAGTGTCTCTCCCATTTTTCTCTAATGTAGTAATCAGTGTGATCTTTACAGAGCGCATTCAATTATCATTATTACTGAGGTGTCTGGATGTGCTGATGAAGTTCATGATGCTGCTATAGCAGGTTGTATCCAAGTATGCTTTACCCAAAGGTTTTTTAGCTGAGTAAGACAAGGGCAAGACAAAATCAGAAGCAATTTGCATAGCATTGTTTAAATCAGGAGCAGAACCAGGATCCACAGATTCAAACAGATTTAAAATCTGTTCGACCACCTGCTACACCACAGTTTCTGTAAATCCACTGTGGTGGTTGTCCATGTGCATGGGTTGCTAGCCCAGGTGACAGAATGCATTTTATATTCTTTTAACCTTGTGTCCATGTCCCAAAGTTATTCAGCTGTTCCCAACATCTTCCAAACATAAGGTCATATAATTCACCTCAGAAGAACACAGGACTTGTGCAAATATATCTTAATCCCTGTTCTTCCAGCAATTTCTATAAGCCAGGTCCTATGCATACCAAGTTTTACTGCTGAGTCCTTTTGTTTGCCTTCTCACACTTCTGTGTTGTGATTCAGTGCCATGAATCTCCATGCTATAAATGTCATATTCGCCCCATGGTCTCAGGAAAAGCTGATGCTGAAAATGTATGGAGCCTCTGGTGTCTGGCAGACCAGTTCCCCCACTACTGGCAGAAGAATGACTTCTCTTGTTGGTCCTCTCACTACGTTTTTCTTCCCTTTCAAAAATATGAATTACTATATTCTGCCAAAATTTCCTTCAAGGAAAATACAAAATATTCCTAGTACAGTGTGATTAATCACTGGAGATTTTTGCTAATGTGTGCCCTCTGGATATCTTCCTATTTTCTCTACAGAGTCTCCCTGGATGTGGCAATAAATGCAGCCTGCATTCAGCCACTGAATTAGTGTCCATGGAACCCTGAGTAAGGGGAGCTGGAGTGCTGGTGTTGTTTGTTTACTCTGAGTTTGGATTGGGCTTCTCTAGGACCTGGAGGTGGATCCTGGCTGAAGAAAAAACGACCCAAGAACATGCCTCTGCTGCTACCACAACCTTAATGGGCAGGAAAACAAAAGCAAGCAGGAGACCAGGTTGGCCTTGAAATGCTGAGTGGGTCTTTTGGAAGGAAAGGAGAGGATAAGGTGCTTGCATTGTTTAAACAGCTGCAATGAATCAGCAGCTCTCTTTCCCCAGTCCTCCCCTTGCTGCACAGCAGCTCCTGCTACGCCAAGGAAAACAAAGTAATCCCAAAAAGTGCAATCTACCACAGTGCAGCCGAATCACACTGCAGGACAGAAACAGCCCTTAAACTAGAGAGTCAGAAAAGAGATGTTTTCGGATGAGGCCTAACAAGAACTGCAAAGACTCATTCTGGGAGCAAAGGAAAAGAGGAGGGAAAATGGAGAGTAAAACACAGAAAAGGAAAGGGCCAAACCTGGCTTTGCTGTAAGCAGAGCCAACTGGGCTAATCACAATACAAGTTCCTTTCGGCTGTGGCAGGATGGGCTGTGCTGCTGCTGCCACCTGGAACCTGTGGTTCCTGCCACAGCTGGTCAACACCAGCTAACAAAGCTGCTGCTAACCTACGAGGCAGCTTCTTTGTCCCGAGCCAGGACAGCTCACTGGGAACTTAGAGCCTTTGGAAACATGTTCAAGCCCCAGCCAAAATGTTTGGAACCTTGTTCAAGCCACACATGTTATGGAGGGAGTTCGGGGCTGCTGTCACGTGTGGGTCAAAGCAGTGTTTTGAGGACAACCCCAAATATGAGGGTCCATAAGAAATCTGCAGGAGAAACAGGTGAGTGAAAATTGCTAACACTCAGTTTGCAGTAGCACTCAGGTTATGGCTACAAGGCACACCTCTCCCTGCCCCCTCTGCAGCCGCCGGGCTCGGCTCTTTGCCTGGCTGCTGCTGATCTGCTCGGCCAGTGCCCATTTAAGGATAGTTACTGCAGGGAGCGCAGTTACAGACTTTGTAATTGCTCAGCTGATGCTGGAATGGTCTCTCTGAGGATTCAGCCCAGCAACGGTAATGATACAGCTGGCCTGTCTTGCCTGATGGGATCATTTCCACTTTATTATAACTGTGATTTTCAGCTCAGTTATTCGAAAGGATTTTTAGACCCTTTGAGATTAAAAAATGTGCTAAATTTCCAATGCTGGCCTTGTTTGTTTGTTTTGCTTTGCTTTTTGCTCCCTCTTAACTGGTGACCAGAAGAGAAATACTTTTCCAAGGAAAGTCAGGCAGGGATTGGTTGCCAGTTGAGCTTTCTTCCTGCTCCCTTTCCAGAAAATAGGAGAACTCTCAGTAAGCTGTGGAAAGAGGTCAGTGAAAGGGGTCAATATGTTTTTTGGGATGAACTGGGGCCCAAGGCATAAAATGAAGAGGAATTTCAGCTAAGAACACCTTCCATTCTGTCATCTTACAGAAAAAATCTTCCACAGAGAAGTGAGGTGAACTTCACTTGTCTATTTAAAATTAGACCATAAGAATTTCTGACCAGAAGACCACAGGAGACAACAGAGTCCTGTAAGTCAGCAGGAGCACCCATCCTCGTCAGCCTCCAGTTGCTAGAATTACAATAGCTGTGTCCTTCCTGCAGGCCATTTGTCTCCCATGGGTCCCCAAAAGAAAAAGTGAGCTGTTGTCCTTTGGCAGCTCCCAGGAGACACTTCTGCCTTCTGGCACACATCAGTGCAGCACAGCTCTAAATTGTTTTTCTTGCACCTGCTCGATGTGGGATAAAGCCATGCCCTGTTACATCTCAGGGAGGGGAATACAACTTCTGCTTTGTTATGTATAGATCAGCAAGGGATATCCTGTCAATTGTCATTTCTGTGTACGTCTGCTTCGTGTTCTGGTATTAAAGCCCAGAGCCTCAGGCATTTATTGGATTTTATTTAAATGCTTTATTGGATTTTATGAACCTCAGATACACCAGACAGACCATAGGAGACATGTCGTGGTGATATCCACAATAACCAATTAAAATCCCAGCCATGTTTTAACTTCATTTTCAATAAACTATGGAGACACAACCCTCTTCTCTATAGGGTGAACAGAGATCTCATTAACTACATTTAATTGAGAGTGGCAGCTAGTGGATTTTATACATTAGGGAGCACTTCTGTAGACATTGCATCTTTCAAATGCATACACTGAAAAATTATAATGAATCCCATGATCGATACAGAATCATCTTTCTTCTTTCCAGTGTGGTTTCAGTTCCAAGGTTACTTGAATAGATGGGTTTCAGTTAATAAAATTCACATTTTCTTCACCTTACAATATTTTTTACAACTGACTCTAATTCCTTTCTTTTGGCATCATCTTTATCAGCTGAGCCCTCAAAATAACTGAAAAAAACCCCCTCTCTTTCTCATTTGCTTCATTTTGAGGATTTCAAAGCTCTCAGGATCTGTGGACAAGATTCTTTTCAAGTGTCTGATATGTATGATATTGTGTCTATGTTCAAGGAAGATTAAGGGAAAGTGAGGTTAGGTGTTTCCCCGTGTGGCACACACAAGGGCAGGGGTTAAGCTGTAAACGGAGCTCTGAAGCGCCAGGACTAAAGGGTATAGCACTGATAACAAAACATTTTTCTTATACAATTCATTAGAGATTCCAGAGAAGGTGTGTGAGCTTTTTCACTTTATTGAGTGAGAGAGCACAGTAAGAATGTCATTTGAGGTCAATAACTCACAGAATGCAATGAAAAAGTTGCAGGAAGAGCAGCCATATGGCATATGTGCTCATGTGCAGATATATCCACACACCCCATACACCCACTGACATGCTTTCCCCTACCTTACTGTGACTCAGAAATTCCTTGCATCACCTTCCCTTGAAAACTCCATGAATGGGAAACAATATAAGAAGACAGTATATTAGAGACTGTTTAAGATGGTCTTCAATGGACTGTCCTAACCCACTTAATTCTGTGAGAGGCAGTCATTGCTTCAGTCATTTCATACAAGGTCTTTAGAGAATCATATTCACCATTGTAGGTCAGCTTCACCCTGTGGATTATCTCTTCTTCTGGAAGTTAATTCCCTTTTGAGTGTGATGGCTTTGTAAAGGTAGTTACACACTTCCTTCAGGACTTTCTAAGCCCCATTTTGATGTATGTGCAGGGCTTTTCAAACATCTGCTTTTTGACTGAAATTCTTCAGGCTTGGTGTCTGTTTGAAGATTAATTGTTTTGGAAAGTTTGAAGAAATTATTTTCTTCTGGTCTTTTTTGTTGTTGTTTTTGGTTTGGGGTTTTTTTAGGTCATGAGAAAATGAATGTCTGCTTGAGAGTCTAGTAATAGCAATAACAGTATTCCACTGGGGATGTGAAGGTAGCAGATTCCCTCTAGCAGGGGAAGGATTAGGAGCAGGAGAGCCAAGCTGCCCCTTCTGCCTCTCTTCCTGTTCTTCTGTGTCCTCACTGACTTCCCACCTCAAAGCAGTGACAAAGTGCAGTTTGTGCTTAGGAAAGCTGGGGCCAGAGGGGCTCCCTGGCAGGAGAGAGGTGTGAAGTGGCTGCCAGGCTTTCATGCCACCAGCTCAGTGGCTAATTGTTTGCACAGCTTTGCCTTTCCCAGTGATCTTCCCCGTGTCCTGTGTTCCTCATGTGGTTCCCATTAAGGTCAGAGTGTGGGGGAAGGGCAGCATGTGAATTACTGCAGTATTTACTCTCACTTATCATTCTAAAGCTCGGAGTGCTCTGCCCTACAGAGCCTGCACGGAGCTGCAGGCAATGCACGAAGGCAGAGTTTGGTGGTGTTAACTGCACGGATTGGAAGGCAGGAATCTTCCTCTTCCAACCCTTCAAAAGGCCCTGACCATCTCCTTTTCGTATCGCAAGCTGCACAACAGTGACTCTGAAGTGCATGAGAACTAGATCCTCCATCCAGCTGAAAGGAACATGACAATCTGAACACATAATCCACTAAGTAAGCCTAAAATTTCCAGGTGGGAGGGATTGAGACTGCCAGCAGAACTGGTATGAGCTCATCCAAAACAGCTCTGATCTCCCTGTCTCCCTTTTGTGTGTGCTCTGGGGCTGGCCTAAGGACCAAACTGCTCAGTGAATTTCTTCCTGAGAGATGACTTTTCCAGTAATCGGGGAACCTCTCAGAGTATCTCACTTGTCACTCGGCCCCATCTTTTGCATAATATTGACAAGGTCTTTCAAGCCTTCTCATGTAAAATTACTTTCAGGTAGCTGAAGTAGGTTTTCTTTCCCCTACTTTTCTCTTTCTCCATTCCATGGGTGAGTATTCCTTGCCTTTACTGCCAGTGGCATGGGTGACTGGCAAAGCAAATTGACAACTGACACTGTGGGCCTGCCAATTGGTCACTGCCTTTTTGCTGGAGATGCTGCAATTGCAGGAGGTGGGAGGATAGCCTTCTCTTAGGATGGGATCTGATGATCTTCTTGTATGTGTCTCCCAACCCTGTGCCTCTCCAGGTCTTTGAGTACTCTTTTGCTAAGCAGAGTTCAGATTAGAAAGGGTGCTGGATATGGGTCAGAGGGGCAGAGCAGCTTGATAGTGACAGATGTTAAGAACCCAAAAGCTTGAAAGGGAGATGGTTACAGCCTGGCAGATCCTAGCTCTGTTTGCCTAGACAAACTCTGCATCCTCATGTTTAGTCTTTACTTTGATGGATGAAAGGGCATGATGAAGCATTTTTATTTCTGTTATGTGAATATGTTTCTTTTTGACGGTGGTTCAACAACTTGCATGAAAGAAAAAGCTGCCCAAAGTAAAGACTGCAACAAGAAGGGAAAAGTAGATCAAGTGGGAGCTCTTCCCTTTGGCAGAGACAGCTGAAGAAGTGGTCCAGTCTCTGTGTATGTTACAAGCCTCTGTAACACAGAGGGGTTGTTCCTAAAGAGGAGGCACTGTGTCTCCCTCCAGCTTTCTTGGGCAATGGTTCACAATGGAGCAATTAATAAACTGGCCTAACTCTGCACAGGCCAGGAAGAAGAGGGAACAAAAAATCAAGGGGTGGAAGGCAGAAAAGTTCAATTTCTAGTACCTGTAGAAATGAATCTAGTACCAATTAGAAATGAACCATGAAGCAGACATAGCTCCAGGAGTAACCTGTGTATTGACTGCTTTATATCATGAACTTCACCTTGTGGTGGCAGGAATATCCTGACATTTCCTTTGGAACAGTTATGGCAGTCTTCACACTCCAGGGCTAGAGTGATGCAGTGTTCTTTGTACAAGGATTAACATGGAAGCTATCCACAAAAATGGCAGCAAGCCCAGAGCAAATTGGTGCTATGGGTCTGGAGTGCATCTGGGACTTGGCACATCAATGCTCATATCCATGAGATAGCCGTGTGCCAGGGTACCACTAATGCTGGGGTCACCAGAGGGTGCGTCATTGGGACTAGGTTGTACCTGAAGGTGTCAAAGCCAGCTGGAAGCTGAAACAATCAGTGTTTTCAGCCTGTTCCTGGTGTTGCTTTCCAACTGGACTAGTTTCATGTTCTGAACGTTTCCATAGCAGAACTATGATCCTCAGTACAATGGCACCCACATGTCCTTTTGTGTTCTGTGAAAATGACTCTATGTTAAAAACCAATCAGCTGTAAATAACTTTAGCTGTGAAGGAATGCAGGTGGGTCTCTAACAGGTAGAAAGGACAGTACAGGGTACTGGAGGGATAGAAGCCAGGATCTCTAGGTCCTAGTCTCTGATCTAATTGTGCTATTTCTCTGTTTTGGTTTTTTTTTTTTTTTTCCAAATAAAAATGCCTACATGCTTCTCTAATAGTCTAAGAAAATCAGTCATGCAAAAAAAATATATTGCTAAAAATATGTTGTTCAGTGAAAATCTGGTTTTTGTTAATGTTACAGCTCTGCAAAACAATCTAATAAAAAACCTAATAGCCACATCGGGCTAGTAATGCCTGGCTTTCTGCAATTCTCTCAAAACTGACAAGGTTCTCTGATGTGTGATAACAGGTAAGTAGCTTTCAAATGTGTTCTCATGGTGGGAGCATTTATAACGTTCTCTCCCACAGAGTCTCTGGTATCTCCTAAGTCCCAAGCTTACACTGCAGTTTTACTTCAGCACAGGATAGATACACTTGGCAGGGTTTCTATCTTATATCCAGACACTGACTTTGTTTGGTTTTTTTCCCTGAACATCTATAAGCTGCATAGTATGGGGACAAAACTCTCTTCAATTTGGCTTAAACTGGCCAAATTTTGGCAGAATCCCAGCCAAAATTTTGCTAGGATGGTAAATGGACAAAAGGAGGACTGTGTTTCTTAATCCTTGTTTCCTTAGTAAACCAGGCTAAAAACAACTTTGAATGAAAAATTCCAACAAGCTCCAGTCACTCTTTGGCATATCATCAAAAGTTGTGCTGCTGTAGAGAAACAGAACTTCATGGGTTCATGGAGCTTAAAGAATACACTGAAGCCACTACTGCTGTATAGACTATATTGTCTCAGATTAATATTTTTTCAAGGTCACCAACAGTAGAATAAAAAGACAATACCTGACAACATGTTTTTCTGGGAATATTTCTGAGTCTTTATTAGTGTGCTGGGATGAAGGTGGGAGGGGATGAAGGGTGCAATTTTATGGTTTTTAATATTCCTGGATACATAGAAAAACACCTGCAATTTGTTAGCAAGTCAGTAAAAGTAGACTAGAAGTTTTGACATTTTCAGTAAGGTTAGGAATGAAACCCATAACTAACCACAGCTGGTGCGGAGGATGTGGTGATGGTTTGTCATGGACTGGGCCTGTGCCTTTCAGTATGAGATTCTGCAGCAACCCCAAATTCCAGCAGCAAAAACTTGTGTGTGTCTCCCACACGATGTGTTTTCCTCTCACATCTCCTGATGAAGATTTGCTTGGTAAAGGAGAGTCACAGAGATGAGATGTTTGCTTGCAGGTCCAAGCTTTTGTTGGAAAGAACTTCTTGCACATTGTTAGTCTGCGGTGAGCTGAGTGAGCTAAGCCTCATGGTATCCCAATCCTTGTCCAGGAACCACTTGGTACAAAGACGGGATCATCCTGTTGTTAACCAAAGGTTTTTGTATGTCTTCTTGCAGGTGAAGGCAGACTCAGTGCCCTTTAGGGGACAGTCTGGCAGTACCCCAAGACTAGGCACCCTGACTAAATACTGATTTGGCCAGGAGGGGCCCTCGGGAGGAGGTGCCTGTTCCTGACAGTGTGTTGCAGCCTCTTCCCAGTACCTCTGAGCAGCACCAGACAGGCAGGCTGCAGGCAAACAGGGGCTCTAACAGGGGTAGAGGATTGCTGACTTGCTGAGAATCAATTACATGCCCTCATAGTTACTGTTTGCAGGTGCTGGGCATGCTTGGAAAGATCCTGCAGCATATTCCTACTTAAGAAGAATAAAAAGGCTTTATACTTAAGTGATTCTGTGGCTGACCATTGATTTCTGAAGGAAACTCTTCAGTTGTTCCTCACTAAGTCTTTTATCTCTTGTGGGTGCTGCAATTTTCAAGGATAGTAAACCTTTCAGTGAATTCAAAGATCATCATTATAAGACATAGATCTATATAGCATACTTTGCTATACAAAATATATGCAATCTGCAAGCAGATGCAAGGCAGGTTTCTCACAACCTGACCTTCACCACCACATGCTGCATGGGATTTTGTGTGACTCTTGTCAGATGTTGGAAGTTGAATCAACTGCTCTGGGTCACTCAAAATTTGTGAGATTTTTCAGTATGTTTTAGTGGTAGTTTTTTCAGCTTTTAAGTTTTTAAAGTTTTTTATAGAATTGGGAAATCTATCCACATTTTTTGTTCAGGGGACTCCTACCTGCCTATTTCATCCAGTAGGACTAAGACTTCAATTATCCTAAGAAGAAAAGCTAACTATTTTATTTGTTCCTTTTCCGGAAGAAATGCACTGGAATTCAGTCTATATGCAATTTCTCTGAATCATGGTTTGGGAATTTTCTTGTGTGAGGTTCCTGTATTATAAGTTTGCTTCAAAAAGAAACATGATTAAATATAGCCAGGGAGATTGAAAGACTTTGGACAGAGATAAATATTATTTTTCTCTGAATTTCCAAAGTGTTCCTGAAAGCATTTCAAGCCTTTCAGATGCAACTTTAATCTGTCATTCCAGGAGAAATACAGTAGTTTCGTCATAAGCTGCCTCATACATTGTGCAAAGCAAAGGAGACTGTGTCTTTCTCTGTGTTTTAGAGACACTGCACATGGGCTGAAGCAGAGTCTAAATTCACCAGCCATCAGGGACTTAAGTTTTAAGCCTCCTGTTTCCAAACCTAAGATGTCATGAAAATTCAGCAGACAGGGAGGTAGTGGAAGTGTGAAATAGCATTTCACCACTGCAGCTTTGGGATTAGGCTTTGACAGGTTCATGGCAGGGGAGTTTGTTTATCTGATCCTCTCAAAATGTCCTGCTGGTGCAGACTCCCCCACAGACTTATTCACACTGTTTTGCTACAGTCAGTAACTTTGAGTCCATGGAGACTTTGGACTGGAACAGGAACAAGAGAGCTCAGGACTGAATCTCAAACAAGACGAGACAGGACTGGGGCAGCAGGGAGTGCAGCCCAAGAGCAGGGTCAGTCTGTGTGCACTGGCTGAGCTGAGGCACAGGGGGCAGTGGGCTCTGGACTAGAGCAGTGAAAGTTGTAAGGACCTAAGCTGAGCTGCAGGACAGAACCAGTCCCTGATTCAGCTGGGCACCACACTGAAACACTCTTTTCTTTCATTCATTTGCAGTGATGCAAGGTTTTAAATGTGAGTGCAGGGTGCCCCAGCTCCTGGATGACTTACAGCAGACAGTGGCTCAACTTCTGCATGTGATTTACAGTATTCTGGGCCAAGAAACGTAGCTGGTTTGCTGTTTGGATGTTAATCTGATGTCTTGGTCATCTGAGGGTTTCATGTGTGGCTGCCTGCAAGGCTCACAGTCTTTAAACTCTGGCCACAACTTGAGCAGCCGCTGCCATCTTTCCTTGGTTCAGTTCCCTGCTGCTTCCTCCAAGCCTCCCTCAGCAATCCTGTGGTGGATACCACAGGCAATCTCATTGCTCCCAACCTAGTTTGCTCCAATAGAATAAATATTCCTCTAAAGGCACTTCTTCAGAGGAGCCTTCTCCTCTGCTGTTGCCCTTAGAACTTGCAAAGTTTTCCCTACTCACAGGACTTCTTTTTCTATAATTTCCTTTATTTGTGAGAACAGCTGGACAACTCCAACTGTTTCCTTCCATGAGCACTTTGGAAAATGAGGTGATAACCTCAGCTCTTCTTGAACCTTGAGGTTAGCTGGGGGAGGGTTGCAGGTTAAATTAACAGTCTGCAGAATATAGGAGGTTAAGGGCAAAGAGGTTTAGAACTAGTGAAACTTTCCATCTCACCTGGGCTATGTCCCTTTCCCCTGTGCTGCTTGTCAAACGTCAAGAGAACACAGCTTGACTACATTTTTTCCGATTATTGTAATCCTTTGGTAGTGTTAAAAGGGCAATCTTCTAATTAAAACTGGGGCCTTGCACTATCCTTTAAGTGCCAGCAGGATGCACTGTCAGAGGGGCAGCACATTCTGGGGGAAAGGCATTACTGAGAGATGATCTTGCTCAGCTGCAAGGCCTCTGGATTTCTCTTAGAGCAGGGTCACTTGCTGGATAGGATATGCGAGTTAAAACAAGTTTCTTTCCCCGTGTATGTCCAAAGTGGAAATAATGTGCATTTGATACACACTTACAAAAGACAAAGAGCAGTCAACAGCCCACAATAAGGCATTGGGCCTTCTGCTTAGACTCTTCTTTTCTATGCTAAGAGGTAGTAAATAGCACAATTCAAAGGAAATCATGGTGAGGGTGAAACAAGTAGTTTTGGAAGACACCTTTTATATAGCTGTCACCAAAAGTAGAGCAAGAAGGTGACTTCTTGTGTGTTTTGTAGTTTCTGACAGCTGTCAGAAATGCATTTCATCTTCTGGGAGTGTAAGGGATAGCATCATCCATCAGGTGATACCCTGCAGCTCTTCGATATGCAATGTCATTTTTGGAGTGGTGCAAGGTCTGGAAGGTGTCTTGCATGGCCTAATGCTCTGCCCCCTTTTAAGGCCATGACTGCTGTGCCACTGCTCTCAGGGGGCAGATAGTGTGGCAGCCCTTTATTATCCTTGATGCCCTGAGCAGTAGCCACCCCATCTGTCCAGGCTGTTCTTCTTTTGGGAGCCACATGACTAGTGCTGCCAAGAATCTGCCTGGAGCAACATCAGACAAGCTGAAAGTGGCTTGCTCTCTCCATGACTAAGGCTGTATGTGAGGGAAGACTACTCTGGTTACTTGTCAAAAAAAGGCTTAACAGGTGGCAGCATCAAATGTCCTTTATGAGTGCAGTGAATGATGTGACAGTGATTTTCTTGTGGCCTATCATTGGATTGTTACTTTTAAATGGTCAGTGAAAGGTGACTGAGAGAACAAACCACCTGACTGACTCTTGCTATGTAGGGAAATTAGATAGCAGGCTGCAAATTCATATTTCCTTTTCTTCAGCTTTCTGGATTGCTCCTCAATAAAGATTAAGAGGAGAACAAGTCTGTCTGTAGTGTCACACCTCTTACTCCATTTTTTGAGAATCTGGGGTAAGTATTTGCATTCATAAAACAGAAGAATGAGGGTTTAGGAGTGGTGCCAGCCGTGATCGTGTGGAACTGCAACACACTACTGCTGAATACTCCTCACGAGAGTCTGAAACAGTTTATGAGTGTATGTGTTGTTAATGGCCCTATGATTAGGAGTCTGCCTTTGAGTTCAAACACCAATTGTTTATCTGCAACTGGAAATTCCCAAGGTGTTGGTTGCCACAGACATGAGGGAAGAAAGACACAAGCTGGTGAATCCAGGCCCACAAAAAATGGGAGCAGAGAGGATTTTACACAATCACTGAGAAAGATCCTGCCTTAACTGATGACACTGCTTCTCTCAGACCAGCATTATCATTACGTGAATGCACTCTAGTTCATATTTTTGCCATTAATATAAGAATTTGTTGATGAGGGTGATCAGCAGGAGGCAGGACAGCAGAGGAGATAGGGAAGTTTTTATCTCTAATTTGTCTTTTCAAATCCAGTTCAGCTCAGCACTGACTGGTGGTTATTAGTGTCTTATATTTCTTGGTAGGCCCTGCATGAAATAAATGAGCAAATCCTTCATTCAATTGCGCCTCAGAAAAACATCATCCATAACTGACACTAATTAGACACCTCATTGGCAGTCTTGCAGAGAGAGCAAAAATTGATAGAGACCATGCTCTCATATTCCCTCAGGTTATCAACACCTTCAGGCATAGGGTCCTTGCAGGTCAGGTTGGGTGTAGAATGGTGACCTAAGCAGGAGCCTGGAAGAGCTTATCCTGATTGTAGAGTTAAATGAGATTTAGACTTCCTGCACTGCAGGGTGTATTACAAGCTGCATTGCTTGTAATACACCAAAGGTTTTGCTTGGCTAGAGAGCTGGAGAGAGGTGCAGCCACCTACTACTGGTGCCAGCTCTCTGGGAGTCTGAACTGTTAATCCAAGAGTAAGTATGTAGATGGCGAGCATCTCTTTATTCTCCAGGAACTCAGCTGGCTCAAAGTCTCAGCCAGACCAAAGGACCACTAAATATATGTTCTATGGATAACAGTTATGCAATTTCCAAAGGAGATGAGAATTTCCTATCAGAACACATGAGTGCAGACTCAGAGGCTGATAAGAATGTTGCCAGGTTTTGGTTCTTGGAGATTGCATGATGAAGCTTGGGAGAGTTCTTCAATTTATAACCAAAAAGGTTGAAATTTGAAATTAGCTACCAGCAAGTGAAGACCATCCTTCTTTTCCTTACAGACACATTCTTGCTCCTGCTTGGTGAATTGCTTACTTCTTTAGTGCCTTTAGAGTGCAATTGTAGGTTCCCTTGGAAAGTGTCCCAGTTACACACCTTTTCCCTAGGCTATGAGTCCCTGGGGGAGGCTTCCTGTGGACTGTTTGCTTAGACACCTGTGCACTATAATGTATGTCTAATTGAAATTGCATTAATGGTATGATTCCATTACAGCTGAGCAAGATGCTTGCAGCAAGAACACTCCCAGCGGGCCTTGAATCAGCTGCAATAGATAATTTATAAAGTACTGTGGATCCGCTCAAAGCTCCAGTGTTAAGTACAGGAGACACAGGGCTATTCATTATTAACACCACATTATGCTTTTTGCTCAGCAAAAAGTGTGGGTCTGGGTTGAGCTAGGCTCTATCGAAGGTGAGATTTGGGACTGTCAGTTTGACCAAGATATTCCTCAGACACTGCCTCTAAGTCTGGGACAGCTTTTGAACTCTCTTTGAAAGGTAACACATCTCTCTTCTGTCATGGTATTCTAAGAATTTTGTAGGTGCTCTTTAGATTTTCTTGCTTTGCACTGTAATTTTTATGAAAAGACTAGGGGTGAAAAGAGCTAACAGCTGCTTGGAGGGAGGCCTGATGCACAGCAGCATGTTGGGCTGCTCTGAACACAGTCTCCAGTTACTGCAAATCTGAGTTTATCTCCTCACTTCCACATTTCTGCATGTATTTCCTAGCCAGCATCTTCCAGAAGCCTTTGCTATTTCAAACAACCACTGTTCTTACAGCAAGAAAAGGGTGGAGAGAGGAATGGGGTTTTTTGCTATGACAGCAGGGTAGTGAAAGGGTGTTTACCTTAGCAGTGGCTATCCCGACTAAACTAATCCCACACTATCCAAGTGTCCAAGTGGGAGGAGGGGAAAAAGAAGAGGTGAAAGAAAGAGGGCACCATCTGCTTCTGAATCTTCAGCTTCCTGTTCCTCTTGCTGTCATTCTTTCTCCCCAGAGCCTGATGTCATCCATGCCTGGACAGCGCTGCTCTCTTTGGCACTCCCCTCTCTGAAGCAAAGCCCCAGCTTCCCCTTGCGGGAAGTTCGAAAACACAGAAACAGGCAGCACCTGCTAAAAAATCAGAGAGCATGAAAGGGAGAGAGAGGAAAAAAAACCACTAGAGGCAAGTTTGTCCTCACTGTGTCTCGCATTCCTTCTCTCCAGAGCTCTGTAAGTGTTCCTGTTCTCCTGCATTTTCTGTTATTATTCGTTCTAGTGTCCTGTTCTTCAAGACAGCACTGGCAGGAGCTCCTCAAATGCGTGTACCTTATTGAAGTGTGGAAAGGTAGATTAGCAACAAGAGCTGCTTCAATTTGGAAATTAAAGCAAAAATCTATGAAAAAATGAAGACTTCCCAAAAAAAGCTTTGCATGCCCTTGTGAGGATGTTCTGGGTTATTTCCCCTCTTCTTCATAGACTGTAAAAAACATTACATGTTTTCATCTTCTAAAGACAAGAATATTCTTTACAAAATTCTCACCTTCTTGACCTCTTTGTAATTAACTGTACTAGCAAGTCATCAGCAATTGTTTTTACAACAAAACTTGAAGCCAGAAGAGGAGGATCAATATGACCTTCTGATTCTCCATTCATCTCTCTCCACTCCACATGTGCAGTCAGAGCTACCACCAATGTTTTTAGTAATATTTTAATTTTAACTGTGCATTTGTGAGGAAAAGAGGGAAGGTTCTTTTGGCATTGAATCTTCCAAGTCTACGCAGAGCTTTGAGTATCTTGGCAGGAAGATGTGCATTTTTAAGGGGTCACAGATTGAAATTGTCAGCAGGCAATTTGCCCTCTAAAAGAAGAAACATAGAAAAAGTTTTGAGGCTTTTAAAATGACTTTTTCTTTATAAATAGAATGAAAGTACAGGCTTGAGAACTTGAGAACTGAGATCAGACACACGCCAGGAAGCATGGCCTTTTCAGTTATTTATTGAGTTGCATTTTTCATTTGTAGTGCTTCACAGTTGCTCTTTATGAACTTCTTCCTCTCCTCCCACTGTCTCTTCTTCATCTGTCCTTTACACAGCTTTAATACTTGTGGGAGCAGCTGTATTAACAGCTCTAGAAACTTGTAGAGAGAAGAGAATATGTGCATTTGATGGCTCCAGCAGCTGAGAGCCTGATGCAAACTCCACTAGAAGTCATGGAAAATAAGAAAGAATTGAAGTAGGGACACTGGAACTGCAGTTAAGCACAATCCATACCAAGTCTATCAAGACATACATCTGCATCTGCAGAAAACTCTCTGCTGGCCTCCTGACTCCCTCAGGAGATCACTAGGAAGTGTGGCTTTGTCCTATTACATTGGCTGTCTGATGTCTGCTGCTTAGCTGGCCAGTTGGCTGCTTATCATTTTGGATTTTTTTTCTTAAAGGTAATTGGTGGCTTTTGACCTTCTGCTTTGGTTCTTCACATAATCTATCAACACGAGTGGACTGAGCAGTGAAAAATCTCTGAGAAGATCAATGTGGCCCTCCCTTACCACCCGTCCTTGTAAAAAGCCCAGATAGGCTGCTATCAGCACAAACAGGTTCAGAGGCATTTTCACTTCTCCTGCTGAATTGGTCTTGTTTCCTCTCTCTCGTTAAGGTGTGAACATGAACCAACAGGGAAAGAAAGACAGAGGCTTGACTGTGAGTCTGCCTGCAGCCCAGCATCCCACCCTGGGAAAATGTCAAACAGCAAAACTCTTTGTCTTCCATTGGATCAAAAGCTGTAACTTCCAGTGGTTCAACTTGAAAAATGCCGTTCAAATGCCTTTCTTTGAGTTTCTGGTTTGGGTTTTTTTGTTTCGTTCTTCTTTTTTTTTGTTTGTTTTAGTTTGTTTTGGTTTTGTTTGGTGTTTTTGTTTGTTTGTTTGTTTGTTTTTGGTGGGGTTTTTTTCTTTTTGTTTGTTGTTTTGGGTTTTTTTAATGAAGTGGATTTGTCCAAGCATCTCAAATTTGCCATGAGTTTCCTTTCAGGCCTGCTGCTACACAGCTGGGATCCTAGCAGTTCTGGTTGCTCTAGCTCAATCAGGGCTCCTTGGCTTCCAGGCTTCCTGCCAGGAAAATCTTTAGTATCCCAGCTGGATCTAGGTTTGCCAGGCTCTCCATTCTGCCCACTGATCAGGTAGACAGGAGAACCTGTGAGGAAACAGTCAGATTTCTGCCAGAAAATTCAATTAAGCAAGTTCATTCCCATGAAATAGTTGATTCCATTAAACTGGCATTTTTCAAATGGAAAGCTGTTCTGTCTCAAAGCTCATGTCCAGCTTTGCTCATTAGTGCATCCATCCATGAACAAAAGGTAGGTTGTGCTGGAGACCAATAATTGAAATGCTTAAATCCCTTCCATCAAGAGCAGAACAGAGTAACACTTCAATGTCTGGCTCCATTTTACCAGCTTAATTTTTTCTGCAGATACTAGATCTTACAGGACCTCTGTAAGATGGGGATTTCTGTTCCCTTTAGCAGACAGAGACAGGACTGGGACAGGGCACAGAATATCTTGGTCTTTATAGAGAGTCAGTGGAAACTCTGCAGAAGCTTCCAGTTCTGACTGAGTGTTTTTAGAAAGAGTCCCTTTCCTTTAAAGGTTCTTCAGGAAGTCTTGTCAGGGCATTAAGATTTCTGGGGCTTTTTGGCAGTGGTATTCAGAAAGTCTTGCCTCATCCCCTTTACTCAGGCCTGAAATTGTTTGTTACACACTTTCTGTGTGAATCACATTTCCGTAGTGACTCTCCTGTCTGATTTTCTCAGCTGCCTCTGTCATTGTTTGCTGTCTTTACAGCAAACTCTGGTGGAACTGGATCACACACTTTTTTGTGATAGGTCCAGGATTTGAAGGATTTGAAATAGGATTTGAATAGGAAACAGGAAAGATGGAGCACGTAGCTCCTGTTGACATCCCACTCAGCACTTTTATCACTGGCTGATTTAAGTGCTTCTTGTTGGTAACTACTGCTTTACAGATTACAACTTTGAGAGGTTTCTTAATCCATTTCATCCTGATTGATGGAAAATTGCATGTGAAGTGGACACAAGACATGGGAGGAAGGGCTTATGAGAAGGGCCTCAAACTAAATTGCATGTGTGTAAAGAAACTGGCTTTATTCTACTAATCTGATTTTGTGCTGCACCAGTTAACAGTGACATATTGATTCTTCACCAGTGCAGAGAACCGAGAGACTTTAGTGTTAAAAGCATCAAAACCTAGCGACATCGAAGATGTAGTTTAACAGGCTCAAAGATAAAAGGCAAACTCTTCTCTGGGACTGCAGGCAGAGATGAAGAGTGGGACAGCTTCATGATTTAACACCTTGTAATTTTTATATCGATGCAAGCTGCTACCATTCTTACTTAGCATCATTTTACAGTCACTTTGCACCTGATGTAAATGACTGCTGACAACTGATAGTCACACCAGCCATCCAAGTATGATATTAGTAAGAGTGTGTAGGCAAGTAACAAAAGAATCTCTTTGTTTTCTCCTGTCTGGAGGAGAGTAGAAGATGGACAGACACTTGATCTGAAAATAAAATCAGCCTCATTGAGCACTTAGTATTGCTCCTTGAGGACAAAAATCAAAGTGGGTTCTGGTGAGAATGAAGTTGATTATTTCTAATCAAGATTTATTGGCTAGTTACAAACACACTACTAGAAATCAAGGCATTTAGTTTGGTGTAATTGCATTTTCATTTTACCTTGCTGCATTTTAAGTGGTCTTTAAGTGGTGTATATGTTCTGAGTCAGGTTAAATTTCCTAAATAGGACATATGAGCTCAATGCTCTTTAGCAACAAAGCAAAGTTCCTGTTTAGGGAACAGGACTCAGCAACATGTTCATAAAGCTTTATTATTCCTTTATATAGAGAGAAGGGATAACCTTCCTTCCTACTCGCTGCTGTTCTTGTACCGAAAGCTGAACAGAAATGTTTTGCCACATTTTTTTTTCTTTTCCCTTTTCCTGCTTACCTTCTAGGGGACTTGCTTTATAAACAATAATATAATAGGGCTGGGAGGCCTCATACACACAGAGATTGGTCCCAGCGAAGACTATCTCCTCCATATGGCAGCATATGTTTCTGTGCATTTCCTGATAGAGCAGCCCTCTCCCTGTGGCATTTAAGCAGGGTATAATTAGCTGTGTACAGAAGCAGAGTGTTGATAACATTTTGCTGGAAGGGTGCCATCAGCGTGACTGTTCTTGGTGTTGGTTGCCGACAGTAACGCTGTCTGTAGAGAACAGTCACTGCAAATCTGTGGAATGCTCCTGCACACCCCGAGCTCCTGCACCACTCTATCATTGGTGGTGCCTAGAGAGCAGTCCTTGGAGCTTTGAATGCTTAGCAGGAGAGAGGTTCTGGCCTGTTTGTTTAGCCATGTATCTTCTTGATTGCGGTTTGACAGGATTAAGCCCAACTGCAGATTGGCATCACTACTGGTCTACTCCCTGTTCCAACATACTTGCTCCCTGTTCTCTCCCAGCTTCTGTCAGCAGTGCAAGGGTTGAAAAAAGGAAAAGTGAAAAAAATCCAGGAATATTTCTCCTTGAAAAGTTCAGTCCCTTGCAGGGTCTCCTCCCTGCTTTCCCTATAATGAACTCTTCCTGTCTTTTTGCCATTCCATGCAGACAGAGACAAGGGATTACAGAGGACCATGCAATAGCTATCCTGAGAGTGAGATATGGAAATAAGTTATAAATACGTGAAAATAAGGCTGTCTCAGAGAGTACCCAAAAGCAGAGATTCAAAGAAGATTGCAGAAAATGTAGGGTCACGAATCATTACTAGGGCTGAGCAATTTCCATTTTCCTGTAAGCAATTATAGGTTGATTTATAGGATTATAACTTCTTTATCCATTTTATGCTGTTTACAATAACCTCGGGTGTTCCATTATCTGTGCAAGCATCCTGTAGTCTTCTGAGTACTTTCAGCCTGTTGACTTCTGTGATAATTGTAGAAGTCAATCCCAACAGCTAATACTATTTTCTGATCTTAGATGTACTGCTTTGGGGTTCCTATTTCTCCATTTTAAAATCTCCTTCTGTGCTTACACATAGCTCAGCTTTCAGAAGTGCTGCTGAGGCATGTCTGTAGCCTCTGTGGGGAAAGAGGTGAAGAGTCAGTGCTGAGTTCTGAACCCACAGGTCTCTGCAGCAGAGCACTGTGGTGGCTTCCCTGTTTATTCACTCACCAGTAGCCCTGAGTGCTGTGGCTGTGCTCCTCCTGAACCCAAGCTAATTCACAGCTTTGATGCCTCAGCATGCTGTGCTCTCATTTTTTCAGCTCCAAGGATACCACACAAGGTGTGGGCTGGGTGTCACCGTGTCCATGGTGCACTGATGTCCTGCTGGTGGCTGCTCTGTCCTCATGACAGACAGACAAGCAGCACCAGATCCTTCAGCTGAATATTCTTTAGCAACAGAAGTACTGTCAGTTCTTCTATTCTGCAGACAGTAGGGCTGTACTATTTCACACACAGCCGCACAGACACCCTGCTCAACAGACACTCTTGTGCACTACCTTATAGTTTAATAATGCAGATGGATTTTCAAAAGTAACAAAGGAGCCAAAACTTTGGACTAAGAAAGGAGTTCTCCCTATTCCCCTGCCCTCACTTGAAATTTGTCAGGGTATCCAAAAGAAAGCTAAAGACCCACACTGGTTGTTTCAACTCAGAATGGCTTACTGAGGCTGAAGAAAGGAAGATTGAGTCCTTGAGGACCATGTAAAATCTATGCACAATCTGTTTCATTATGCAAAGTGATACAGATTTTAGAACAGAGCCCTTAAATGTATTTAGCTGAGGTACTACTGGCAAAGACAACAGCAGCTCTTGCTCTGTATGTGTACTGGAAGAGGCTTTTTTGTGCTACGAGTTTTTCTGTGAGTTTGAAACAACCTATGCATCACACCAGAGCTTGAGACCTCAAATAATCTAGATTGTTTATGGAAAGAGAGAGTGGCAGGGAGCATATGCCTACTTCTCTGTGTTTTATTTGAAGTCTGATCCTGAGGGAAGTGTTTATTTAGACACCTTGCTTGGTTTGAATTTGGAGAAGCTATCAGGTCAAATGGGTGCAGTATCTCAGCTTGTTCTCTGTTTGTTAATGTCTTCTGAATAAATCAGCACCCAAGAAGAGCACATTTTATTGAATATTTTGTCTGTAGATGTAGATAAATTTGGCCTGACCTTTTGTGTTCTTGCAGTACTAATAATGGTTTCTTCTTTGCTGTGTGTGCAATCTGAGTCTGACTGCCTCTATGCTCTCTGTGGTAGGTACATTTGCTGGTGTTGTGTGTTAATCCTAGAGTTTCTGCAATTTTTTTTTCACTTTATTCCCCAGCCCTCTTGTAACTCTAGAAGCTGAGAAAATTAACTTTTAGAAAAAGTATGGCTGCAACCTCTATAACGACAGAACAGAAAAAATGGTAGATAAATATAAAATACTTCATTTTCTCAGAGGCTGTCAGTCCTTCAGAAAACCCCAGGGGTGCATAAAATTGTGCCTTTTGCTAGCAAAATCACTAAAGAGATGCCTGGGGTTTGTGAAATTAGAATAAAAACCCCAATGTTTTGGGGTTGTCTGCTGGGATATTGACTGGAAAGCTCAGGAAAGGCAAGGTCAAGTCCTCCATGTGTCCTGTGGCTGTGAAGCAGGAATGCTGGCTTTTCCGAAGCAATTGGAAAAGCAGTCTGAGCCCCAGCTCCCACCCTCACTGGTGTCAGTGTGGAGTGCTGGTGGAGAACAGCCACGAGTGCCCAGCCACACTTCCCTCCACTCTGCACTTCACTTCTGCAGCACTCCCTTCTCCACACAGCCAGAGTGCAGGGGCGGCTGGGTTCCATCTGAGGCACATTCCTTGGTCACACCATGGCACAAAGAGGCACAAAGAGATTTCCGGCCTTTCTGACCTGCAGTCTTGACAGGAAATACAGTGGAGGGAAAGATAAAAACAACAAGAGAGCAAGTGAGGTTTTCTCAAGCCAGGGCTTCTCTGCCTTGAATTGGTGCAGATAGAAGAATGGGAGGAAGCGGCCTTTGAGGGCTGCTGGAGAGGCAGGTTTCTATTAATAACCTTGTTTATGTGATCCCAAGGCATTGTTACAGGAATTTCTGCAGGCTGCAAGTTTCTTGTTGCTTAGGATTTACCCACCTCGATTTTTTACTTTACTCGAAACAGAGAAATTTTAGAGAACACTTCTTTGGAAGAGACTGCCTTTATCCCCTTTCCCCACACTTTTGGTGTCCTTTAAACAGGGATGGAAATCCTCACATTGCCTCAAACCTAAAAGAGCCTCCTTTTTCAGTCACAGTCCCAGCTGAGAAGATTCCCTCCTTTCCGCTGCAGAGCAAAAAATGTTGGCAATGTAATTGCAAAAGCCTTTCCGTGCCAGTGCTTCCCTCACCTGTGCTATTGGCAGCCAGCGCTTCCTTTAAGCCCTCCCTGTTTGTTCCCACCATAGCAAGCATTCAGAAAGGAATTGTGCTTGTTTGTTCCACATCCTTGTGAACGGCCATTGTTTGAAGCAGCCGTGGACAAAGGCTTGGAGAGTTAAAAAAGAACATTCACCAGTAATTTTTGGCAGTACAGTAGAGCTGGAGAGGGCTGCTTTTAGATAGTGATACATACTGTTTAGTGGGATATATCGTAAAGTAATGAGTTTGGGCCCTCTTTAGCCCTCTCAAAACTAGGCATCTGTGATAAACTACCCTAATATCCCTTTATTGCCCTTTTTTCTGTGCTTTCACCTTCTCAGAACAGTGATGTATTCTACTATTCTGATATATTCTACTGATGATTACTCTATATGCAAAAAAGACTTCAGTGATACAACACATGGATGTTCTAAGCAAGTAACAGGGTGACTCCAGATCACAGTTCCTGAGGAGTCTGTGAGTATCCTTTATATCTGCTGCTATCAGACCAATCCTTTCACACCACAGCAAAAAGAGTTTTAACCCTTCCCAGTGAGTGGCTGAGAGGATGTGGAGGTGCACAGCTGTGCTGAAATGAGCATTTGAGATTGGTAAGATGCAATCTTTGAGCTGCTGCTGAAGAACTTTGAACACAGTTGAATGAGATGGAGAGGACATTTTCTTTGGTGCTGTTAGGTCTGGACAGCTTTTCTGCAGGGTTTGGATTTATTTTTTTTTATCTTTGCTTTATGTTTTATTGAGATACATTCTGTATTAAATTAAATGGGCAGCTGCATTAATTCAGACATGCAGCTTCCAGGAGAAGTCCCACAGTCACAGGAGTTTTTCTCTGCATTACCATATCTATGTTTAAAGCTAGGCCATCTCAGCAACTTTTAGAGAAATATACTGTATAATTTAACAGAGAACACAAAACAGTGAACTACGGTATGAGAGAGAAAGGAAGGAGAGAATATTAAGAAAATCCTTTAAAATAATACATTTTCCCCAGAGTGAACTAGAGGAAAAACCCGACAGTATTCTCATAGCCCCAGCAACTATGTAAATTTGTGCCATTTTGAGATCTGCTGGCAGCAGCTTCTCTTCAGTTTTGAAAAACTCAGAACCCAAAGGCTGACCCAGCTGTTTGAGACTGGAGGCAGGATCAGGTTTATAAGGGCAAACATGCTATATAAAGTGCATCTGTTGTCTAGTGACCAGGCTGGTACCTGTGGTTTGGTTTAGTGTGAAAGGTGAAGTCCGCGCAATGTGAACCGAAGCCAGACCTACAAAGTCAGAATCATCTGGTAAAGCAATTTTTTTTCCCATGTGCCTTCAGCTGCAGCCAATGTGAAAGATTTTCAAAGGAAGACAAATATGTGTGAGTCCTGCCCTTGACTAAGTGCGGTGAGTGGGTGGCAGATATCTCAGGAATTCTTCCATGGTGATACTTGAGATTATTTTAGAGTGCACCTGTAAAGATCTGGGATATTAGAAGTCTCACGGGTGTCCTCTCATGTGCCTCCTAGGAATTCCCCACATCCTAAAGGAATTGGCTGTCTGAAAGGTTTACAAAAGAGCTCTTCCCATACAGCTTCTGCAGACCTCAGCCAGAGCCACTGTTCTGCTGGGGGTAGTGCTCTGTGCCTGGGCCCACAGGGAACCTCTAGGAAAATCCTGCCTTCCCCCTGCTAGTAATGAGTAAGTGCTGGAGGCACTTTCCTGTATGTATTGATGCCATGTCCTTTGAAGCTGCAGTTCCCACAGTGTATAAAGGCTGTAGCCCTCCCTTTGATGCCCAATGAAGGCTAGGGTCACTGTATTTGACCTCAGTAACTCAAGGTTTGAAATGGAACAAAAAAGAGTCAGTAACCACTCAGAGTAGCCCATGAGGTTTGATCTTGTGTAATGTAATACTCCATGACAAGAGCTTCCACTGTTGCTGGAGGAAAGAGTGTGACACAACATGGGCAATCTCAGCTCTTTACAACAGAGAACTGGGGCAAGTTTAACTGTAGAGAGACTCAGTGATAAACATCTCCTCTTACCCCATCTGTAAATCCCTTCAATGTGATAGAATTGCCACTACTGGTCCAGTAGCAGAATGTGCAAAGCCATCTGGCAAAATTAAAATGAGTGGGATTTTCTTCTTTGTGCAAGGAAAATGCCCATACACCAAACTACACAGTGTTTCCAAACTGTTTCACGTGGGAGAGGGTGTAAAGGGCTCCTTTTCCAGCTGCTGGTCTACTAACTAGCAGAGCTGACTTTCATTTCTTGAATAAATCATTCTCATTTGGGTGATGATGCTTCCCTGGACTGTGGCATTATGCCATCTCATTTTCCATAAGCCAGCCTGCAAACACAAAAGCTCTGGGTTGCTGGCCAAATGTTGAACAAGGAGAAAATCAGCAGGTCTAATGTTGAAATTATTGATAGGATTTTAAAGCAGTCTTGTAAATACAGTGGAATTAGTCCTGTCATCTCAGTTAGAGCAATCAAAAGAGTCATTAAAGTTTAATAAAGTTGAGTGATTCATCTTTTGCTGTAATATTTTCAAATAATTATCCTACTTAAGGTTTAAGCTCCTTGAGAGTGTAGAATCGAGGCAGATGTGAGAAGGGCTGAGAAACTCTGAATGCAGTGTTACCTCCTGCTACCTACTCTCTTCTAAACTTGATACCTTTTATTCCTGCTGATACTGTTTTGCTGTACTGAGAGTTACAAGCTCGTTCTTGGTGAATGTGCTCAAGAAGCTGCAAAACCCCGATGAGTGCTTGGCCTAAACAGTCTGGGATCTCATTTCTGACAACCCCCCATCACACCATGCCTCCTTGTACCCTTCTGGTGGGTACATCCAATATCCAGGACTTCTGGGGAACACAGCAGCCCCGTCACAGGCACAGTGATGCAAAGCACAGAACCCAGAACCCTGCAGGTGTGGAAGCCAGCCCAGGGACACCTGCAGCCTGGGAGAGGATATAGCTGTGCACCTCAGCTCTCTGGTACAGCAGATGGTAACAGCCACTGTTGTGGTGTGTTCAATGGTTAGATGTTTCCAGAGCCTCAGGCTGCTGCTTTGCTTGGCTGAATTCCCCTTCATGAATGTTTGCTTTTGAAAGAGATTTATTTAGAAGGGAGAAAATATGGCACAGATAACTGTGCTGACCAGAAGAAAGGAGTTTAAAGGCAGGTCCTTATTTCTATCAACAGTTAAAATACTCAGCAGGTTAGCTGTTATATCTGTGTATTAAAAAAAGGAATTCACTGTGAGCAGAGTGTGCACACTTACTTCAGCTTAGAGACACTCATTAAGCTGTAGTGACTAATTAACTTACAATTGTTTCTCCAAGCCCTAAATAAGAGGCTTGCAAACTATACCAATGCCACACCTTCTTTTCCCTGGCATAGAAAGAAGGGCTAAGACACCAATATATCGGAGACAGAAAAAACAGCCTTGGCTAAAACCTGAGTTAAAAAGTATGCCTTAGATCACAACTAGGCATTTCAGGCATTCAGCTTTTTCTTGACCCAAACAGGAAGCGAGTTCATACAAAATTTTGGTCATGGGGTCAGAATGTACTTTCTGAGTTTTTCTCTCTGTGTTACACATAATCCTTGGTGATGGATCACTGGATAATGTCCCCATATCTATTTCTCTCTAATGGAGACTTCCTCCAGAAGGAATCCCATGTGGGTTTTTGTGCCTAGGCTGAAATTATATTTGTTGTAAGATGGTTTTTTTAACAGTGAAAATCTTTACTGTTTACTAAGAAGTGGGACCAGGCATCTTGATAAAGGCCAGACAGCTTATCTTGTTCCTCAGCACCTCAGAGTGGGCAAGAGGCAGGCATATGCCCAGACCCTGGAGCACAAATCAGCACTGCAGTAATGACTCCAGCTACTTTGATAATGATTGTAACACACACAAGGGCTAAGAAGTGACTGAAGAGCAGGTGGAGTGGCTTGTTCAGACCCCATCTCAGCCATTCTGCTGTCACAGAGGCACCAGCCTGGCTGGGTATGATTAACCACTTACAGCTCTTTCTTCGCACTGATGGGAAGTGATTCAGAACAGCATTTCTCCCCTTTGAGTGAAGTCGAGAAAGTGTGTGCAGAGAACAGGCACCACCTTGTTTTATTTCCTGATGGCTCCACAAAACCTGAACTGCCTGTGAAAAATGCTCTGCCAAGAATGAGGGAGGGTTTGGCCTCAAATCACCCTGGTAAGGTGCTTTAAATCTCTAAACTAGATGGTCAGATATATGTCTTACCCATGGCAGTCAGAGACTCAAATATGAGGTGTCTTTCTTTGAGAGCTGTGCATCCACCCTGCTATTCCATGATTATCTAATGTTTGTTGTATTGGACTGATAATGCAGGAAAACCACCATTCTCTTATGTGGACCGTATGCTTGACCCTTAGCTAGAGAATTTTGCTTTTCACCAGGGAGATGGCATCTTTCCAGGTAGAATGAAAAATCCCTTTCTGGGGAAAACTAGTTCCTCAAATGTCAGACCTTTGTGTTAAGACAGAACTAAGATACATCCATGCAGCTCACATAGAAATTAGGCAGCACTGAATTGCAGTTATCTAGCTTTCCAGTAATTCAGTGGTGAATTACATTTGGTTTTAGAAAGCACTGCGTTCAGTGAAAATGGAAGTCTGTCAAGGCTGCCTCTGGATGCATGCCTTTCTGTATTCCCAGTGCCTAAATATTTGCCATTTCCCACATGGGGATGCTGACATGGCATTAACTTTCTGCAGACATTCCCTGAAATGGCAGTCTGGGGACATTCAGCAAAAGGCTTAGTCTTTTGTGTGCTCTGATGCTTGAATCAGCAAGAGAAAGGTTTAGGTCCATTGTCCCCACACAATTATTTTTTTTTACTTTGTGCAACATGTGACTCTGTCAACTATATGCAAAGTAAAAGCTTTCCAGAGCAGTTTTAGGGTTTTCTCTTCATTTTCAAATGTAGGGAAAAAAAATCAAAACCAATAAGAAGCAGCTGAAGATGATAGTCCAAGATTAAAACATAGGATCATCTTCTAGTTCGTATTCTGTAAGGGGATTTGCTGGGTAGCTTATACTCTTGTACCTTGATTTATTCCTGGCAGCTCCCATAGTTCTGACTTTGATGCCATCCCAGCACATTTTGCTACCTTTTCTCTCACCAGGAGGCAGAAGATTTTGTCAAATGGAGCTTGGTGGTTTTTTACTTGCATTGAAAGGTGGGTAGAAAATGCAGAGTTGGAAGATTCAGCAGGAACAGCAGGCACCAAGCCTTTTCCTCCCTGATAAGCACCATGAAAAGTGCCTAGAAATCCTTAGCCAAGCAGCAGCAGAAAGGTAGCATGGAAAGATTCCTGCTGCTCACTCTGAACTGCTCTCCATGTGTTTAACTTGGTTTTTCAAAAAGCAGAGACAGCTCTGTGATGCTTGAGAATTTACCCATACAATTCCACAAGAGCAGAGACAATTGTACCAGGAATTGCAGGCCCAATATTTACGTTCCAGGAATAGATGAGAAGAGAGAGTGCTTAGCAGTGCTCCCCATCCCTGCCTCTTCCTGTATCCTTAGCTTCCATATAGTGGTGTCTGTTTATTTGACACAGCCCAGAAAATGTAAACAGTTAGTTTGAAATTAGATAGAAAACCTCTAGGGGAATGATGAAATAGAAACATTGTAGATGGCTGCACTTATGATGTATGTTCACTTAGTAAGAGAGGCACAAAGATGAATGCAGTGGCTTGTTTATCACTCACTAAGTGTATGTGAACAACTTGATGAAGTGACATGAGCATGATGTGCCACTTGCCAGCAGTCTGCTGAGACTGCAACCTCCAATGTCCCTGCCCAGTAGAGTGGAGGTTGGAAGCAGATGGTCTTCTTTAAGGTCCAGTCCCACCCAAATGGTCATATGATTCTATATCTTTGGGAAATTAATTTATTGACAACTAAATTTTAAATTTAATTAATAATTTGGGTAGTGAAAAACAAAAAGTACCAAAAATTAAAACAACACCTTCATCTGCTCTTGCTCAGGCTCAACTTCACTCTTTCAGTCCAGACTCCTTCACTCTCCCCATGCAGCACAAAGGAGATTGAGGTTTTGATCAGTGTGTAGTGCTTTCTTCTGCTGCTCATTTTTGTCTGATACTTTGCCTCTTAGTCCTGTCTTATAGAGCTGAATGTAAAAGGACAACTCCCAACCAGAGAAGCTGGTCTGAAGTGAAGTCTTGGTCATGAGGTTTTTACTGGGTTTTTTCCTCCATCCACTAACCATACCAGAACTACCCTCACAGTTGCTAGGTGATATTTTCATTATGTGGAGTCATAATTTTGTGTGAGAAGTGGCCTGAGCTGTGAACCTTTGAGGGAAAAAGCACAGGAAGCTGTATGCAAGAGATGATGAATCCAGGGAAGCAAAGCAGGGTGGAGACAAGAGGAATATGCCAGTATCATGAAGGGAGTGATGACTGGCAAACTTTTCCCAAGTTGCCTATTAGCATATATGTAGGATGGACACAGGTGTTTGGATCTACTGAGGCAAAAGATTGAAGATTTGCTGATATCTGAACCTTGCATCCCTGGTGGGTACAGTTATCCTCTTACCCTTTTTCAATCCCACTTCCTGCTTAGCCTGTCAATCCACTCCTCCAAACCTATCACACCCTGTTATCACCATGATTTCCTTGTCATGCTGCATCCTCGTCACTCTTATCTTTTGGCTGGTGCCTCAGATAATGAGATCGGATCTTTAGGATAAGAGGGTATTGTTTTTATCAGTGTAATGCAGATGTTTTTATTAGTGTAATTGTTTTTATCAGTGTAAACAATCCACCATTTGGGACTTCCAGGGGATGCAACATTATAAAGAGAAAACTGAATCCAAACTTCCTGTCATTCTGCATTCCCATATCCACTCACTGGGATCTACCACTCTAGTCCCAAAAAACTTATCATCTTCAACTGAAAATTCATAAAATCCAAATGTAGTTTCTAAATTGAAAGCTCGTGGAAGAACAACACTAAGAAAGCAGCCTGCCAAGCTGTGACTGTGCAGATAATGAGGGAAGGGAACCTGGCCCCTGCAGAACTCCCTTATGCTCTTCTCTCCACCCAAACCCCAAATATGTACTGGCATGTTTGTGGCAAGGAAACTGTAAATTACTTTTTTCCACCCTGAGCTACAAGCTGCAGCAATCAGACCCCTGGGAATTCAGACTTCTTCTCCAACTCAGCTGGAAGGATTAATGCAGCAGACTTGAGGGGGTTCCACTTCAAATCCCAGCTCCCTTGCCTGCCTAATTACTTCCATGTGTATTTGTGCAAGGCTGCATGTTGTCTGGGGTCTGCAGGTGGCACAGTGACCTTTGGGCTATAGGTGCACTTTCCATGCCTTGCCATATGCTGCAGGAATGAGCCAAGCAGTTAGAAGGCAATTGTAAGCATCCATGGCCAAGCAACCTCTCTCTGTACAGTGACTGATGGGTTCTGTTTTCTCTAGCCTCACTTCTCCTTCATGCTTTCTCCAGCTGTGAAAGAAGAAGGAATTTCTGGCCTTAGTTTATAATGTTTAATTAAAAAGAAAACTTTCATGCAAAGATAGCTTGTTTCCACAGCTTTGATGTTGGTGCCTGTGGGAGATACATGAGTAGGAACTGCATTCTGGGAAACAAAATGCAAATGAGCAACTTCAAGCATTCTTGTGAGTTTTTCAAATCTCAGAACCAGAAGAGCCAGATCAATATGCTTTTTTCCAGTGGATTCTGTTCTGCTAGTGCCCTTGTACTACTGATAGTTCTACTTTCTTCAGCTTTCTTTAAAGCCTTTCCAGAAGTCTCCTCAGCTATATTTTAGTTTGCTCTCAGTGAGGCAGCTGCACTCTTGCCTGAATGCTCTGTAGGGAATGTTGTGTTTGCAGGAAAAAAGAAGCAGCAGTGGGTGGAATTCTGCCCATAAGTACTCCTAGGGAGCACCCTACCCCTGGGGAAGCAACTAGTTTTGCAATAATTTCCAGTTTTTCCTTAGTTATGATGGGATTGGGTAGTGCAACAGAAATTCTTCTTTGGTTTTTGCCCTTTTTCATTTTTGGGAAGTCTGACAGAAAAAAAAAATGAAAAATACGTGAACATGTATTTTAGAGAATATGGAAAGCCTGTCAAGGGCTTTTGGGGCAAAGGAAGTGGTTCAAAAGAATGGCTCATCTCAGAAGTTTGGAGTGCTGGCTACTGGTTCCAGTGGGACAATTCACATCCACCACACAGGGATATGTATGTTATGCCTTCTAGGCAGCCTGGAATAGAAAATGTGATAGCTTCAAATTTATGTTTTTCAGCAGTTTCTTCAAATATATTCTGCTAAGATTTCTGGTCTAGCTTCACAGGATTTCTCTTTTCACAGTTTTGTTAAACTTACCTAGGGCATGTATTATACACTGAAAAGAGATGCATAAAAGCTGTGTAAAAGGAATATGTTCACTGCCTTTGACTCTTCCTGGAATTAATACTTGCCCCTGGCTTGCCTCCTTCTTGCTGTTAGATTGCCTCCAAGAGGGGTAAGGCTGAACGAGGAGGACTGCCCAGTGGGTCAGGAGAAACTGCCCACCATGGGCATTGCCACAGGAGATGGCTCAAGTGTCTGAATGGAGGAAGTCTTCTGGGATGGGCTGTGCTAA
Source organism: Pycnonotus jocosus (assembly GCA_013400435.1). Classification (NCBI taxonomy): domain Eukaryota; kingdom Metazoa; phylum Chordata; class Aves; order Passeriformes; family Pycnonotidae; genus Pycnonotus; species Pycnonotus jocosus. The sequence goes on from VWYP01029086.1 coordinate 338,420, forward strand.
GAAGGATTGATTTTTTTTTTTTCCTTAGTGTCTTTGCAGCCCTGATGGCTACCCAGTTGCACAGCCCTGATTTGAAACTCCTAGGTGTGTCACTGGTCCTACAGCATATTTCTGGAACGTGCCCTCAGTGTACTACACAAGAGCTATCTTGGGCAAGGCACCATTCCTCCAGATCTGATGGCAGTGCTGTTTGAGCCCTCTCACATGTGCCCTGTCTCTGATCCTCTTCTACCAGGCTTTCCCTGGGAACCACCCAAGGAATTCTGCCTGAGACCTGCTGCCTGACTTAAGCTGTTCTCTGTCTGTGTCCCAAAGAAAAAGGGCATCTCTGCTGGGTAGGGACAGCCCCCAGCTTCCCTCTGTGTCCATGTCCTGTGAGCTAGCAGGGGTTGTGCCTGGGCTCTTCTGGCTAAGAGAAGCTGGGGCCTGGGAGATGTGTCTGAAAAGGTGCTGGGGGTGCCCAGGAGTTTCTGACAACGTCGATGCAATGCTTGGTGCATAACGTTAGAGGAGGGTTCCCAAACAAGTCTGTGCTGTTTATGATGGCAGTAATAGGGGCAGCATTGGTGTCTGTGCCAATCTGCCAGAAAAGAAAGCTCCCTTCTTCTCATCATAGCTGGGTTCTTCTTCTGGACAAGTCAGGTGGGGAATCCCACTTTGATATGGAGTTTCTTTTTGCTGGCATGCATCCTAGGACAGATGGAGCTGATCAGTGGGCCCGAGAAATGGGAGCACTGACAACTTCCCCATGGTATAAAGGAAAAATCTTCACATGTGAAGTGGCTGAAGTGATTCAGAGCCTTCCAGTCAAGGTCCAGTGCTCTCTGCTCTGGTGATTTACATAAGTGCGTTAGGTAGTGGGATTTGCCCAGACTGCATATGACAGTATGCTGCATCACCACTGTGCATGGCAAAAATGGCATGAGTCAAGGTTACACAAGCTTTCTTCCTAGGACTTCAGATGAGACATTCTTCCGCTTTCCTTTAGGGCTCAGCAGTGGAGACAGGGAGAAAACTGCCCCAAAAAGCACTGCAGAGGCACTGTGATGGCCCATTTCATAGAGACCCAAATCAGAGATACCCTGTTCTGCAGGGTGTCAGGTTCCCTGCTCCCCTTGCAGACCAGATGGGATCCTGATGATGCCCTGATTGTGTTTGTGGGTAGGCTGAAATGGAGGGAACATATGCAGAGGACAGTGTCTGACTAGATTAGGGCCGTTTCAATCCATTTGTTTTCAAATGCACCATGTTTGGTTTGGGCCATGTGGGGTTTGTTTGATAAAGGAAGAACCATACTAATTGAATTGGCTGGGTCAATGGCAGTTCACCCGAGGGGGAGGGTGAGGACTCTGATGGAGGGATCTGCTGTTAGGCAGGAAACTGCACTAGCTTCGCTTTTCATCCTGGCAAAACTCATGGGTCTTATCCCCCAGTGAGCCTCACGTAACAGTGGGAAGCCCAAGGCCTCAGAAACTCACTGCATTACAAAGGCCTTTTCCTGATGCAGGAGGATAAAATGAGCTCAGGTTGTGCCTCTGAACCACTAGTCCAATTTTGGTCATGAGGAAAGGACTAAAGCTGGCTGAGAAATCTCCTTAAGCATTTCAGGGCCACTCCCTTCCCCTTGCAAACCTTAACAAAAGGAGTCTGGTGAGCAGCAGCAGCTCCCCTTCCAGACTCCCTTAGCACAAAGGCTCTGTATGCCTGCACTAGTTGTGAAGAGAGTGAGGAAGTGAATGGAAAAAATCAGGGAAAGAGGGAAGATAAAATTATTTTCTGTCTTTACTACAGACCAGAGATGGGATTACTCTGACTAAAAGCAACAAGTGATGTAAATCATTATTTAAAAAACCCAAACAAATGAGAATAGCATCTTTCATTTGTCTGCTGGAAATTGCCACAGGCTATGTTCAAAGGCAAAATCTATAGCTCTGCGTGTGCATTCTAGTGAGGAATATTCCATCTGCCCCAGTAACCTCTCTTAATAGTCCCCACTGGCTTCAGGGGAGGCTGGCAGTGTTCACAGAGCACGGCTCTTGTCTGATGTGATTGCCCTACAAATGGGAGGCGAGTGGAGAAGCAACGGGGAGTCCCTAATTACTTCCACAGAATATAAATCCATGATGGTTTTGACAGCTTCTGGAGCTGAGGGCAGTATCCCACTGCCTGGCACACCTCGTGTCAGAGAACAGCTGGCTGTAGTCCCACCTTCATCAACAGCACCATCAACACCCCAGGAGGAAAGGGCAGAGCAGGAACATGTGAACAGCCTGACACTTGATGGAGAAATTGCCTATTAGCTATAGCAGTTCTGACCTTATGGATCCTGAGGCTCTGACACTGCCTGAATTGCAGTGAATAGCTGTGCCTTTCCTACTTGGCCTGTGATTTGTGCTCAGCACCTAATGCTCCTGTGAAAGGCATGGCCTCACACGTGTTGAGAGGATGTCTTGTTATTGTACTATCACACTACAATGTGAAGATATTGGTCACCCGTTCGTGAGGACTCAGCCTCATTAAAGTGGTGGATAAAATTAATCTTCAGGACAAGTCCTGGAAAATGGCATGTCATAACTCCGTACTCCTTTTCCTCCTCCACAACTGCCCTTTATAGCCATCCTGCTAAAGGAAGCAAGCTTTAATGAACATGCCTGATTGATAAGGAAACTCATTGTGAACAGAAAAACAACACTTCCTCCTCCTTACTTTGGGAGCTATTACATCTTCCTCGGGTACACTGACATATTCCAGTGCAAATATACAGGTAGCAGTAAATTGCTTTGCTGTAGTTTTATCTTGAGTTCAAGTAATATGTTATCACAAAGCCTTATCACCTAGTGGTGTCTGCAAGGCTTTGTTGAGGCAACACTGCAGTGTTATAGAATCATAGAATGGTTTGGGTTGGAAGGGACATTAAAGATCATCCTGTTCCATCCCCACTGCCACAGGCAGGGATGACGCCCACTAGACAAGGTTGCTCAAAGCCTCATCCCACCTGGTGCTGAACACTCCAACATATGCAGCCAATGTAGCTGTATGTAATAGCCCAGTATCTATCACAGAATCACAGATTTGTTTAAGATAGAAAAGACTTTTAAGATCATCAAGTCCAAACAAGGCAGTGGACTTGGGCTGGTACCTCCTGTTTAGAGGGCACTTCAGTGCTGTCTCCAGGACAGCAGTTGTTTCCAGGGGATTGGATTAGTGATTGCTGGAATGTGAGATCAGGGTGCTGCAGGATGAGGGTCTTGCTGTTGTTCTGAGAGAATTATTTTAGTGACATGTACTCTCCAGATACAAACAAGAATGCTCATGTCATCCATGTATGTAACTGGTTTGTTGCTTTTTTCCTGTAATAAAGGATAATTGCTAAATTCACTGACCAAAATTAAACCAAACTACTGAATCCATGTACCTTCTTGAATACCTATATAAATCTTATTCAGCATCACACAGCTTGGGCACATCTCTAATGCAGTGGAGTTACTTTAGTCCTCCCTGAAATGCAGCTTTCTTTGAGGAAATCACAGTAGACTGGCAAAGCAGTGTTAAATGACACTCTGGCAGGAAGTAAAAAGGATAATATTTCACTGAAAGAAAATTGCAGGAAGTCAGTAGAATGTCTGTTATCTTAGCTGGAGCTGGCATTTGGCCTGGTTACTAAAGATAACACCTTTTTTTCCCTTCCAAGACTTGTCACTTGCTGCTTTATGACCAAGCATTTTGATTTACATCTCACTCAGAACACCTCCAGCTGCAGAGCATCACCGGTACCTGGGGGTGACTCCAGGCTTCTCCACAGCAAACAGGAACTTGAATTTTTCAGCCCCCAAGATGAGGGACTGGTGCAAGTCTGCTGTTTCCACAGGCAAGAGAAGAAGAACAGGAAGGAGTGCAACCATAATTGCAGGCTGAAGAGGTGAGCAGAAAGGGACTGGGATTGCTACAACCACTGCTGCCAGACATCTGAGAGAGATCAGGTAGGTGACACTGATGCATCTGTTCTGAATAGCCCTGATTTCTGTCTGAGCAGCCACAGCCACAACCAGCGAGCCTTTGCAGAGCTCCCTCAGAGACTGAGCAGGCACCACGGTGTCCCTGAGCACATTGCTGTCCTAGGCAACTCGGTGTTTTTGTATTTCAGTGACTGGCATCACACTCAAGTTGTGAATTCTCATCTGGCACAAAAAAAGAAAATCACATCTGACACATTGTAGTTGTTGGGATCTGGATTTATTTTCCAAAGCCTAGTCAGTGCTAGAAGCTCCTTGATTTCCAGGATCTAATGGGACTGCTATCCCCAAAGGGCAAGTACAAAATGTGCACAATGACCAGTTGGATGCTTCTGGTAATTTTTAGCAAGAATAGTAAATAGTTAATTTTCTGAATTGTCAATTATGGAAGGAAATGTCTTTTCTGAAATGCACACTGCCTGTCATGCTGAGCACTAAGCAAATACCACTCTTGCCTCATAAATGGTTGATGGGGTTACCAGGAAAAGTTGCTTGTCAAGGGACATACATTTATTCTACAGCTTGGAAAGTAAAAAGGTTATATCTCCAGCCACTGTTCTTGTAAATCAATTTGTGACCAAGCCCCTGCTGACTCTGACAGGCTGTGATGTGAACTTCTCTTGGTGGCTGAGGGAAGTTGCCTCATTTTTGTCACAAAAATTTCTACTGACCTTGACAGCAACTGATCTTGGATTACCGATGATAAGTATTTGGAACGAAATGATTTTCTGTTTCTTTTCTGTTTGTGTATTTTTGTTCACACTCCTCTTCTGAACTCTTTTCCTAGTTTCCTTGAACTTCTCTCTCTGTGTTGCCAAAATGTCATGTGTGCATCTGGGAGGCTTTCCAACTTCCAATTGCAGAAGTGGGTCAGTCCTCATCCACGCACATTTACAGTCTTTAGCAGATGCCCAGGCTCAGCACAGCACTAGGAGAACTTAAGCAGTGCTGTCATAGCCTGTTGCTCTCAGAGGCTCACAGTATTGCCAGCTAGCATTAACTCTTACATTTGTTCTCTCTGACTGTCTGTCTACAGAAAGAGATCTTGTAATGATCGCCCAGCTAAGGATGAATTATTAATTTGAGATGCTGAAGGAGATTTGTGTCAGAGCCCAGCTTTGGATGGGTGACTTGCACAGAGCTTAAAAGCATCTCTAGCTCATCCCCCTGCCTCATTCTGCATTCTGTGCCATTTCTCTCACTGCCTTAGGGCAGAATGTTTCAGAAAGTTGAAGTGGGAATATTTTTATTCATCCTGTTACACGAAGTTAATCTCGTGTAGCAAAGCAGCTGTGTAATGTTTTGTATTAAATCTCATGTCTTCCCTTGGGTATGATTAAAATTCAGGTGAAGGGTTTTTTAAATTTTATTGTATTTCCCCCCTCCCAGGGCTCTCAAGGGGCCATTAGGCTTCATTCTTAATAGCTTGCCATCCCCTTGCCTCTGCTCGTCCTGCTGCACACACAACTGCTTTTGTCTGACTGATGAAGGGTGAAGGCTCTTCGGTGACTTGTGCACATGCTGCACATTAGTGAAGACATTTCTAGCTCAGGTGAAGGGATGGCTGCTCCTGGCACATTGAATAAAGCCTTGGTTGGCAAATTCTCTATTTGCTTGATTATAGCCCTGGAACACAGCAAATCCCAGCTGGAAAGAGACCAGCTGCTCTACCAATATCCTGGGCTTCGCAAAACTATTGCTTCATTTCAGTGGCTGCTTCCAAGAAAGGCAGAGTTTCCATTCTCATCCTTCCTAACATGTCATTATCTTTGTTTGCAACAGAGGGATTTGCCCCCGTTTGTCAGTTTTAAGAGAAAACTCTTCTGACTCTCTGTGACCCACGTTCCTCTACTCACTCTCTGCTTTGTGTCTTTATCTGTAGAAACCAAAATGAGATCACCTCGAAGACAACATAGAGACCTGACAGGGAGGAAGGGACTGATTATCATGGGGATACACAAGGGAAAGTAAAGAATTAATGTGCTTCAGAGAATACAACAGGCTGGAGATAGTGAGAGAAAATGAGCCTAGAGAAGTGGAAATGAAAGGGAAGAGTGAGATGTACTGAAAAGGAGGAAAATAGAAATGTACAGACTGGGTTGTATACTGCACAGAAGGAGCTATCATGAGGGCTTGCACCACTTCTTCCCCTCTTCACCTCTTCTAGAGCAATGGAAATCATCTTAAAAGCAATGCTGCAGAAGTGGTTTGGGCAAACTCCCATTTCCCTCTAAATTCCCTAGTCTTGACTCTGCTGTACAGGATTTCAGGAAAATCTGGTTAACAATTTCTTCTTTAGGTCTTTATCTTTCACAGCCACATCTGCAATTTGGTATCACAGCCAGGAGGATCAGAAAGTGCCAAAACGTGGCATGGAAGGTTGCAAAGAGGGGCTGGTTACAACAAGAGGGAAATGCAGGTAGCTTTAGAGCCTTTGCCAGGCTTTCCACAATTCTCAGGTTTCAGGGGCTTGATGGATTCAAACTTTTAGGGGACTGTAAGTCTACAGGACTAGTCTTGGGGATCTTTCAAACAGCATCTGGATTCTGGGTCCTTCCCTGAGGGTGACTCCAAATACAGGAAAAAAGAAGATGGTTCTTTCCTCTTGCTTTGTAAGCTTTTGTGATGTCTGTACAATAAGTTTAATGCAGAAGGTGGCTAAGGGCTACTCAGCTAAGAGAATGTGTCCTTGGCATTGTTTCATTGAAATCAGTCCAGTAAAACCAGGGGAGAAATTGGCTCCAACATTTAATAAATCCACAGTTTATCTCTTCCTGATAGGAAACAGCAGCTAATAACTCACAATGTTGTTTAAAACATTCATAGCAGGAATCAGTCAGATAAGTGACTCACATAGTTCCAACCTGTGTTCCATGGTGGTCTACAAAAATCCATATTTTTAAGCTGCAAAATAACATTATTTGTACAGCAGTTGTTCTGACTAATGGGTGTCCAGCCAATGAAAGGATTTTCATCCTCAGATGAAGGAAACTCACATTTTAAGTAACTGACAGAGGTACAATCACATTTTACTCACAGGTTAGGAGCCCTAAATTCTAATAAATCTAATCCTACTGCCCACTTGGCGAATATCACTGCATATTCCTGGCATTCATTTGCTCCCACTTGTGAAAACGGAAGGCTGATTAATTAGTGCCTGGTGAAGGGTTCACAAGGACCATTAATTTTACGACTACGTTTTTAAAAATAACTAATCTTGCCCTAGTATCAAGTCAGCCTCAGTGCCACCGTACAGCACTCAGGAATTTCCCAGCTCCCATACCCTGCATGGCTGCTCTGTTCACTTACCAGCTCCCTTTTGTTGACAGAAGAGCAGGGCTGCTTCATGCACAAATGCACAAAAGGACTCTTGAGATCCAGGAAAAAAGAAGCAAACCTTGTGCGGTTTTGTTCCTGCCCTCCCCGTGTGTATGCTTGGAAAGGGGTGTGAATGACAAGTGAAAAGAGGTCTGCAGAGAAGTACTATCTTTTATTATAGAAAGTAGCATATCTGAGAAAAACAACAGAAGCCTCAGGAAACAAAAGAAAGCCGTGTAGTTTTCGACAGCTATCCCAATGAAGTTATAGTAGCATCACCAGCCAATCATTGCTTTATGGATTTGTTAGGATATGTCATCTCCATTTGTCACCAGAGATCAGATCTGGAAAGCCACATCCCACTTAAGGCACTGAATTTGATCATGAAAAATTCTGGGATGATATGTGATGTCCAGCAACCTTCACACCTTGAGAATTGACTGTAACCACTCTAAGCCATTGACACTCTTATTGCATTTTACACAGCCATGAATATTCATCCCAGTGTTTAGGCATTGGACAGTTCAATTTTCTGGATGTAATAACATTCTATTTTGTGTGATAACTGGAAAAAACATTAGATCCTTCTATGCCCAAGGTCATTATTTCAGCAGCCTCCCAGCTAACCTGGCAGTGCCCATGTAAACTGAGTTCTGCAGGATGGGGATTAGTTTTGCTGCAGAGCCCCATGCTACCTTCTGTCACCTAAGGAGGGGAAGGCCAGGTTTGGAGTTCTGATGCTGGTTTATTTTTCTCCTTAACCACATTACACATGCTTCAGCAGAATTTACTCAGATAGGACCTTCTCCCAGTTCCAAGGGGAGCCATCATCACTTTTCTGGCTAGGGGATCCCTTTCTTCATATAGACATTGGAATCTTTTTCTTGGGTTGGCTCTCTGAAGGGAGTCATTTGGGGAGAAGGGAAGCAGTGCAATGGAATAGTTTGATGAATGGCATCGACTTACACCTCCCCAGGAGGATTCCATATGTTTTTAGCAGATGTTTAACACATTATGGCAACACAACTGGCTGTGTTGAAACAAATTGCAGGGTGACCATCTAACTGCTGTCAGAAGTGAAGTTTTCAGCACTTCCATCTCCCCCCCGGCAGTTACTGCTGTTTTCTGTGGATACCTGTGAACCACATACCACATTTTTGACAGAAAAATTGTGAAGAACTTTAACTGTCCAATAAGGTGTTATTTATTTGGAGCACCTCAAGGAACAATAAACCCTGAAGCTATGTTTGCTTTCCTTTTTTTTTTTTTTTCCTTTTTCAATTGAGAAAGGTGCTTTGTAAAATCTTTTGAGAATAAAAATAGCTTCACAATTTTAGTGTCATCTGGAGTTTTAAAAATGCATTTAAGCCTCCTCTCTTTGTGTTATAAGAGAGATGCAAATGCCAAGAAGAGTCAAAACCTTTGAGGATAGATATTTGGATGAGTAAGGCATTTGTCTCTGATCCAGGATCTTCTAGCTCATGTCCTGGAGCTGACACAGACCTCTAGTACTTTTTCAGCATTCATTCTTCCTGCTTCAATTTCCTGTTTGCAAATAATAACAGTTCCTCTGTGTTTGTCACTCTTGTATTTAAACATGTAAGGAACTGCAAGGTTCCTGGTACAATGGAGATTTCCATTTTGCTTTTTCTTTCTCAGTGAAAATTACTAAAAAGACTGAGAAATAGAGTTAGTTTCCATAAAGGTTTCAAGGAGTACAGGAAAATCTCAGCTGCACGCTTCAGAGGAAATATGAATGCTGAGAATTTTCTCAAAATGTACATAGTTGGAAATCTTGATGTTTTGGTTTAATCTCCATTTTAGAAAACTTCTAGCGGGGGGGAAAAGCAAACAGGGGACAGGATATTTTTTAATTTGGTTTGGGGTTTTTTTTGGTTTTGTTTTTTGGGTTTGTTTGGTTTTTTTTTAAGTAATATACAGCTTTACCCACTGTTAGCTGTGGAAATGACTGTCATCTTAAATATGTTCATTTTGCCTTTAAAGTATCCCTTCAGTGCTACATATTAAAATTGTTACAAAGAAATCTCTTAATTGAGATTTTTCTGGGCCGAGTCCAAGGGTTTGTTCTGTCATTGCTGCTACAGTTTTGGGTTTAGGCACTGCTGCCAGTTCCTTTGTGTAATCTTACAACTTCAAAGACAAGGAAAGAGGGAGGTGAGCACAAAAGCTTTTAGGAAAATTATGTCTACCTATTTGAGTATCTCAGTGAACATAAAGTGTTGTTCATGGGTTGGATGACGCTAAGAAAAGCATGTCTCTTGCCCTGGAAGCCTGCTTCCAATCTTGTGGTCTGTGGGTCAGAAAGACATGAGGAGGTGATATGTGAAATAATGACAGAACATGTTTTTCACTTCAGAAAAACATGCATGTATGTTACCATGTGATCAAGTGAATACGAAAACAAAGCTGGGAAAAATAAATCTGTAAATGAATATTCAAAATGCAGCTTAGTTCTTGATTTAACAAACAAAAACAAAAACAATAACAAAAAAGAAACATGGCAAAGGGAGGGCCTGTGATATTTTGTTCTCCAAAATGTTAGCTGTAGCTTGGATGAAAATTATTGGGAAATGCTGATATTGACAAAGAAACCAACTCATAAACAATTTAGCTTCAGTTTTCCCAGCTGAGCCTGGGAAAGCAAAACCGGGTTGAAAAAATACACTGGCAAGGTTTTAATTATGATTTTAATAATGAAGCTTGAACAGACCTTTCACTACCAGTACATCAACTGCCCCCTCATGCTGTTTTCCCAAGCCTGATGGAGGGGCCCTGGAAAAGCAGTCTGATAGCAGATGAGAGAACATACTGATCACTGTAACTTCAGTCAGCACTATAAGTGCTTGACATTTTGGAAAAACAAGATCTCTTACTTAGCTGTCTTTATCTGGGAGCAGGTGATCAGGTTCAGGCAGTCAGTTTGTCATCCTATGCTCTTTGTGGCTGAGACCTTGTTTGTTTTGTGCTCTCAGAAGCGCCATTCAGCTTCATGGCAGAGTTAATAACACTGCGTGATTTCTACAGAGCACAGATTGCTCCTGGAATGTGCTATGGTTATCTGGAAATGGACTGGTATTCAGGTTCCAGCATGCAGATGCCAGAGAGTTTCCTTCTGCCCATCTGTCTAAGCAATGAGCTGGGCTGTGTGTCAGTCCAGCTCTAGGAACCACAGCCAAGCTGGATCGGGGTTGTATTCCTGCTTTATCTGCCTTCACAGCAAATTGAGAAAGGCATTAGTAGAAATAGAGAGAGAGAATAATAGGAAAAGAAAGAGAGCAGTCTGAAGGCAAAGGAAATGGGAGGAAAGCTGGGGAGGCAAGGGAAGGCAGGAACAGGGAAACTGTGAAGTTGAGAACTAAGATGTGAAGCGCAGACAAGAAAACGTTCATAAGTAATGGGTGAGTTCTGTGGAGTGAAATTTATCTCAAAATCCGCACAGGTGCACCTACGAGGAACCTGCCATGATTTGTTCATGGTTTCCCAAGACTGCAGTTCTTGCTTCAGAAAACTCAAGCCTACCAGAAGGGTAACAGAGAGGCTATTTGGACTGTGATACATATGATGTAATATTCAAGGGACAGATCCTTCAGACAGTGGGAGGGCTGCAGCTCTAGGCACTTCTGAAATGGGAGAAAGTGGCTTTAGTGTTCTAAACCATGGAACTCTTTTCTTGTTCTGATTTCAATTCAATATCCTATTTATCATAAAACAAGTGAAACATCCCTCTCACATGTTGAGCTATCATGAAATTGGCTTTATTCAATGTTGTTTGTTGGCTGTTGTTACGCTTTAAGTTCACAGAGGATATACTATATTCTTTACACATAACAAAGAATGTAAACCTCAGCTTTCAATGCAAAACTCAATTCAGTGCTGGCTGGGATTCACAAAGCAATTCCTTCATGACGGTGAAAGCACTGTGAACTCGGGAAGCTAATTTTCCATAGTGGCCCCTTAAATTGCACAGTTGAGCATGTAAGAGCACTATTGTGTCTATGCTAGCATGTGGAAGATTTGAAAGCTGGGGTCACATATAGTTGACTTTTGTTCATTTACAAAACAGTTTCATAGAATCAAGATGGAAAACAGAAAACACATACAAGTCTTTGGATACATCACCCTGCTTTTTTTTTTTCCAAAATATCAGAATAATGATGTCACTGGAGGGGAAAGGGGTGGCAGTTGTTGGAAAAAATGCCAAGAGTGTCCCTGATGAGGAGAGGATCTTGTCTGTGGAATGTGGGGCTATTAAAAATGGTGGTGTTTCCCTGAGGACTAAGCTCAGTCAGTTTACTGGAAATCCTCCACATGAGATCTGTGCATTAGGCCCTAAAACAAGGGTAAGTGTTGGGCAGCCAGACAGATCCATACACATTTTCATGGTTTGTTCACTGGTACAGCAAAATTGCTTGGCATGTGGGGTGCTGCAGCAGTCCTGGACAGTGCAGGGGGAGGACCAATGGACCCAGTTTGGCAGGTCTGCAGAGCAAAAATGTAATCTTTGGCTGAAAGAGCTATGATCTGCTGCTTAAGGGGTATGACAAGCCAGCCTCCTGGAAAATAGCACTCTGAGTCCTTTGCAAAGGAATCAAATAAGGAACAAGGCTATTACCTCGTGTCAAACTGTGTCTAATAAAGAAATGGAAATCCCCTACTCTGCCACAAAGACCAAGCAGAGCTAGGATCATGCTGTGTGACACAAATAAATGAATAGCAAAACAGAAATGGAAAACATGGGCCCAAACATTACAAGAAAATATCAGACCCTGAAATGATTGCCTGTCTTAAGCAATAGACTATAACAAAACATACGCTTCAAATACAGTCTGGTTGTGTAATCTAGTTTTGCTATTACACAGAAATAGATTTGGGACCATAACTGTTAAATTCTGTGTGTATCTCCCTATTTTTATTTCACATTAGGAAATAAAAGAAAGCCAACGCCAACAAATATCTGCACCTGGGGAGTCTTGTAACTGTTCATTACCAGATATATGAGGCATTAGCAGAGATTATGCAGAGATGCTGGCACATCTATTTTTCCTTTGCACAGCACTGTTAGACATTCCTGTTGTCTCTTGTTCTTCTACTAAGCTTTAAGGGTCCAAATCTGCATCCCCCATCTTGCAAAGCATCATGAAATAAGCAGGACTTCTTATCAGCACCAGGACACATCTGCACATCACTTCCATGATCTGGCCCTTGTAGGATTGGTCTCTGTTGTTATGAGGATGTAATGTCCAATTTATTGAAGTCTAATTTACTAATCCTGAACTATTGATTGTTACTGAAAGTAGCAGCATTACTTCTGCACTCTTTTTACTTTCACTCCAACCTGGTAAGGACTTTATTAGGAACAGTGAAGAGTAGTTTTCCTAGGGGATAATTGAGATGAATCCCCTTGTGGATTCTCTTGTCAGATGTTGTTGGACTTGAAATACGGTCTCCCTACATGCAACAGCAGTAAAAAAGATGGCCTCTTCTACACAGTTATCTATTTTAATGGAATTTGTAGCTGTCAAATGCTATTGAAATTTTTTAACTGGCTCAGAAGTTACTGGTACACACACGCAGCATAACGGCACAAGCCTTATTTCCTTAGGCTTTTCCCTTTTGCAAACATGGGCTTTTCCTTCGGTTTGGTATGCATTTTGGAAAGGCTTCCGAGTCCCGCGGTGTCATCCTTTGAAGTTTCTCGGGCAGATCTCCGAAGACATTTTAGCAGCTCTCACTGAGGTACCGGGTGACCTCTCTCCCACCTCCCTGGTCTCCTCCTTTTTCGTCCCAACGATCCCCCCGGTGCACGAGAAGCCCATTGGATGTTACCGGGGACACCCTGCAGACGGGGAGTAGGCAGCTCTCCTTCCCACCGGTGCGCGCTGCGAGCTCGGCGGGTTCAGGGCTGCTCTCGGGTCCCAGGCGGAGCTGTCCTGGGCCAGGCTGCCGTTCCCGCACTCCGAACGGCCGAGGCACGGTACGGGAGGGACGAGTCAGCCCAGGCTGCCCTTGGCGGCTCCCGCCGAGGGCACCCGGGAAGTTTTCTGGCGGAGACGAAGGCAGACGAGAGGCACGGGCGGCGCGGCGGCAGCGGCGGAGCGCGGGCAGGGGCGCGCCCATCCGGGGGGCCGGGGCCG
>VWYP01029086.1:351946-495796 GCA_013400435.1 Pycnonotus jocosus
TGCCGCCGGAGCCGCCAGGTAACGGGCGGGGTTCCCCTCCCGCCGCCCGACTGGGCGAGCAACCTGCCCGCGGCCAGCAGTACCGCTCCGGCTCGGCACCCACCGCCCTGCCGCTGCCCCGGGACGCTGGGGGTGCCCACGGGGGCGGCTCGCCTATCCCGCCGCTGCGCTGGTCCCTCGCGGGAGGGGAGGATGTGCGGGAGCGCCGTGACTCCGCGGGGTGCTGGGAGTGCAAGTTTGTGGGGCTGAGAAGCCAGCCCGCCCGCCAGGACCGCCGGCACGGGAGCCAGGGGAGGGCGCCCCGGCTGCCCGAGCCAGCTGAACTCGCCCCGCTGGTAACACCTCTGCGGGGTCGGGCTCCGGGAGCGCCTCCGGGAGCCTCAGAGCCTGTCCTCGGTATCTCTGTATTCTGTTGCCTCCGCTCCGACATCCCTCCCTCCGGGCTCCCTCTTGCCGTAGAGACAAGCGGAGGAGCCGGGCAGCCCGGAGGCTGTGCCCGGAGCGCCCTGCGCTGCGCCTGTCGCGTGTTGGGGTGTGCCACCACCCCTGAAGTTCGGATGAGGAAGGTGGGGCAGTTACCCGTGCTTTTTACTTCAGCCTGGGCTGGGAGGAATTTTCTCTTTCACACTTTGTTGATCTTCCATCCCGCTACCCTGGGTCAGTGCCTGCTCTTTAATGGAGATTTATAGCTGCAGCAACACGTTCGCGAGGTACCACACGGGGGTTTTGTAAGCTGAACTGGACACTTCAAGTTTTAATGCAACTTTTTTATTTAAAGGTTATAGTGAGTGAGTAAATGGCATTTTCGTGTGTGTAGTACTTGGGTGGCTTTCTGTGGAGTAGGTTTGATAATCATATATTTTTCTCTCTCTCTAGCTCTTCTCTCAGAAGTTAGTAAGCTCGGCCTGATTACTACTTGTATTTCTATAGTAAGAGCGAATTTGGACACAGTTAATAGATTGTAGGCACATAATTCACTGAATAGCCAGTGGCTACCAAAGCTGGTTGGGCAGAAGTGCGCTGGGGATGGTTGAGTGCCTGGCAGGGTATGTGCTAATTGTGGCCATGGACTTGCCTTGGACTTTTGCTAGTGGGTAAAAAGTTGGAGTTGTTAAAGAATTGTCTTAATTCAACAGGATATATGTAAGTGTTTGATGGATTTTACTAGTAAAATGCTTATTTTAATACTTATTTTGGTTTTTGTAAGGGGCAGTAATTGTTCCATCACGAAAGTATAGAAACTGAGAGCAAACGCCAGGGATGTCATCTGGAGAAACAAGTACATTCTTTATATATATATATATAATTTGGTGGGAATCTTTCTAATTCGACTGTGTAGCATAATGTACAGACATGCTTATCATCTGCTTTCAGTGAAGTATATTTATAGTATGTTAAAATGATTCGAATGTTTGACCCTCCTTGAAGGCAGTTAATGTTCCTGTATTTGTTGTGGCCGAGGTACAGCTTTTGTTGGCGCAAGCTGAAATACCATGTGATACAGTTGCCACGAATTCAAGTGTAGCGGGGTGAGGAGAAAGGAAGAGCTTTAACTTCCCTGAGATGTTGCAGACCGCCGGCAAAATCCACACAAAATTTCCACGCTTTCTGCGCGGCAGGTCTGTGCCACAAACCGCTCATCTCCCGGCGCTGTGCGTTTAACCCGGTGAGGTTTGCAGGTGACCGGGGAGTTTCTCCTTGGGAGAGGGGCTGATGGCAGCCCACAGCCCGCGGAATGGGGCAGCGGTGGGAGCTGGGCACCGGCGGCGGCTTCCCGGGCTGGGGCCGGGGCTGGGGCGGCTCCAAGGGGAGGGAGATGCTGGTGTTTTCCACGAGAGGGCTTCCTGGCTGTGCCGTGCCAGCCTTCCCTCCGCTCGCTCCTCGGCACGGAGCAGCAGGATGGGCTTGGGGGTGGTTCGCGCTTACAGCGTGTTTCAGATTTCCTTTGTAAATTACGGGGAAATCCCTTTATTGCCCCAGAGGTGTAAGGATGAGACATCCTGGGAAGAACACCAGTCTTCAGTTTCCAGGCTCCCTCAAAACTCAGAACAATCCCAGCAACTTAATTTCCCCACAGTGGAAACCGAGAGGAGGCTGAGTGTGTTTTTCACAAAAGAGGAGAGGGCTTAGAGTGTTTGCATCCTCGTCGCAGATGATGGCAACGAAGTGCTCTGTCCTGGCGTGATCTCATTTTTGGCTGCTTTAACATGTATTATACTTCTCAGGGTGGGGCTGGGCGAAAGGGAAACAGCAATCATTGTGCGAGTACCTAAAAATGCTATCTGTAAGTCCTTTGCCAAGTTGCCTGTGCGTTGGTTCGAATAATTTCACACGCACAGTGTTGCAGGTCAGTTTTAAAAGGCAGAAACTTGTCTGTAACTAGTAATAATATTGCAGTTCATAAAACATGAGAAACATCTGTTACTGTGACTTCAATTTGTTTCTGTCTCCCTGGAATAACCGAGTTGACAGCCCAGTCAGGTTTAATGTCCTGTGCTAAACCTTTGGTCGTGTGTCCCAGGGCTAATTGTGACTCACAGAATCAATAAACCCAGCTCCTGCTTCTCTGCAGCGACTCAGCGGGGGAGTGGGGAGGGCTTCCAATCACAACAGCAGACGATGGGGGACAAATTCGGGTTTCTACAAAGCCAGGCCCGTCATGTGCCCTTGCCTCTCTCGGTGCAGCAGAGCTGGCTGGGGCCTCAATATCAGGGCTGAGTAAGTGAGGGAGATGGTCTGCACTGCTGTAGGGGCAGGATTTTCCCTCATAGCACCTTCTGTCTTGCCTTAATCTATCCCAGGTGGAATACTGTAGGCAGTTGAAGCAGAGCCATCTCATGCTTTGATGTGTGTTTATTGGCTTTAGCATCTCATTCCCTCGCCTTTTTTTTTTTTTTTTTTTTTGTGGTGTTTTTTTCTCTTCCCCCCCCCCCCCCAAAAAAAAAAAAAAAAAAAAAAAAAAAAAAAAAAAAAAAAATTAGAGCACAGGCAAAAATGTGAATGAAGTGACTGTATTCTTGTGAATGAGTTTTCTTGCATTGCCTCTGCCTTTCTTGCTGCCTTCTGTAAGATCCTTTCATAATTAAAATATTATGACTATGCTTATGGTAGCCCTTCACTTGTGGCAAGGATCCTAATTTGATGTCAATGGAAAAAAATAGCAGTTTCTGGCATAAGGGCAGATGACATTTCATCAGCTAGTGCATGCCCATTTTTTAAACCACAGTACTAAGACCATATGGACAGATAATGGGTTTAAGCTGATAAACAGCTCACAGATTTGCCCAACTAAAGGACTTTCTTCCTAGAAAACACATTTTCCTTTAAAATAAATAATGAAGTTCCTGTGTTTTTATTTAATTATCTCGAGTCCTGTCTGTTCTCACCAGGCTGCAGGAAAACAGGCACAACTGCTCTGGGGACAGAAGCTACTGGATTTATGGGCCTGTAGGTCTTAGAGGAGAGGAAGGACTTGAAAAAAAATGTTAGATGCTACAAAATTGAGGCCTAAGGGGGCTAAAGCATCTAAAAAAGCAGATGGTGGTCCAAGTTGTATTTAGAGAGTTTCCTGGGGTAGTGCATAGTTCTTGACTTGAAGATGAGTCATTGCATGAGGTGCTAGTAGGTCCAAGGTCTGTTTGGGAGTTATAATTAAGAGAGATGGATAGCTATGCTTCTTGTTAATCCTGTGAGGCTGCTGAAGCAGTCCTTGTCTGGAAATACTGTTGCAAGGCAATCCCTGCTTTTACTTTCTCAATATTTTTTGACTAATTTCAGTATGGTTTGTTTGCTTGTTTAATTTAAACTGACTTATCAATAAAATATATCAATTTTTCTTGGTTTTTGTGGGGGGAAAAATCCCCACAAGTGGTACAGTGAGAGTTTAAAAGTAAAACTTGTTTTTGGGAGGGGTGGTCTTTTGTTGTCAGCTTAAAATAATGACTCGAAACCAAGCAGTGT
Organism: Pycnonotus jocosus; assembly: GCA_013400435.1. NCBI lineage: Eukaryota > Metazoa > Chordata > Aves > Passeriformes > Pycnonotidae > Pycnonotus > Pycnonotus jocosus. The sequence continues at coordinate 355,907 of VWYP01029086.1, forward strand.
ATTTGCATGAGAGGGCAAAGCCTGTGTATTTCTCCCTCAAGATGCATAGAAATGAGCTGTTTCAGATCTGAAAGTGCTCATTCCCTTTTAAGCTTTTTCTCATGTGTTCTCTTCTTTTCTTTTTATTTTTCCCTCTGGAAATAATTATTAATTTTAATTGGAAGTGGCAAATGAAGGAAGAAAATAGTTGCACAGAAAAATCAATACAGACAACTCCATTCTTTTTCATGCCGCTTATTCCTTCTAAAATGTTATTGTTTTGTGTTGTCCCTTCCCTTCACACCATCCGCTTCTCAGCACTGGGAAGATAATTGGACCCTAATTGTATTTCATATGAGGATATGTTCCAGATGGCCAGAGCTTGGCTTTCTGATGGTCACTGCTGCCTCACTGGTGACTGATACAGCAGCCAGGTTGCATTTGGTGTTACCTTAGCTCATGACTGCACAGCTCAGCATTCCTCTTGTGTCCATTCCTTCCCCTACACCTACATTTCTTTTTTTTTTTTTCCACTGTTCTTTCAGTCTTCAACTTCCAAACTGGTGAATGAGTTAACCCATCCCACAGTTTCAGGGGATTCAGGGGAATTCAGTGCGCACCAAACAGTCAATGGGTCCCCACCCAATCTCCTCTCTTGAAACATTTAACAGCTGCTTTGCTGTTTATCATTTCTGCATTGGTAAAGATCTGTCATGGGCTAATTCAGTATAAATTTTCTGAGATTCAAAGAAGTGGCTATAGGAAGGCAGTGTGTTGATCTTTTTCTGCTAACCACACCATCTGCTAAACCAGTTTGTCAGCATGTTTTTATTTATTTTTGCATAGATAAAATTTAAAGAAACAAGTTATGATAAAAGATGTTTTGCTCTTACAATGGGATTTGCTTCTGCACCTCTGCCACCTTCTGTTCTTTGCCGGTGGGCTGCCCTTTGCTGGTCTTCCTCAGAGCTAGAGGCAGAGCCTCACCATCCTGGTGAGTCGTGTATGTGTGGGGTGTTTCGGATCTGAATTGCCTCTGCAGGTGTCTTGATACAGGGAGCTCTGGGTGACCAAGTGCCTAATCTGAATGCTTCTTTTCTGGTGGACTGATATGCAGCAAATATTGCATGACAACTGAGAGCAGTCACGTGGTGTCAATTTGCCCCACCAAATTAATTTCAAAGAAAACCTTAACCAGTATCTTGTCATTGTCCTCAGAGATGCTGGAAGTGAGGTTTTGACTGTCACAGGTTTTTAATACAGACCTTGTTTGTGCAGAGGAATCTTCCTGACTGTGCAATCCTTCCAGCAAGGGCTCCAATGACTGATGTCTTTGTGAGTTCTTGTGTTTGGGGGTTCTTTTGTTTATTTATTTGTTTATTGCTATTATGATCTTCCCTTTGCTATGTATTTACTAAATAAACCTGGTCTAAAATGGTTTCTTGAGAAATAAATTAAAAATCACTGTAGAAGAATCAATTTTTAAACTCAAATGGAGTTCAGAATTTTTAGACCGGTCTATCACTTCGAGCAGAAAATGAGGATGTTTTTGATGAAATAAATAGTGCTGAAACTGAATCTCAGCTGTCTGCTTGATATTACTTGGTTGTCAAAGGGCTGCATTATTATGTGAATTAGGGTTTAGGTCTGAGTTTGCTTAGAAGCTCAGCTTCTGATTGACCATGTTTAGTTCATCTCTATTCCTGCCTTTCTTTCCCTCATTTACTTGGTGCATGGCCATGTTAGAGAAGGACTTTGTGGGGTCATTTGTGTGTGACCTGATTAATCTTCTGGAAGCAGCATAACCAGTACCCTCTTTACTCCTGTTGCTGTGGTGTTACTGTCAGGAAAAAACCTTATAGTGGTTGTTGATTCCAAGGAAGCAGAGCTAAACCAAACTGCTAATGTGAAAAGTCATGTAGCACATACAGCAGAGATAATAACAGCTCTTATATTTTCTCAGGCTTCTCACTTGAGTTGTAAACAGCTTTAAATACATCTTATGCCATCCCAGATGTCTGGAAAGCCCACAAAGCAGATGAGTGGAATGGGGTATGGGACCATAGGGTGACTTGTTGAGTGTGGGTCAGTGGCACAGCTTGGCAGGGGCTCAGGAGCTTGGAGGCCCTGGCTGCAGTTTGGGTTATGTATATTGTGCATGATTACTGTACTGACTGTTCCTGCAGCTCTGTGCTGCTCCTAAGGCTCAACACTGAAATTGTAATGCTAGCAGCTTTCTTTTCATGGCCCAATGCCCAGTTTGAAGAAGGGTGATTTTGGTCATGTTGTTAGACATACGTATTTATGGCCCCGTTTCATCTGTTGAATTTAATTTGTTGGAGTATTTTTAACATTATTATGGAAACAGTTACTATATTTACTCCTTACAGAAAGCTCAGTGTAAGACAGTCTATGAGAAGAGAGTTCTAGAGTAATAAATATTGCACTAAATTATGGTGTCTACACTTCTTCAGGAAAAATGGTCTAAATGAACCGACTGGCAGTTTGCCTGTTCCTGGGACATGGACCTCACAGGGCACTGAACTGGAACACTCTATGCTGGGAAAGCAATGATAGAGTTTGTTCTTGGCTCACTTGATGGCACATCTCATTTTCCTGTGGAGTGAAAATAAACCAGATCTTGTACAGAGGGAGTTTGTGCCTGCACTGGACTGCTTTCTCAGGCCTGCTGAGAACATGCTTCCCATGGAAGTCTTTGGGACCTGTGGGCACCTTTCAGATGCAGTCCTCAAAACCTGTTGCCAGCATAAATGAGATAATGAATCACATAAATTGAGATAATAATGAGTAAATAAATGAGAGAATGGGATTTCCGCTGAATGGAAATTCAGTGAATTTTGGAATGGGAGTCACTGTTGTTGATGTGCTTATTTCTGTAGTCATTTGAAACCAGAATGTGTTTTAACGTCAGTCTTGCTGTTAAGCTTAATGGTGGTAATAATGTGGTGGGTACAACATGGACATGTATGAGAAATAATGTCAAATAAAAGATTGATTGTGTCAGAATGTTATTGAGAGGGGTGAACTTTGGATATGATGTCTTTTTGGACTGCTGACTGCCCTTTTTTCATGTTAATGTCAGAGCTGTTAATGTCTCAAAGCTGCTTAAGATGAGGTGCTTATTTTGTGTTGATCAACAAAACGTTTCCTTCCAATGGGAATATGGCACATAACAGGAATCTCCTAGAGCTGCACCAAGCTGTTTTCCAAAATAAGATACAGGAAAAACTGAGAGATAATTCTGGAAGTGCTTGAGGCACAATGCTGGAAGCACCAAAAGATCTCTTTGCTTTGGCAGCCTGAGAATTGACAATGTAATACCTTGCTGATGTGACAAATCACTCTGGGTTCATAGGATTGAAAAAAATCTGCAAAACTGATAAGGATTTCAGCTTACTGTGATGCTTTGTTAATGAAGAACTGTCTTTCCTCTTTTAAATATTAAGGGAAACATCAGTCAGGAACAGCATTCTGATGTGATTAAGAAAGAAAAAACAGAGAAGACACAAGACAAAAGGAAAAACCTACTTAATCCAGCCAGTCTCTTGGAAGTCTTATTCTGTCTCCTCACTGTGCTGAAGGGAGCAGAAGGTTTCAGTCTTCACATTTTGTGTGTCCATATTTTGATACTGCAGTGGGGAAGGTTTGGCAGGAGAAGAGTTAGAGTTAGTGGAAAAACATTAATTTTCTTTGTTAATGCTGCTGCAGATAGTTCCAAGTTTCAGTTTACAGTGGATTTCTTACAGTATTTCTGTAATGTGATGCTCTTTGGGAAGTGCTTTGAAGCTCTGCACAAGGCTTGGGGAGCAGAGGGCTTTGGGAGGGGGGTTGGACACTCTCACTCCCAAGTGCTATCACTGATTTTGCTGCTCAGAGCTGAGGTGGGTGAATGCCAGCATTCCTAACATCAGCCTGCTGTACACACTCCTTAGCTCTGGGAAAGTTGCATTGCTTTTCTGAGCATCTGTTTCACCAGCTGTGAAAATGAAGACAAGTACCCTCAGCATGTGGGTATGATGAACATTCTTGTTAGCTAATCTTGCTAAAGTGCATTGGAACTGTGAAGCCTTGTGGGTTGTTGTTTGAAAGTGTGAAGGTTTAAAATGGTGTAAGCCATGAGCTTGCTTCTTGGTTAGGGAAGAGAAGTAACAACTGGAAGACCTTTGGCAACAGGCACAAATGGTTTGTGGGAAAGAGGAGAAATTTGCCTGTAATGGAGGGACCTGAGTGAGAATTATGCCTCATTCTAACCCATTCAACAAAATCTAAATGGATTTGTTTGGAGTTTTGTAAAGCACCTGTCCAGGGCTGGATTTTTCCCTAACACTAGTTGCATTTCCTTTTGCTGTTTTTTAGCCCCACCCTCTCCTCCACACTCTTGCTTTTTATGATCAAAGCTCCATTCTGTAAAGAAGATCCCCTATGGACAACAGTTCTGATTAAACACTGAAGAATTCTTTAATTCTCTTCATACTTAATAATGTTAGGAACATTGTGTTGATGAAAGATGTGGCTTTTTTTCCCCATTGCTGTTACTACTTTTTCTTTGACTCCCCTCCTCCCCATACACTGCACTTATTCTTTAAGATTTCACGTTGTCTTGTCTTATATAAACTTGGTTCCTTGGTTCTTGCTTTCAATTCACTCTTTTATCTTCTACAGCACTCGGTGAATGCTTAAAAATAATAAATATTAATAATAGGGCTCTTTGAACCAGCAGGTTCTTTGCAGCTTAAGCTCACCTTTTCCTGCTGCTTATCCCCTATTAGAAGTTGCTATAATCTGCAGGTTGTAGCTGTAATAAGTTCTGAAGCAGTGGCTGGGTTTGTGACAAGCGTAAGATTATAGCTCCAGGTGGGGAAGTGGCAGCAGGAGCAGAGAACCTCAAAGGCACAAATATGTTGTTCCAGTTGAAATATTCTTAGCAATAAAGGAAGAGAAGCCAACAAAATTTACTGTGGGAATAGAGCTATTTATCTAGGTTTCCGTGGAGTGTCAGTGACCTATATAGAGTAATCCTGTACTGCACATAGAAATTGCTGTGTTTAGAAGTAGAAAAACATTCTTTCTGGAGAACACAGTTTAAGAAGACTGTACTTTTGGTGATTCTTTCAAGGCATTCCATAGGAAATGTCTTAAATCAGGAAGACAAGCTATGTCATACATCTGTGGTATTACTGTGTTTTCTCTGAATTCCTTGTGGAGACAGGTTTACCTCTCCTCACTACAGAAGAAAAAGATGCTGTCTGCCCCCATGTGTAAAATTGACCACATAATGTACAGCCCAGGCTCCAAAGCTTTTGCCACACACACACATGCACATGCTCTTTTTGGATATCAGCAATATTTTTACAGTCCCAGACTATGGAATGAATAAAGTAAACATGAACAGGGAGTGTGAGGTTTTCCCACCATATCTCCTTTCCTCTGTTTAACAATGCAAGCTGCTGGAATAGGAGAAAAAGACAGAATCCTGAGTTGTCAGGGCAAATTTTTTGAAACCTTATTTGTTTCTTCTATGCCATGTTGCACTGCCCCTTCCTGGGGGAGACGAGCTGTCCCTAAGCAGAACTTCTGTAGGGTGAGTGGCTTCCAGGCTTGTGTCTTCGGCAGAAACCACACTGGTTACTACTTGAGGCTAGGACTGGCTAGGAGTCTTCAAGGAAACAATTTGCCTGCAGAAAAGGCTGATCTATTGAAACCATTACTGCTTTGTGAGAAAGGGTTGGTCTCCGCTCGGTTATCTTGGGTGAATTTCTTGCATATAGGATGGAATTTCTTAGCCAAAACAGATAGGAGCCAAGTGGTTTGGGGTTTTCCCCTACGCTGTCATAGATCCAAAAACAGGGTCCTGAAAGAAGGTTTCCTACATGCCAGAAATGCCTGTCCTAGCCACAGAACTGCTGTTCTAGAGCACGTGTATTCATGTATGAAGGATTCCAAGGTGTATTCCAAATTTTCGTCCCTATGTGAAATAAAAAAGATATTTCAAGTCTCAAAAAATGTGGTGGCCTCAAAAAAATGAGTTCCCATCCAAGTGTCTTTGTGTCTTCTTCAGTGATCTTACTGTATTTCCTCACTGGTTCTGCAGTACAGGTTTGTGTCTCCCCTGGATGTGCTCTTATGCAGTGGAGAAAAGAATCTCTGAAGACCTTGGCAAAGCAATCAGGAGGGAAAGACTGACCCTGAAGCACTTCTGCTGTGTTTTGTCAGGGTCAAGGCTGTACAAGGATATATAACTCCTAAACCACTGCTTCCTCTGAGGAATATTATTGGGAAATCACCTTAAGCAGCCAAGGAAAATATAGCTGAATACTGCTGATATGTTTGTGCCTGGGCCATTGTTGTTGGGCAGGACAGGAAAAATAATGCTTAGGGCAAGAGAGGAGCTGCTTGGAACAGCATGAAACGCTCTTGTGCTGGTATGATTGCAGTGAGCTCAGCAAAGGTAAGGCTAGCACACAGTTTCAGTCACTGGCCTCTTTCTTCCAATTTCTTCTTTCCTTGTCTTTTATGGAGAGGAGGAGATAGTAGTCCTGTCTTGATCCTTTCTTAATTCTCCAAGGAGAGTGAGGAGATAACAAGAAGAAAGCCAAGAGGAGATCTCAGCTAAGCTGGGTGTGTGCTTAGGGAGGGTGTTTGCTCTCTGTGGTTGTGCCCTGCAGCACCAAAGACCCTGAATCTGGTTATTCCAGTGCAGCTCAGCCCCCTGAACGCTGATGTGCTCTGTGCTGCTTGGCTTGATCCCTCTGTTAGAAAAAGTGGGATGGCAAAACTGAGGTGCACACTCCAGTTCTGATTGTATGAGAATGCCCCTCTGCCTTTACTTTGTATTTTGTTCTTGACCTTTTTAGAAAAGGGTGGGGAGGAAGGCAGAAGTTAAAAGCTTCATCATTGCACAAAGACAAAACACTCCTCTTAAAGGCAAAAAATCCAAGGCCTTTCTGTTTATTTGAGGTTTGAATAATGGGAGTTTCCTGTTTCAGGGAAGCCAAATTCATCCTCAGATGGCCTTCACTAACCTGTTTTAAGAAGACTTGTGTTTGTCTTGTGGTAGTTGAGGAGTCTGAGCTTGCCCTTTTGGTTTCACCCCTCCTTTTCCTTCACGTTAAATTAGGAGGCATAAGGTGTGTTTTACAGCACACAGAAGCAGCAGTGGAAGGCCTGACCTTGTGGAAATCAGAACCAGGATTACCATACAGCTTTCTGGGATGTAACATAACATTTGGATCCACAACCATCAGCTCTGGTAATCATATAATGTCAAAGCAGTCCTGGATGTGAGATGGGCTCCACTGTGTCTGTCTGTCTGCAGAGATACAGACCCCAGATTCAGAGTGTTTGAAAGAACAAATTGAAACACCATAAGCCTTGCTTTTATGGGTTTGAGGTTTTGGTGGTTTTTTGTGTGTGTGTGTGTGTTTTTGTTTGTTTGTTTGTTGGTAACAAGCAATACTTCTCTTAAAGTAAAGATGTCAATAATATCTTAATATGTTTCCACAAAAAATTAACCTAAGAAAATATTCCTCTTAAATTAATAAAGTCTAAGNATCCATTTCCTGTCTAAATTCTGCCCATTTTTAAAATATACATAAATTATTGGGAAAAGCAAGCTATTGATGTAAGACTTCACCCTTCTGAATCCGGGATGGTGAATTGAAAAAATAAAACAGGTTAGTCTGAAAATAGTTCCAGCAAGCTGAGTTCTTAGAGGTATGATTGAGCTGCACTCTACATCTGTCCTGCTGAAATAAAGTCAGGCTGCACTAGGATAGTGTAGCAAAGGGTTTGCCATAACAAAGGGCAGGGCTGCATGTTCCAGCCCTTCCCTGAGACTGGCTTGCAAAATCCTTTTTGTGGCTGGAGCTGTGCTCTTGTGGACTTCAATGTCACTGCCTAGGACTTGTCATTCAAAGCCCAAGAGAAGCCATGTAGTGGATCTGTTTCCCTTAACATCCTACAAGATTACATCTGTAGACTGTGCTTAAACAAGGTGCTACAATCTTCAGCTGTAATCCTTGATTCTTTATGGAGTGCAACAGTGTGGAGTAGGACCAAACACTGATTTTTTTTTTTTAAATGGAATATGATTAAATGTAAGACTGCCTGAATCTGGCTGTATTGTAGCTTCATAGGTAACTCAAGATTTGCTTCTTCCTTTCCCCTTTCTGTTCTACTGTCCTTGAGCTTTATTCCTTGTGATGAATTCTGCCTAAGTAAAGCAAGGATTTGTCTAGATACACTATTGTCTAGCAAGGAGGTAGTGAAACAAATGCAGTTGTTGGAACTGATGATAAGGTAATTTTCTCACCCTTCCAATAACTGCAAATTCATTTGAAAGAGGATTTGCAGTGCTGGTAGCATTTGCTGTTGTGTGTACACCCTGAGATAGAAATCAGAGATTGACTGATGGATAATGAAGCAGTGCACTGTGCCTGAAGGAACAGATTGGACAGGCATCTGAATTATCCCTGGACTGGCCCACCAGAATGAGTCAGTTGCTCAGAATTTTTCTGGCAGATGCAGCCTCTCTGTTTCATGTCACAGTAATTATCTACCACTTGTTTATTGCGTGTCTGTGTGGTCCACATTATCTGAAGTTCTCACAGTTGCAAATGGCTTGTATCTTTGTAGCACCTTTTTGGGGCAGAGAATTCCCATTTTACTGATGTAAATGAAATCTAAATAACTTGCTGAGGTATTATGACAAACCTGTAACACACTAGAAAATGAGAGAATAGCACCTATCCAAATTTTGCTCCTAGGAAAGATAGCTCAGGTTTAAAAAATGAGGAGGGACTATTTCCTGTATCACAAGAAGATTTTTCCCAGCTAAATAAATGACTTGCTTTTCTGTGCTTTTGGAGCCAAATATCCCAAGTAATTCAATGATATGTTGCTAAGGGCTTTTCATCTTTTGGCTGTGTTAATTGTGCATTTACTGATTTAGGATAGGACAACTTTTTCTCTGTAAATGGAGCTCTATTTTTGAGGTGTTTGGAGATCTTTTTGCAGGGGGAGGTCAGGGGCAAGGCTTGGTTGATCGATTTATTTTTCCTCATAGAAAATAAAGATCTTCTGAAGTTTTGGAAGGAATGAGGTTGGCGGTGGGGAAATTTTTACCTCAGCTGAAATAGTCAATATTTCATGGTTTGGGATATGCATTAGAGTGTGGGACACTACAGGTGATGGCCCTGGGATGTGAACCTTCTTTTCCACATAGTACTGCAGTGCATTCACAGCTACTCTTTCTTGCTGTTGAATGCCAATTTCTTGCCAGTTAAATTTCCATAGAAGTGTGCAGAGGTTCATAACAAGCATTTTCCTTTGAACAGGCTTTTTTTTTTTTTTCCAGACTGTTTTCCCCCCAAAACAGCGTTTGGGAAGAGCATATAATCAGGCCTAATAGCCCTTAACAAGTTAGTGACTCCTTGAATCCTACCCTTTAGAGGTGTCTGAGGAGTGATGTGCTCCTGAAGCATTTGCCTGTTTTCACTGCAACAAACCTAATCAAAGCCACAGAGCGAGATGGCCTCTTTCTCTGCCCTGAGGCACTCCCAGGCGCTTCCTTGAGAAAGCAATTTGCTTTGGAGTTATTAAAACAGCACATGCTGTAAAGGGAAAAAAAATATAACTTCCCAGGCACAGGTGTGCAGCTGCTGAGTATTAATGCCAGTTGTGCAAAATCACAGCTTTGTTCTCGAGATTGTAATAGTGTTAAAAAAACTCAGCCTTGATCCTGATGAGAGCTCAAGTCCCTGAGCTTGAGTGGAATCAGGGTCAAGGTTTTTAATGTGTTCATTCTTCAGAGATGCTGAGCCCCTTCTGTGGCAGCTGAAATTAGTGGGAGCTGTGTGTGCTCAGCATTTTGGGAGGAAAACAGAGTGTGCGTGCGTTGTGAGCTGTGATGTACAGAAGTCAGGATCTCTAGGGGTTTGCAGCATCTAATAAGATGCCCCCTGTAGTTGTTTCTTAATTAAACCCCAGACACCTTACATGACTTCTCTTGAACTTCAGGACTCTGCCGTTCTCGAGCATATTTGAGACTTCTAGCCTGGCAACTCCTTGGAGCTTTCTATTAAGGTATTAAGGGGAGGAAAACCAGTTGGTTGCCTCAAGCTGAGGAGGAAATGCTAGACTTGAAGGATTATCCCAGTGCAATGAATTTTAAAGACTTTTTGCTATACATGTGTGGAAAGCTATCAAAATGCTAATGGTTCTGCTGTCTTTTTTAACCCTTTCAACACATGGAGCTGATGGAGGGGAAGGGAGAATGATGCTATTCAACTAAAAGGACAGTAAAAGGACAGTTTGGTCAGAAATTAAGTTTCAAGTGGCTTTTCATCTGTTAGCCACTTCTCCCAGTGATAAGAAGGACTGATGCACTCATCATTTGGATAAAGTAATTCTGTATGAACAGTTGAGCCCATGTGCAGGTGTGATGTAGGCCATGTGCTCCCTGCAAGCAGCATCCTACAGGAAAAGCTAGCACATGGCTGAAGAGCTCCCATGGGATGCCCACAGTTCCAAGGATGCCCCTGTTGTGGGTCAGGCCTGTCCCTGCCAGAGGAACTTGTCCAGTCATGTCCATTCCTGAGGGCCCTGGGGCAGGATGGACTGTCCACCCTGCACAGATGGAACACAAGTGTCCTGCAGTAGCACCAGCGTCTCACCAAGGAGACTCTGATCCTCCTGGGTGCCTTGCCTCACTGCCCTGAGCCAGGGTGGACATGGACTCTGGGGGGACATACAGGCTGGGAATGTTTTCTCCATGTCTGCCTGAGCTGGGCAGCAAGGCTTGTCTTTGATCCTGAGCAGGAACTGTGTTTGCAGAGGCTCTGCAGGGCTGTGGCTGCTCTGCTGTTGCTACCCAGAGTGGCTGGGCTGGTAAAGTCTGTGCAAGAGGCAGCCAGGCATATTCCTCTGGGGATGTTCTCTGTATCTGTGAGGAACTGCTGTTCTGTTTATTTAGGTTTTTGGCTGAAGTTTTCGGCGTGTTAGGAATATCTCATTCAACTCTGCAGAGATTCTGTTAGTGTTCTGCTTTGGAACCAGGTAAATACTTGGCTAGCCAATGATATAAATAACTGAAATTGTGTATTATTAGACCCATGAGACTCAGTCATTCCTTTAGTGGTCTCTGAAATATGATAGAGCAATGGGTCTGTCTGTGCTTATCTTTTTAATCAAGACTAGCCAGGCAATTTTAGCCCTCAGGAGAGCCCAAATAACTGAGCTGCAGGGCTATCTAGGCCATTAGGCATATGGCTTTCAGGTTTCTGTGAACCTACAGTGCTGTTTATTTATTATTTTTAAGGCATTTTTACTGTTAAATATGAGCTGCCAGCTTATTTCAAACCTTCAAAGCATCAGCCTTTTCCATTTTGTGGCTGAAGTGTTTGGTTGCCAACATGTATCACCTGGGAGGTAGGAGCAAGGGCAGGCACTGTGGAAAGGATTTCTGCAGGGATTTGTTTGGGATTTCGACTAAGGAGACACTGGATGGAGAGGTAAAGAGACTGGATAGCAGTGAGACACTGTGGAACAGGCTTTTCCTTTCTCATTTGACAGGAGTTTGTTGAGGTGCTGCATAGCTTGGGGCATGCTGTGGTAGACTGGATAGGACATTTGGGAAGTCAGCTTTAGGGAAAGCTGCTTTAATGTGGATTGTTCTAAATAATATGAAAATGCATAGTGCACTAAGCATCATGTTGACCATGGTTTCTTGTTTGGCTTTCAGCAAATGTATTACTTTAAGTCAGTGTGTGTGTGAGAAGAGAGAGCTATTCACCCCATCCCCTTGAATTTTTTCCCATCATAGACAGTAACAATTCACTTGCCAATCTCATGTATATTTAAAGGCTGTTTTCAGTGGACTCTTTCTCTCTAATTCTTACATTTCTCAGTGAGTGTCTTTAGGAATTGCAAACAATATTTTTTTATGAGAAATGATTCCCCCTGAAATTTTTGTGATCACAGGGAAAAAAAAAAATCTCTACCTTTTTCTAATTATTGTTTCTCACAAAAAATGCTTTTTGCCTAATCTTGAACATTTAAGGTTGCATGAATAAACAGATGGCTCTTAATGTGTCCATAGTTGTTTTGCAGACATGAATTTTAAACTGTGCAACTTCTTTGCATTTTCCATTTGGCTTTTTGTGTGTGCAAAGAGAAGGGAGTTTGAGGTGCATTCTTCCACCACAATCCTTCCTTCCATTCTAGAAGATGAAGGTGTTGGCAGTGAGAAAAGTGGGATTTACAGTGGAGTGTAAGTACATGACATGTCAGCATCACTTCTCTGATTACTTATGCAGGTAATCTCTGCAGATTAAATGCAAAACGAAACACTCTGCTATGTCTGAAGAAACGTGCCATGCAGAGTCAGGATTTTGGATGAGCCTGTGAAGCAAGTTGCTGGACTAGCCAAAGGGGCAGTGGGATATGTGGGCATGGTCTGTAAAGAGTATTTATTGAAAGGGAATGGGTCACCCTCTTTGACAAATGGCTTCTGCCTTTTTTTTTTTTTTTTCTCTTTTACATGCCAGCATAGTTTTAAAACTATAATTCTCCTTTCTTTTGACTTCATGAGGAAAGAAAGGCTATGGAAGTGCTGGTTAACAGCAACCACAGTCTAAATATTACAAGTTGCCATCTTTCAGGAGTTGGCTGTGGATTCTCTGCATGTACTAACTTATCTTTCTGTGGAGATGCAGCCACGACAGTAAAGAGGCAAAGTTCCCTATTTGCTCATACTGGACATATCTGTGCTCTCCTCTCAGAGAAACTGAGGTTTAAAACATTGGAGTTGTTGAGCTCTGAAAGATTTCAATCTTCAGTGTAGCAGTAATTATTTCCACCAAGAATCTTTGTGTTTCCAGATTCCCAAGGCTGAAGATACCTTACCCCAGGACATGTAGCAGCATGATGGGTAGAACACCTTCTGGGAAAGAGAAAGTTCTCAGTTCAAATATTGGCTTGAACATTAGGGAAAAATCTACATGACCCAGTTTGCAGTATTCCAGAAGCCAGGCACTCAGTCAAACTACTTGTTGGATGAGCTGTGGTTGTTGTCCATGTGTGTGGTCTTAGCCCATGGCAAATGAAAGGTAATGCAATTTAACTGAGCTCTATCACTGCTAAATTAAATTGCCTCACATCATCTGCAGGGGATGAGCATGCACAGGGAGAGCTACCACAGCTCAGCTGATGCTCAGCCTACTGTTACTGCAGGGCACCACAACTTTATTGGGATCTCCACTGGAGAGTCCCAGAGAGCAACCAACAAGCAATAGCCAGTTTCAAGGAGAAGGAAATATAGCTGTGCCTCCATTTAGAGAATGTAGGCCCTGAATCTCATCACATTTTTAGTTTGGGAAGTTAGGGTAGCTGATTTTGAGGTTGATGGAAATAGAGGTTTTCAGCAATTACTCTACTTGCTAAAAAACCCCAAAATTGCCATTTCCAGCAGATGTTGGCTGCCTTGCCTGTAGGGAGGTTCTTTTGCTTGTAACAGGCAGTGGTGCCAAATACATTTTTGTTCTCTTGGGAATGTGTTTCCTGAAAGATTCCTTTCATCTGCAATGAATTATTTTGCTTTAAACACAGGAAATATTAATTTTTTTCTCCAAAGATCTGTGAGAACTTCTTTGCAAATGAATTGAAATGGTCCCATTTGATAGCAGACCAAGCAGCACTCTGTCCTCACTTTCAGTTGCTTTGTTTCTGAGATTAGTATTCCTTGTCTAGGAATACCAAGAGGCACTAAATGATCTGACCTTGCTGGATGATCCAGCAAGCTTGGCAGCCTGGAGATGTGTCCAATTTGACTGCCATAATGGGATTTGAAAGGGAATTGGTGTAAAGTGATGTTAGAAAGGACATAGGAATATCCATTTTGGCTCCTTGTCCTTTACACTAGGAAGAGACAACTTTAGCAAAAGCCTCTGTAGCCAGCCTATGCCAGCTCAGCCTTGGGAGAGCAAGAATTGCAGGTGATGCCTTTGCTCTGGTGGGCAGTGGGAAGGCCTCACCTCGGCCTGGCCTGATCCCCTGGAGCTCTCATGTGAGGGTGGCAAGGTGGCCCATGGCAGCTTCAGAACCTCCAAGAGGACAGGGGAGCAAGGGCTTGCTCAGAGGAAATGCTGAGTCTCTTGTCCCCAGAAACTTATCCTGGCAGTGCCCATGCCCATGGTGGTGATGGGCAGTGCTTCCTGCAGCCCCAGTGGTGGTCATCTCCATGGTTTGGTGCTGGTGGGGTGATGCTGGCAGCACCACTGCACTGTGATCATGGAGTCAGGGTCACAGGTGCTTCTGTGTCCTTGTCACCTGGTTGTTCATCCTGTTTACTTCCGAGCCAGGACTGGAATCTCCTGTTACTGACTGATAAAAGCTTTTGAGCTGAAAATTTCCCATTCATATAATCTCTCAGAAATCATCCCAGTGTAACAAAGTCTCTTTGCAGCTCCAGTCTCTCTTTTGCTGTGATTTCTTGTAAACCAGGGTTGGAAGGTGTTTCTCAAACATACATGTTGTTGGTGACACAGATCATTGCACATGGAAGAATGAATGTGCAAGTTCATGCACAGCCTGCTTTTGCTGCACAATGAAGATGTGGCTAAATGGGAATTAGGATTAGTACTGGATTTAAGATTCTCATAGCTTGCTGGTAAAAACCTAATCTCCTCAAAGGCTGCAGGCAGGCTGGCAGCATTCAGCTCAAGGCCAATGTTGCTTGCAAGACCTGAAAGAAATTGAATTTGAATTCTTAGAGTATTTTAATCGTAGCTTTTCAAGATAGGGATGGGAAGAGCATATACTATCTCAAATGCAGCCTTTTAATTTCTTTAATGTATGGCAGTCACCCAGGCCTCTAGGTCTGATGGATGCTTGACAGTAATATTTTTCATCTCCTTTTGGAAAAGCTTAGGGATTCTGATTGATTTTAGAAATGTATAAATTGCACTCTGAAAGTTGATATACCAAAGTCTTTGTATAGGCAGAGTGAGACAAATCCAAGCAAGGCAGCAAACACTTCCCAGTTTAAAGTGTTGAGAGTGCTGAATGTCTTTCAGGTGAGCAGGCTCAGGAGGCCATAGAGGTGTAGAGCTCTTGGGTGTGATGTGGTCAGTTCAGTTCAGCCTGGTTTGCTTTTTGCTGTGGTAGAGATGACTGGTGAGAAATGCATTGTCGAGCCTGTGCAGGTCCTAAAATGAATCATTGAATCTGACATTAAGGCCCATGTTGGAAAATACCTTGTTTTAACATGAAGTGTTGATGCTTCTCCTGTTTATTGTGGCTGAAGTTTTTCTGTGTACCAAGTCTTTCTGAAAGTTGGATATTTAGTTATCTAAATAATTGTTTTTTCAGTTAAATCAGTTAAAGAGATAGACTTTATGTAGGCTTAGATTTGCATTGTCAAAAAAGACAGAGGTGTGTAAAGTTTGCTTGTATAGATACTTCTGATTCCTTGTTTCCAGCTTTCTGTTTGATAGCAGTTTTGATTGGCTCTGCCCAACCACTGAGAGCTGTCCTTTGCAAAATGCTTTTCTATCTGTACCACTGCTAGTGATAGCCTGGCAAAGTGTGTCTGCTTTTCCTTTGTTTTAAATCAACAGCCCATCCTGTGCATGGGTCCCCTGTGCATGCCACAGTCAGTCAAAGGGGCTCTGAGGCACTGGGGATGGAAGGAGCAGAGATTTGAGTGGAAAGCTTGGGGAATGCTGCTGATAAAATTCAATATCCATGCTGCTAACAAGAACAAGTTTTCTGTAGAGGTGGTGATAAAATGCCTTTAACTAGACCTGCATCCAGTCTTATCAATTTGGTTTTTTCTCAAGTCTCCTTATTCAAACTCCACTCAGACAGATTTATTTGGATTGTTTCTCTTTCTTTCTGTATTGGTTCCTCCTTGCTTAGGCTGCTTTTTCTCTCACTGTTGCCTTGTGTAGAAGCTGTTATCAAATAATCCTATTCATCTTTTCAGTAACCTCTAAAACAGCATCAAGCAGGACTTTTTTCTGAGGTATGAGGTTTCCTTGCATACCTTAAGCCACCTGGCTCTTAGCATGTGAGACTGAGAAATGGACTGTAGGTGGTCCTTTCCAAGGCTTGGGGCCCACATGATGACCTGATTAAAATTTGAAAGAGGGTGACTATTTAATTTAATAATGAGTGTCTCTGCCCCCATTGTTCACAAAGTTAAAGGAAGCATCTCAAACATTAGGCCAACTGGAATTCAGGTCTCTACTGAGGCTCTCAAGTCCCTTAAAGCACAAGCTGGTTGAGGTCATGTTGATGGGAAAATTTCTATTCTATTTGAGGTCACGTTGATGGGAAAATTTCTGTTCTTTAGGAAAGTCTTTGGTCTTTCAGCTCTATTTCCCTTTCAACAGAGGTTAATAGTAAGGAACAGTGGATGGAGAGAGAATCTAAGCAAGTCTGGCATCCAGCAACAAAGGTTAGTAGAGATGCATGAACTGTACCAGCACAAGAATGTTTATTTCAGATGGCAAAAAGCATCCAGCTTTCACTGTCTGTAAGAGACCTTATCCCTCTGCAGAAGTAAAACAGTTTGGTTTAAAGCATGCAACAATTCATGGAAATGTCTTTTGAGCATCTTAAAACTGTTATTTTGCTCAGTCTTGTGACTGTTTGGGAGGTTTGGTCTGTGGTTTTTCTGGTGTGTGGTGGGAGGTGGCAAAGACTGCTTAGAACAGCAGTGTATAGTGAGACAGTGCCATGCTGGGTGAAGCTCGGGGATTTTTAAGCCTGTAAAAATTCAGGAGAACATGCACTAATGCTATTGCTTGTTGTTGTAGCCTCTAGCAAGCATATAGAGAGCTATTAAACCCCTCTGAATAAAAATAGGGGTAAGGGGGAATATCTGATAACTTCAGCTTGTATCAGTTGTACAAATTACTTGGAGGAGAGCAAGCACAGGCATAGTGTTTAAAAAAAGAAACAAAAAACAATCAAACCAAACAAAAAAAAAAAAATCAACCCAACAGTAACAACAAAATCCTCTTGACACAAGAGGATACAGGTTTTCATGCTGGCTGAACAAAGCAAGGGGGGAAAAAGTGCCATGCTGACCTGTAGTTGCATCCTCCCATCTAGGTTAAGCACTGTTTGAAGTCAAGAAATTTTTGATTGCTGTTCTGGCCAAAGCCTTAGCATTATAAAAAAGCAATTGTGTTGGTAGAGATGAATGGGTATGAATAAACTCGTGTCTTGCTCCTGGTAACTTAGAGGGCCCAGTGATAGAAATGCGTCTCATGACTCCACAGCGGCAATTTGTCATCCCTTCAGTGAGTCCACTCTGTGCTCAGCACTGAGACTGACAGACGCCCTGGACCAGCACTGAAGCTGCACCTCAAAGCTAAATCTGCTCGGAACAGATCTCACTGACGATGCTGTGCTTTTCTGAGCATTTGCAGCTTTGCCTGTGGAAGGCCAGCCAACATCACCATGGCTAATACCGCTGCGCCGCTTTTTCTTTCAAATTCCCCAACTGTGGCCAGGAATGCACAGCCCTGCACTCTGCTGTGCCCTGGCCAGCCCGGTGTTTTGTTGCAGATGAATGCGGTGGGATGATCTGTAAACATTGCTGTGTGTTCTGATGGTGAATGTTTGCAAGCTGTTTGCACAGCGTTACTCATTTACCCCCCCAGCCCCTCCAAGATCAGCTTCTGCGTTATCACTGCTGATAAGCTGCTGTGTGATCTGAGGCAGAGCCATCAGCCAGAACCGAAGGCAGGCAGGAGTCCCAAGCGCATAGTTTGGGGGCAGCTCGGTTTCTTTCCTGATAAGCCTGTGCCTCTTGCGGCAGTACAGTGCACACTCCTTTCAAACTGTAATCATAATCCTCTTTGCAGCCGGCGCTGCTATCCCCACAGGAAGCATTAGCAATATCACAAAGTGCGGAGACTTCATTGTTTTCCCCTAATCTGCAAAGGGAACTGAGACAAGACAGAGCAAACTTTAACCTATTCCATGCCTCAGTGGCAAATAATTAGTTTCTTACTGAGTGAGAAAACGGGGGAAGCCTCTCGGTTAAGATAAAGTAGGCGCAAGGCTCGCAGGCTTATCTTGCTCTGTGGAATTCGGGAAAGGACATGTCCTTGAATTCGCCTGTCTGGCGTGCCCAGATTTCGTGTTTGGGAGTAATGAGTCTATTAGAGCAGCTCTAAGTGATTGCCGGGTATGAAACACCTCTTGCCAGGAAATGCAGTAGCCATGCTTTTGTTTAAGGACCTGAACAAAAGGCTCTTAATAATGTGCAAATTTGGGTGGGTGGGATATGGAGGTTAATAGGGCAGGCTAACAGAGGAGGAGCTGAGTCTGAGAGAGGAGGAGAGGAATGCCGAAGACACGGCAGCAGACTGAGAGGAGCAAAACAGGAAAAGCAGCCCCTTTTTGCCCTGTTAAAGTTAGCTTAGTCCCCACTGACGTTTTGGGGGTAAGTGCAAGCTGTGTCTGATGAAATAATACTTTCAGCCATGGCTGTGTGAGAGGTCACAGTGCAGCTCCGAGGGCTGTCTGTGTGCAAGTCTGAGTGCTGTGTGAGTGCTGTCCGGACACTGACCCGCCACAAGGTGTGACTGGCTGTGAGACTGCTTTTGTGGGTGGGAATTCACTTTGGGTCAATGCTTTACCTTTGCAAAACCCAGCAGGCTGCCTGTCGCGAAATTTTCTTGTCGTGCTTGGGTCTTAGGCTGGGCTGTGCTTTTCCTGAAAAGGAAAAGCTGAAGTGGGAGGAGTTGCCCCGGCCTGGCATGGGGGGCACAGCTCTGGAATGGTGAATGGTCTGCTTGCACATGTGCTGTGTCTGTGAAAGTCCCTTAATCCAAGATATGACAAGAGCAAAGGAACAAAAGAAAACGAGCTCAAAAATAACATAAGATAAGGATCTGGAGAATTTGCCTTTTATTTTGCTCGAAAGTCCCTGGAGTCTTCTTCTTTTAAGGGAAGAAATGCAGCTTTCAAGGACAAGCTGCCTTTTTTTTTTTTTTTTTTTTAAATTTTCCCCCCCCAACCCCTCCCACCCCTCCCTTTTTCTTCAGACTTCAAAGGCAGTCAGCTGAGAGCTTCTTAGGAATGTTACATCTGTTCAGAGTAAACATGGGTTGGTAGAAATTCTTCTTCCAAAGTGTCTGAAATTTGTACACAATTTTTCTTGAGACTGTGGTAAACAAAACATAACCTCAGTGGGGTCAGGGCTGAGTGATGCGTGGTAATGAAGGATGGAAATCCAGCAAGTAAGAGTAGTGTTTTGCAGAGGTGTCTAATTTAGACACAAGTGCGTTTGTGTTCTTGGGGTTTTTTTTTTAATGCCTTAAGAGAAAACAGTTTAATGTCTGTTCCTTTTAATAAACTTCCTTCAGAAATTGAAACTGAACAAATGGACTGAAATGTAAACTAATGCTTGGCTGCTCCTCCTGGAACTTCTGGCTTGTGCTAGCTGTGTACTTGCTGGCATACCTGCCTTCTCAATTTGCTTTCAGTCTTAATATATGTCTATCAAAGAGTGAAACCAAAATGTTGCTTTTTGTGTCTAGTGCTTATGTCCTGGTCCTTTACCAGCTGATCCAAAACCTATTGGCAGTGGAGGGGCTTGATATGTCACAGAAAAATGTCACTGAGCTTGGAGGATACAGCAGGTGGACGTAGGAATTGGACTTAGTTTACCACTGCTTTGCCTGTTATGGATGGGAATTTATTGCTGATTTTGATGAAAGCTGATGTGTGGAACTGCTGGGAACGTTTGGAAATCCTCTCCACAGCAGGACTCATGGACATGATCAGGTCCCAGGCAGCCTTGTGCATAACTGCCTCTTCACATCACAAAAGTGTAACTGAACTGTAAATGGTTTTCACACCAATTATTTCCCTCTTGTTTTTGAATGGAACGGGGAGGGGGGTTGTTTATCCCATTTCCCTGGTGCAGCTGAAACCCAGAGCAGCAAGCTTGTGCTGAAGCTGTTGTTTCCCCTGCATGTTTCCCATAAGGAGGCTAAGGAGTGTGAGATTTGTGATTCAGTGTGTGTGGCTTTGTCACATGCCTACCCAGGCTGAAGATGATAGAAATCTTGGTGCTATCTCACTTCAAGTTGGGTAAGTATATTTTGTTTGTTGCTTTTGTGGGATTTTCTTTTAAATTAGGCTTCTTAAATGAAGAGCAGCAATATTTAAGCTTCTGTGTAAATAAGCAGAGAACCCTGGCTTCATCTTGTCTAATCTGTTTAACCTTCATCAACCCAAATATTTACTCTAGGCATTGAATATCCAGGCAGTGTAATTCTCATGCTAAAATTCATGCCCTGAGAGTGCTGTAGATTGACTAATCCTGCAGAATTCCCAAAATCCCTGTCTGTATAAATAAACTTCCTATATGAAGGATTATAACTAAATGCCATGAATTCAGATCAGCAAGGCAGAAGTAAAGTGGTTGGCCCATTTTTTCTGTTGCTTACTTATGTATTTTTATAAAGTTATTCATCTTAGTCTAAATAGATGTGTAAAGAAAACTGCAAATACTGAAGCACGATGCTGTCATACACTGCATGAAGAAAGTTTAACCCTCTGCCTTTTATCAGTTTTCAAATCACCTTCAGCTTGATTTACCCAGACTGTTAAAATTATTATTCCTTTTGGGTATGGCATTTCTGGTGAATCTGTGGGGGGGGTTTGCCTTTGACTTCTTCCTACAATTTTGAAATGTGAAGAGTTCATGAAACAGTGCCAGAGATACAAAATTTGTATCTCAGTTGCTGAAGGTGGCCCTACCCACAGGCACACTCCACCAGCTGCAGAGCAGAGCCTACAGCATCTGGATTTATCACTATTAAAACTGATATCTCAAAACTGATGTGCAGGCAATACTTACAAGACCCCTGTGTAAACCTGCTGTTATAGGCATGGTGCGAGCAACCTTCTGAGCATCTAGGCTTCTGTCCTCTCACTGCATTGATTATCTGTCTTTGTCAGATACAGTGTAGACTTATCTGGGATCTTTATCTTGGGGAAGTTCTGTTAATACTCCATCACATTGCCCTGTCTTTTACTGGACATTGTTCCAGAGATGTGAAGGCAATAAACACCCAGGGGACAGGAGTTGATTTGGCTGTTTTAAATGGAATAACTAAAAACAGTGAGATCAAGTTACAGAAGTATGATCTAAACTGTTTTCAGAAGACTTCACAACAGCATTGGTCATTAAGTTCATGAGAGGTTAATGAGTACTATCTGAGAATTTTGAGAGTAGACTTGCAAAAATTAAATAACAGGAGAGCCAGCAGGATGGAATTGTTCCCTATTGGCAGGGAAGGGTCTCAGGCAATTTTACTTTGTTTTTTGCTTACAAGATTCTGTGGATACTAGAAAGAAGAAATTGCTCAGCTGCTGAAATATCAGAAACCTGGAATATGTGCTATTCATGGCCACTGGGTCCTAACAGATAATTCTCTCTGCTGAAAAAGGACTAGTAGGGGAAGAATTGCACCTCACTTTACTTGCCAACAGGCTCCATAGGGAAATTCCTTCTCAGCACCGTGCTGGGTTAGTGGGAATTTAAGTGTATCTGGGTAAGAATCAGTGCAGTTAGGCTGCTAATCTCATTTCTGTCCTCAGATAAGATTGTTATCAGAGTAATTGTCTGTTTGCTCCCCCTTCTGAATCCAATCAGAGTGGATTGTGCCAGTACCTCCTGGGGCAGAGGAACTTGGATGTTGATTGCCCTCAAAAGAAAGAGAAGATCCTCAGTGTATATTTAATGTAAACTTCAGTTTTGTTAGATGTTCACAGGAAAATCATTTGGAAATAACTTGCTCAGACGTGTCTTGGGCTTTTCATAGCAATATATTTGTTCTCATTTAAAGTCTAAGTTTAGTCAGGCAAGTGTATGTAGTGCATGCTGTGGTGAATTTTTTGAAAGATAATGCTGTGCACCAGCAAAACTGGTATTTTCTCAAGCCCTGGGACAGAGCAAGTTCATGTCTGCAGAGAATGCATACTCTCAGGTGCTCCAGCCAGCAAATAAATCTGAACAATTAGTGCTTTTCGCCTTATTTCAAAGCAAATTGCAGAAGTGGGTGGATTTGCTGGTGGGTATAAAGGAGACTCAATTAACTTTTCATACATCCTTCAAGTTGGTACTAGAACTTGTCTCTTGATGTGCTTACCTGAGGAAATGTGCTGTTTGGTCTCTTTGTAGAAGTGAGCAAACCATAGGTAATGCAGCACTCCAGTGAGATACAGAAATGATGTGTTTCTGCCCATGTTATAGGGGTGAGAAAACTGAGACACAGGTGTACCATGGGCTGCTGGATTACAATTGCCCGGCTCCAATCACCAGCACTGTATGGAAAGCAAGACGTGGTCCTGCCCTTAGTGGTGATGCTGCTGTAGAGATGTTGTCTGGCTTTGTCAGACCTATATCCCTGGATAGTCTGTGGAATCTCCAGAGCTTTCGAGCATGATACCTAAAGCAAGCTGAAAGGGCAAGGGCATACATAGAGCGAGTGCTCAGAGCTGCTGAACTTGCATGGCTTGTGTGTGAGAACCACTGAGACTGATTCAATCAGCCTTAAAGGATGTGCAATGAAGCTGCTTATTTCAGGCACAGGCAAATGTCATCTTGTAGACCTTAAATTTGGTACAGCCACAGCTGCTTCTAGCCTAATGTGTGCTTGGTGTGCTTAGGGTGGATATTCTCTAAAAGTTTTATAGCATACTTTGCTCCTTCCTGCTCCATTAGACTTCAAATCACTAATTGTAGTGGTAGTTTCATGGCCACAGTGTCCCTTTTAGCAGAAACTGTAACTACTTTCCTTTTGCTGGATGATTTAACTGATGTTAGTCTCCTTTGTACAAAGAGAGAAACAGAGTTGTAGAAAGAGAAGAAGAGAAATAGAAAGAGACAGAAAAGCTGTTTTTACCTTTGCCTATATTATACAGAAGAGATGCCAGAGGCAGTGTTTTCTGGAACTGAAAGTAAAACGATGACATCAGGACAGCCAATAAACAAAGCCTTAGATATGTAAGATTGCCACCCTACTGCCTCTAGAACTCGAGTTTGCATCTCCACACAAAGCTGCAATATCACCTTATTCAGACCTAGCTGTGGTGTGTTTGATTTGGCCCTGCTGCACATGCCACAGATATCAGTGTCCAGCAGTAGAGCTTGTGGTCTTGAAGGCCCCTTTGTATGGTTTGTGGCCTCATGCGAAGGAATTTTTTTTCCTCTTTTCTATTACATGTGTTGCTTCTTATAGGGTTGTGGGGGTTTTTTTGTTATATTTTGTTTTTTCACTTGAAGCATATTTTTGGCACCCCTTGGTCTTTTAATGGGCTCTCATGTTATCAGACACCACAGCTCTACATATATTAACTTTGCTTTGTTATCTGGATTTCTTTGCAAACCATTTATATTCCAGGATCTCATCTCCAGCTGTTCATTTTCTGTAATGATCCTGAGGAGAGTGTTGTAATTTACTCAGCTACTTCTGCTGGCATAGCCCTCTGGAGCCATCCCTGATTGGATGCATCCCTCCCCATGTTGTGGTGTTGAGGGTGAAGTTGCCCATTAAGGAGCTGTTGGCTGATTTATGAAAAGCACAGTTTTGGAGGCTGTGAGCAGATTTCTCTGGAGGGGCTGCTGAGCTGTAGTCCCTGCCTGCTCCCTTTCTCCAGCGTTAGCCCTGTGCAGTGCCCACAGTGCAGGATATAACCCTGAGTCTGCTCCCTCTGCCCTGTTTGATGCTACCCTCCCATCTGGCACCCACGGCTCTGCTTATTCAGTCCACAGTAATGATTTTTTTTAAGCCATAGCACTAAATATCTGTCTACAGCTCCTTCATGCTGGGCCTTGGGCTGACCCACCAGTCTTCAGAGTGGTGAGTCACAGTTACTCTTTAGCAAAATTATAAGGCTGGTCTTTGAATCCTTTAAGGTACCTGTCCCTGTCTATTCTGGGCATTCTCTGGTGAGTGAAGTCCATGTTCAAATTTATGGAAGTACTTCATTAAACCAAGCACTAGCAAAACAAGTGTAGCATGAACCCATCTTAAGTTACTGTTATGGCTTCTGTCATCTACCATAAAAAGGTTTTCTAGACCCTATTAATAAGTGAACACAGGAGATGTCACTGAGCTGTCAGGCCCAGGCTGTCAGCCTGGTGTTGCCATGCTCAGGAGTACATGATGTGACTGAGGAGTTCCTCTGCCGGAGTTGATCTGAGGACAAATCTCTCCCTCGACGCCTCCATCTGCTATGCTGCCTTTCAGCAGCAGTTGGAGACGTTGAGGTAGTTGAGAATTCACCATAAACTAGTTCTACTCAGCTATAATAATAGCCATGCATAGTGTGAAGAGGGGTAACAAGTCTTGCTAAGCAATAGTTTTGAGAGAGATTACATAGATTTATTGTTGAGGCCAACCACAAATCCATGTGGGAAGCATAGTATCAATGAGCAGAAAACAGAAGACTAAGAAGAAATATCTTACTTGTAACCTCTTGGATGTGTTGCAAGGAGATTTGTCTCATATTTTATGGGTCTTCAATTACTTATGATAGCGATCTTAATTTGGTTGCATTAATCCTCAGAGGATCTGTGCAAACTATGCACAAACTTTACATAAATACACACCATTTCAGTTAAGATGGCTCCAGCTTGGAACTTGGTAGAAGAACTACAGCTGATTTCAATGAGAGCTGCAAAAAGCACTAGCCTGCTTTTGAAAGAGAACTTCAGCAGAAATTATTTTGTATAGATGGGCACTTGAGTCCTACAGGACACTTCTGTCACAGAAGTTGCCTTTTCCCCTTAAAGCATAAAGGTCAGGAGAGAGGAAAGAAGTTTTCAACTAATTACAGGGAGGCATCAACAGCACATGGGAAAATAGGAGGAGTAGAAAACGGTTCAGGTGATCTGGGGAGTCAGGATTCCTTTGAAGTGATGCCAGATGTAAACTTTCTGGTTGCAATGTGTCACGGTCTTTCCAGGGCAGAGTTTCTAGCCTTGCTTCCTATTAAGCACATCATGTTGTAAATATTTAACACTGGCTTGTGCCTTTAGGTGTTTCTCAAATGACAGATGCTAAAGAACCTTCATTTCTTCTGTTGAATACTAGAAAGGGGCCCAGTTTATCTTGTTTTTCCAGATTTATTTTTCTTCCATTGCTTGCAGTGATTTAGGTCTGTTAGCAGTATCACACCAGTGGTGAATCACAGCACTGGCAATATTTGAAGCCCCACAGTTCACAGTTTGAATTTTGTAGTGAATGTCCTGTCCATTTGTGCTCTGTTCCAAGAGAATTGTGGCAGCAAAAGTCCAGAGGGATGCCCGTCTTCCTATCTGAATCCTTTTGCAGGTGGGATCATGATTGCTGTCATTATAATTACTGCTGAGGTCTCCATAGGTTAAACAACATATCTCAAAGTTTCAAATGAAGCTCTTGCTTTCCAGAGATAGGAGTGCTGGTAAAATGTGGCTGTGGGTCCCAAAATCATGCAGGTTTGCCTTGAACACAATGCTAGTAGTTCTTCAGTAGTAGGGAGGAAGAGAGAAGACTGATGCTCTGCCAGGCTTCTGAATTAGAAAAGCTGGACTAGAAGTTCCCCAAGAAACTTTTAGTAAGGATCCTGATTCCTTCAGTAATTTTTGTGCTCTGTCTTCAGCCCTCAATGCCTTTGAGATTTGTACCTGAACAAAGACTGTGGTCACCCCATTCAATAATAAAATTGGCAGCTAGGTTCCTGAAGGTTTTTGCTTCATATTTGCTGCTGCTTCCCATCATCAACAGCAGTAAAGTGCCATGGGGTGAAAATCAGCACTAATTTGGGAGTTAGATTGCCTGTGTAATAAGCTTCTCTGTTATTCTTTGGCAGGAGCAACAGCTAATATAAATTTTTTGCTGTCACTTTTGCATGGGCCATGTACCAGCATCAAAGTTAATCCCTCAAAATTATGTTCCATTATAAATCTCTCTCCACAGATGAAGTGGGTGCAATTAGGCAGAGAGGTCCAGAACCATTACCAAAGGAAAAAAGCTCTGAAGGACAAAAACAGTCTGCCTGTGCATCACAAAATGATGTAACACCTTGCCAGTGACCTCCAGAAAACAGAAGCTCCTTGGCACAGTGTTCTTGGGGCTTGTTTGGCAGTGAAAACATGTTCTGAGTTGACCAGAACTGAGTTCCACCTTTTTGCAAATACAAGGTGTAGGATCTTAAAAAGAATTTGAAGCAATTTGTGTCAGTTCTCTCTTTTGTCTTTTCTTCCAGTAACACAGAGAGTGTTTAATGTTGTTATTCCTGCCTGAGCCCTGGGAGTTCAGAAAAGATCATCAAGACCTTAGTAATAGGCTGAAAAAATCCCCAGCATATTTAATTAGAGATTATTCTTTTGATGTTTGGGTTGATTTTGGGGCTTGTTTTTTTATCACGTTACTCTTGGGTAACCTTCTGTATACAGAACAACTTCCCTGCTTTCATGGATGTCAAAGACTCTCAAGGTTTAAATGTAGTGGTGCAGTTAAATCACTTTAATTTTGTATGTTTCATGTTATCCTTTTTGGTTAAAGTTTGGGGAAATTAAAATACTCCTTTACTGTAACACTCTGACTACTCTGGGCAGGCCTGTACAATGATGGACTTCTTACACCCAATTTAGAAACCCAGCTTAAAATTTGTGTCTTCTGGAACTAGCTCCTTCTTCCCTCTTTTCATAAGGAGATGATAACAAAGGCCTTAGTTCCTGGGGGTGAGGTTTGGTTTTTCCTTTTTTTTTTCTTTCTTTTCTTTTTTTTGGCGGGGGAGGGTGGTGGTGTGTGTATTTCGCTTTGTTTTGTTTGGGAGTTTTTTTTGTTTGTTTGTTTGTCTTTTGGATTTTTTTGTTCATTTGTCTGTTTGGTTTTTTGTGGTGTTGTTCGGGCTTTTTTTTCTTGTTGTTTGGGTTCTTTTTATTTTGTTTGTTCTGTTTTGTTTTCCCTTCTGGAATACTCCTCAAATATATTAAGATGTATTTCTATTCTTTTCGAAAACAAGCTCTCTTTGTTCCTGACTGTTTTCTTTGGAGCGTTGAGCAAATGCCATGAAATTTACATTGAGTATGGCCCTGGCTACACAGAGAAGTGAGAAGTTTGTTCCAATGTACAGTGGGGCAAGTGCCTATTAAATGTCCCATATGTGTATGGCTACATGTACTGAGTATTATCTACCCTTTTCCAAGTGTAAAGCTTTAGAGACTTTGCTGCTGCTTCCCATCAACAACAGCGGTAAAGTGCCATCAGCACTAATTTGGGAGTTAGACTTATCTACTATAAAGTCATCCAACTTAACTTTACTCAGACTTTTAAAATCAAAGACAATGGTAATATTTTGTTTTACTTTCAGTTCACTGTAAACATTCTGAAAGGTTTTACTTTGAGCAATATTTAGTATTTCAGTTTTGATAGAATTAATTTCAGAAAATCTGCAAAAATGTCTCTCTGCTTACATGGCAGTCAAACATGAGTTACAATGCTAAGACAAGGATGAGGTAGACACAAGAAGCTGCATCCAGTTTTTGTCATAAAAGCTCAACACAGTAATCTGGTTTGCCAGAGAAAGCCCCTTTGTTTTGTTTGTATCTGGCCTGTTGAGCAAAGGTGGGAAATGAATTTATAGATGAGAGCAGCTTGATCACAAAGTACTTACTATTCTGCACATCAGTTATCTGTCATCTTGTTAAATTCAAATGTACTGAAGGTCTGCTTGGCTCTTGGCTCTGTTCTATCCTCTTCCATTACAAGAGGATATGTGTGTCCTCCTCCCACTCACATAACCTTCAGTGGGTTCAAGTCTCCTTAAGGCTGCTGTGTTCCTTGAACTGGGCAAGCAATCGTCACTGATCCTTCTTGAGAACCCCGTGGCTGCTCACTCCAAAGGAACCTCCTTGACTCCTCTTGCTGTGTTTTTGTCAAGTACCAGGGAGAGCTTGCAGCATGTGATTACAAGCCTGCATGTGTTCTTCTCCATTTTTCCTGGGAGTTTTCTCAAAGTGTTTTCTCCAAGCATGCTACAATGTCTAAGGAAAGGGTCAAAGTTCTTTATATATTAGAGTAAAATTGAATCAAAGTTCTTTTTCTGTTAGAGTAAAACAGGGCTGAGGTCACCACCCAGTTCTTACTGTTGTCAATTATGACTTACTGCATCTTTTGTCAGCTACATGTGAGAAAAGTGTAGGGAAACTAACTGAGGTTTTTGTAGTTGATAGAATCTCCAACTGTGGCACTGAACCACGGAGTAAAAAGCTGACTAACAATACACTGACGTCAGGCTGCCTTGATGTGACTGAGAGAGTTTTTGTCTGCAAAGACAAATACTGGAATAAATCACTATAACTGGGTTTTAACAACTGTGGTGGTTTTGGCCTGGTTTCTGAACTTGGAGATAGACAAAGAATTGCAACACAGCATCTCATTTTCAAGCTGTTTTAACCAACCAGCAACAGAGTCCTGTATGTGCTAGAGTCTACCAAGACACAGATCTTGACACGGTCCAAAACAATTAATTACAGTTGATAGCTGATGCTGGAATATGGGCCACGTCAGTCACAGGAATGGTTTCCTCCTGCTGCTGTACCAGAACAACTCCAGGCTGCTATTTGGGGTGGCAGAAGGGGTTCAGCTGCCTTCCACACCAGACAGCTTGAGTGGTGCATAGCTTTCCTACACAGAATCCATCGTTTCTCAGGAGGGATGTGACTGTGAAGTAGCTGACTTCTGAAAACAAGCTTTCTGCAGATACTTTTTTCCACCCAACAACAAAGGTCTTGTTTGGGAATGCTTTTTGGCTGCAGTCTTTGCGGCCCCCCTGGGAAATGCACTGTGCATTTGACTTGCACTCACCAAAGGAAAAAGTGAAAGTAACACAGCTGTAGTGATTTACTGCGAAGTTTTGAGGCTAATTGCCTCATATGTTTAATTAATAACTGACACATTCTGTCCCTCAAAGAGCTTGGAGAACTTCCATCTGGACCCCTAGTGATTACAGCCTGGAAGCCATCCCTGTAATTAAGGAGCAGGCTATAGGAGGCCTGTTCCCATTATGGGCAATTATTGTGCTTGCTACTTTTCCCCTCCTTTCTTACAAAAGGACTGAGAAATAGGGCTCAAAGACTGATCTGACATAAAACCCTGACTAAAGAGATGCTTTGTGCTACTCCATGGTAGAATGATGGGTTATGTTTTGGTGCCAGCACTCTTTTTTTTCAACAGGCTGTCAGGGGACAGGTTCTCCGAAGAGCAAAATGTGGCTTACACCAAACTGAAGACTTCTTGGTCAATATTAACTGTCTATACAAGAAGAGGATTTTTCCAAAGAACTGGGCAATTGAGTATTTCTACTATTACCTCTCTATCTCTCCCTCCCAACTTTAGACTTCCACTAGCTTTGACAGCTGCTCATCTGCGAAGACTCTGGCTAGCTCAGGAGCCTCAGAGTAGAGGATGCTGTGTCTTTAAGCCTTCCATACAGTGCTGAAATGTTATGACAGAGCATCTCACAGGGGGATGCGGTTTCCATGGCAACCCTACACTGTAAGATAAGCAAACTGGATTATTTTTTTTCCTGAGAGGTTCAAGAGCAAGGAAGGAATGAGGCGATCTGTCAGCAGGCAAGACTTGAAAAGAGGAAACCATGTCCATTAATCCTGTAGCCCTGGCTGCTTTGTGTTTTAATTAGAGAATGTTATTATGGCAGAAAGCATGGGCACCTCACCCTGTTATGGGTTTTTGAGGACTTTTTTGTTTGTTTCTCTTTTTATATCTCCAACTAATAAAAGGGGGCGGGGGGTGGCTGGGGGAAAGGAGGAGAAAAGAAGCTTTACTAAGGCATAAAATGAAGGTCTGAAATAAAGAGCCTCAGGATCCCTGTTCCAGAGCTTCTATCCCAAGCCAGATAAAGGAGGTAGAGGAAATGAATCTGCTGTTCTCAAATTGAGAGTTCATCTTCAATTCATTTTTTTTCTATCTTTCTGCTGTGTTTAGCAAGAATGGAAATCCCCCATACCCTTGCAACCCACACGTGTAACCATGTGAGTGTGGAGTAAAGCAGGGGAGTTGTGACTTGTTGTTGTCTTCCACAATCTGCCCAGAGGCATTATACATCAGCCTTTATTGCAGAGCTATAGTGCCTTCCCCTGCCTTGGTTTTGGGGTAGTTGATAACTTTGGGATCACTAGTTACCCTTACATGAGGAATCCTCCACTTTCCCAAAGTCGCCACCTGTGAGACTGCAGGACACTGTGCATGTTAAGAGAGATAAGGACAAGGAGGAGCAATGCTTCAGCCCACTGTGAGAAGGCAAGCTCCCACAGGAGCTGCAATGGGATCTTAGTAATCAGATAATATCTTGGTAGCAGCTAGTGCACCAGCTGGGTAGGAAACTGTGCTGGTCTTGTACATGTGCTGTGCGTAGGAGTTTATTATGGAAAATATTTTGACAACCTTTATTATTTTCAAACACTTGTATGTGTCACCAGAAAATTAGAGTTAAAGTAAATGTTAACCCAACAGCAGTCTTGTCTGCATAGTTTCCATGTCCATCCTTTGTGGAGTACTCTCTGCTGCTTTGCAGGGAATTAGAGCCCACTATAAATCTTCATGTGGAATGAAAAGAAAGTTATTCTAATCCTTTGAGAAAGCAATATACCTAAAGCATTCATTTCTACTTTCCTGTAAGCAGCAGTATCTCAGTCTGTTCTTCAAGGGCTGGTACTTACGAGGAATTCTTGTGAATGTAGTTCTCCCTGCTTTCCTGTCAATGTCTTCTTCAATGTCCTTGAGGGGTTCAGCAAAACAAGGTGCAGAATGAAGAGGGCCAAATAGCCTCAGAACCACTGTTCTGGATTTGAGTACCTCTTATCCAAAATAATTTTATCCTATGGGTACAATCCACATAGCAGGAACAGTTGTTAGCAAAATTTGAAGTTGTGGGCCAAGCAAATGTGATACCTTGTGTGGGAATTTAGGGCTAGGGCAGAATGATACTTAGACCTTTGTTGAATGAGCCATCAAATGCTCTAATTGACAATAAAACAGGGTTACAGGCAGCTTAATTTCTTTGGAGACTGCTCTCTTAATTCCTTTTTTCTGGCTGCACACACAGATTCAACATTTTGGTGTTGATATCAGCTTTATTTGATGTTTGGAGCTAAGCTGCCCAGAGTTGACTTTTTGGTTGTACTAATAAAGAAGTTGCTTTTGACAGCTTAGATCAGTTTTACTTCGCTGCCAGCACCAAGTGGACGTGTGGCAGGATGGGTTTGTGATCCTGGTGGCTGGGGCAGAGTTGGCCAGCAGAGCTTTCTCTGCCCCTCACCCCTCCTCTCAGGACCTGCTCTGCCTCCCTGCCTGTGCCCTACCAGGAGAACCCCTCACACATCTGCTGCCTAATGGGGGCTTCTCAATTCACACCACTCCTCATAATTTGCCTTGGACTGAGAGTTGTTAAAACCTTGAACATAGCTTGGGTTTGCTGTCCCTTGAGGCACTGCCAGATCTGAACTACTGCCAAACAAAATTATTCCACCTGCTCCTTGGCTTTAAGCATCTAATCACCCAAGCACAGCAGAGTTTTGTTTAGAGAACAGAAATAACTGCGGTGCTGCCCTGGTTCCCAGCAGGGCAAGCAGTGCCCGTGTCACCTGGAGAACTGTGGAATGAAAGGGTAGCTGCATGCCTTGTTCAGCTTGTTTCTCATGGGAATATTTCTAGGACTTTCATAGGGCTCTCCTGGGTCTGCCCCAGCCTTTTTGGCCAAAATTAGTGCCCCTGAGTTTATGGTGGAAGGGAGCAGCTGGAGAGTATTATAATGGCTCAGCTCCAAGTCTGATTTTGAGCAGGCCAGTGCCTCACAGCTAAGGCTAGATGTTTAGATTATTTGCTGACTCATCACTTCTCCTGGTTTCTTTCCCACACAATTTTTAACGCCACACCCCTCTTCCTGGAGATAATGCATTACTTGTGCATCTCAGTAGTACATTCTTGGATAATTCTTCTAGCTAGTTCTGTTTCACACTCATTTCTTCTCTCAACTTTGCCCAGCACTCCAGAGGTACCCAGAAATTTGATGATCATTTTGATGATCCAGATATATCTCTTCCAACTCAGTATATTCTATGGTAGATAGATTTCTGACCATGACTGAAATACAAAATCTTTTAAATCAACTAATGTTATCCATCCAAAGTTTTTCTTCCCTCATCTGCTTGCCAGTCAAAATTCCTTAAACAAATACTTTAGGAAAAATGCAGGTCCTTAGGTTCTTAAGCCGTTTTTACCTTCTGCTGATGGTCTTGAATTCAGTCTGTGCACTTGCACACATTAAGGAGCATAGTGCTGTTTTAGGGTCTATTACAGCTGACTTGGAGGAATTTTGCTTACTACTATTTGCATGCTATCTTAGCCTGGAAGTCATTTAGACTTAGAAACACAGAGTTCTGCTTCTACTAATAAAGAACTGTCTCCAAGAGGCTTGTTAGTGGGGCTGCTGGCAAGCGCTACCCTGGGCACAGAGACCAAGCATGTGGGTGCAGGGATTTCTGGGCAGCCAGAGGCCTCTGAGCTCTGTTCAGATGCTCTCTGTATTGTCTTCAGTTTCCCTGGCTCATAAAGCATTGCAAAGAGAGTACACATAAGATACTGCAATCCTGGTGCAGTAAGGGAGTGCACAGTCTTGAAACAAACTTTTCTTTCATATGTTTTGTATTTAAGTTCAACACATGCCATACTGGTGCATCCTATTTACATTCAGGTCTGTTTTAGACATCCGGCATAATTCAAGAACACTGTAGTTCTGAGTGCATGCAATAAAAATATTTTCATATTCTTTTCTACAAAATAATCCTTGGGTCTGCAGTTTGCCAGTTTGTGGTAGCTTCAAGGCTTTTCCTAGACTACAGAATTTTTTGAAAAAGGAAGAATGTCTGGGAGCTGTATTTATGTTCTACGAGTCCTAATAATAAAAGAGCACTAATTTCTTTTAAACCTCTCCAAGCAATTTCCCCAAAAACTTCCCTGTCCACAATAGTTTGCTGAAGCTCGTGTGAATGTATCTATGCTCTTTAACAACACACTGAAGAAATATTTTGGTGCTAGGAGAAGCCAGGACCACAAATTAAATTAGATGAAAAAAAACTAGGTTGATATGTTTCATGACATAAATGAAAGATGTTTTGGGAAAAACAGAGAGGCAGTATTCCTTCTGGATAAGGCTTCAGCATGAAAACATGAACAGCAAATGAGTTTATTATTGAAGACATGTACATCAAAGCCAACTTGACTGAGAAACTTTTTGGCCTAACCTACAGTTGTTGTCTTTGCTATTATTAAATGTCATGCATTGGTGAGCAGCTAGGAGACCAGGATATTTTTCCCATCTAGAGTTTTTAAAATCAGATGTAAACGGTCTTGGTTTCAAACCCCCCTGGATCTTTACATTAAGTCTGTATGATTTAAGTGAACCCCAGACCTCAGGCTGGGGTGACTTGCACTCTTACAGGGTGATGGTGCAGAGCCACAGAAAGTGGGGAAGCATCAGCTGGAGGAAATGATGATCTCAGGGTCTTTGGATTGTAGGTTAGAGAAAAAGAAATAGAGCATTTCTCTAAGACAAATATTTTCTTTTGACTATTCCAATTGATGACATTTGTAGGGGGAAAAGGCTTTCTTCAGACAGAGCGGAGACCAAGCGTTTGTCTCTATTGGCTTCTTACTAACATCAGATCATGGAAGTCTTTGAGACAAGTTTATTTTCTGCTATTAAAAATAATTAAATAAAATAGGAACTGATCTTGATTTCCCTGCTGCTAAAGCCTTCTGTGACCAAGAGAGAGTTTTTAGATTTAGAAAAATTCTTAGACCTTTTTTCCTCAAAAACTGTTCAAGTTGAATTTCTATGTCTTTGGGAGGTGGAGTGAGGAAGGAAGCCTGCCCAGTTTCACGCACATTCATTGATTACAATGCTGTAGTGCTCAACTCTTCCCAGATGTCTCAAATCATTGTAAGTAATTGGGTTAAAGTCAGAATTTATCATACTTACTTAGCTCAGATCTAATCGTTCTTTCCAGAACTGTTTGCTGAATCACTTGGCATGTCTAACCTTATCGGCCCCGTTAACTTCTTATCCCCAATTGACAAATGCAATCTCTGTCTTTACTTCTGCAAGGAGAGAGACAGGAATCCTTAGAGACTTGTGTGGCTCGCCGTGCAGCCTGCCAGCAAGCATCTCAGAAACTATTGGGAAGATGCTTGCAGCTGCTGGAGAAGATTTGGAAGGGTTTAAGGTTTAATGGGCATGGAAAGTAGGGTTTCTTGTCAAGATGGTTTATTCATTTACTCATTTCTATCTGTTTCAAAAACAGAAAGTCTGCTAAAGTTAACAGATGTCAGCAGTCAGAGATTGCTTCATTGAGCCTAGGGCAAAGGGTATAGATGGTGTTTTGTGCCTTTCACAACCCAAGCCATTGTATCTTGCTTGAGACACTTTCCTCTAAGCTTATAAAATCACTCTTGGCTCTACTTATGTTCTGAGCATATGACTGAACCACTTTACAGGAAAACACTTACAGTGTTGTGCCTGAGTTGCACACTGGGGACCTAAGATTTCCCTCCCTCATAAAGCAGAAGTGACACCACGAAAGCAAACGGAGCCACAGCATTGTGAAATTGAAGTCAGCAAGCAGAAATCCAGCCTATATTCTGTAGTGTATGCTCATTGCTAGCTATTTTTTTTTTGAGAAACTTTCTTGAAAAGGAGGGCAGGGAGGAGATAGGAATATACAAGGCCAGAAAGACATTCTTTGAGGACTTTAAGGAGTTTGTAAGCACATGCTGAAGAGCTAATATATGCCACAACTGGGAGAAGAAGTTGGGTGTCCTCCTCCCTGTGTGTTTGTGTGCATAATTTTACATAATTCGTGTTCTGATGCATAATGTTGTCATTTGCCAATTTGTCATTGCCATTCTGGCTTCTGGTGTGCT
Organism: Pycnonotus jocosus; assembly: GCA_013400435.1. Lineage (NCBI taxonomy): Eukaryota > Metazoa > Chordata > Aves > Passeriformes > Pycnonotidae > Pycnonotus > Pycnonotus jocosus. Next base: position 390,928 of record VWYP01029086.1, read on the forward strand.
TGGCTCAGCTCAGTGGGTTGCAGGATGTTGTTACCCTCAGATGGAAAGGAGGCTCATCTTCTGCACACAGTCAGTTCGAGGCACCTTTAGAGGGTAGCTGTCGCTGCATTGGGCGTGATGATCAATAAGTGCTTGATTTGCTACACTGCCAGCTGGGACTCTAACTTTCTGTGTACTTCAGCCTGCTCAGAAAGGCCAGGGCTTAATAATTGGTTTGGATTTTCAAAGGGGATGTTTGTCCGGATGTGAGCGTTTCCCCTGAGATCTCTGGTTCACAATGGAGCTCTGCGTCAGAGCCGAGCCCCAGGGATGGAGCTTGGTCAGCGCTGCCTCCCTGCCTGACTTGGCATCCACAGGCTCTGTGTGTGTGTGTGTGTGTTTGTTGGCTGTCCAGAGTGCATGGACCCAAATGGAAACCTGAAATCACAATTTGAATGTAGCCCTAAATCCAGCTCTGTCCTGGGCTGGTGACTCTGCTGATGGCTGCGGCTGGGCTCGGGCAGCACCCACTGGCATTTCCTCTGCAGACACATTCCATATAGCCCAGAAGCAGCACCCACTGGCATTTCCTCTGCAGACACATGGAAGAGGCCCAGAAGTCGCCTATATTGCTGCCTAGAGGAAGGTACAAATAGGGAACACAGTGTATACCTGCTCGATTACAGCCTATCTCCCCTTTGACTGCACCTGTGGAGTGTGCCAGGGCTGGGCTATGCCTCTTTTTAACTTTTAAATTGACAGTTTCACACCGGTGTGATGTCTCATTGATGTGGCTGCCCACAGGCTCCAAAGGGCATACTCCTTTTCCAGAAGATGCTGATGGGGATAACAGCCACTCTCCCCAGCCTCTCTAAAATGCCTGGCAGCACCCATGGTGCTTGTGCTAGGAGAGGAGGCATCAAACTCAACTCAGTTCTGCCTGAGCTGGCTAGGATGCAGTGGCATAAAGCTACAGGAAGGGCCAGGCAGTCTCAAATTCAGAGGCAACACATGATATGAAAGAGAGGAGAGAAAGAAGGAATTGCCCATGGAGTAAATCCAGTGTCTTGTGAGAGAGTAAAAACTTCAGGCTTTCCAGTGAACTTCATCCAGACCTATGTACCTCTCTTTTCTTTGATCTGGGCTCTCCTTTGCACTATGTATTTAAACAAAGACCAAAGGGGGATAGAAGTCTCCTTGCATTGCAGGATGCTTTCTTTTTAGTCACTCTGCTATCCCTTTCTGCTCTCCATGAAAGTCATTAGATGTTTTGCCTTAGAAACTGAGGAGTTTGAATATGTGGGGTTTACAGCCATGTTGATTCAGTGTAGCTGTTAGCTACACCTGAGTGCTTCCCACAGGATGGGAAAAATTGCTGGCAAAAAGAGATTTTGTGTTTAGGGGCAACAGGAGGTTGTTTGCATTCTAACAGCACCATACTGATGGATGTTTGCAGCAGTGGTCTGGGCATCCAAAAATTATATCCATAAAGGACAGATCTGATTGTTAGAAGCAAGGAAGCTTTGGAGAAAATTGTAGCAATGTAGTCAGCTGCTGTGGCTGCATACATGGATGGTTCTCTGCTTCCCCCAGCTCCCTTAAGTGGGAATTGAGGCAGGTTTCCTTTCAGTAATGTTTAAAGCACTTCCCTCGGGGTAGATTTCCCCTTGCATTCATTCTGGTGTGCACATTATCACAGATTTAACATCTTGGAGAAAAAAAAAAAAAACCAGGTCTGTTTATTCCTATCTACCCTATCAGATGAAGGCTTTAGCTCATCCTCATCTGTGGCCAGGGAGTGTGAAGCTTGTTTTTTCAGCACGGCCTGGCACTGGTGTGCCCCACCAAGTGGAGCAGGTCCCTGCAATTGGTGGCTGCCACGGGGCCTGATCTGGCACACGGGTGTCAATCAGGTATGAGGCTGCAGTTCAGCCTTGGCACATCAAGGTCACTGCCTTGCTAAGTCAGCACAAAGTTTCCTTCCGCTTACCCTATCCTATTCCCTTAATTAAGATACATTTGCAACTAAATCAACCAAGTTTGGAGCGCCCCATGGCAGGCCTGCAGAGGGTTTCCTGCCTCTGCTTTTGTAGCAATCACATTAAAACCAGCTCCTCCTCACCAAGTGAGAATCAGAATGCTTCGAGCTCTGCTGGCTCCTCATAAGCTGTGCTCTGTTAGCTCCAAATATTCTTTGAACACTGTCTTCTTCAAAGCTGCTTTGCAGGTAGAGTGAGTTGAAAACCAGGAGAGATTACCACGGGGCGTTTTTTTCCTCTCTCATTTTGAGAGGAAGTTTGAATTCAAAATGTTTTGACCAGCTCTGTTTTCATAAAAGAGTCACCAAATGTAGCTGTGTTCTCTTTAGTACAAGAAAGGTAAAAAGGATGCAGTGCTTTGACAGTTATCTATCTGCTGATTGCCACGTGTACCAAGTGTCAGGATGAGATTGATGGCCTTAGAAAATAAATCCACTGAGGCAGGAAGAGTACATTCCTTTGCTTTTTTACAATGCTAAGTGTGTGTATTGTCTGTGCTGAGCCAGTGCTGAATAATAATGAGTGACTGTAGTTAGTGTCTAAGCTAGGGGAAGCCAGGCCTCCAGCCAGCCTGGGGTTAGGATCTCTGCTGATTATTCAGTTTAGTTTGAGCCAGCGATACACATTTTGCCTAAATGCCCGAGTCTTTTCTTCCCAATTATTTTGAGGTCTAGGAGGATACAGTCTTTTCTGTGTAATTTCTATGATGTCAAAATGTTAAAACCTAAAACCTGTAAGAGGAGATCTTTAATGCTTTGAGCATGTTTGTTTGTTTAAAGAAGAACTTTTGGCTGGAAAATATAAATTAGGCTTGTGATTGGAAAAAAAGGCAATCATTAAAACAAAAAAAACCCCTCTCCTCCTTCCAACTTGCTTTGTTTTGAGCGTGACAGGATTTTGAGTCTGTTCAACATCCTAAAATCAGAAAGTGAAGGTTTCTTGCAAGCCTTCTTTCCTGTCTACCCAGGTCTCTGTTTTTCTAGCCAACACAAGTCCTGCTGTTGTGCCTGTGTCAGACAACAGTGCTCATCTGGTCCATCTCCGGGGTGCCAGTGAATTTACATCCTGTCATCTAAGGAGGCGACTAGGGTAAGGAAGTTCTAATTCTACCTCTCAGATCTCATTTTAGACATCCTTGAAAATGGATCTGTGAAGGTCCAGGATCTGACTGTAGTGGATGGAAGAAAAGGATTAGGGATTCTGCCTAATCCAGCTCAAAACTCCTGACAGCACTCAATAAAAATGATACCCTGTCTGCTTTTGCAGTCTATTCCCTACTCAGAGCAAGGATTTGTCCTTGGTGGCCTCTGTCAAGATGAGAGCTGGAAGACTGGCTCTGTATCCCTGAGTGGCTCTGTGTTTCATGGGTATTTGGAGTTTTGTTTACTATCAGCTGTTTATTACCTGTGTTCCATTTTGGAAGCAGGATTGACTCCCTGAAATACAAGGCTCCTGTTTCCTTTGAGGAGGAGCGATTGGTAGCTCTCCATGTGGTGGCAGGTGGGATTTGGCAGCATGTTTTCCATTCAAATGTTTATGATTTTGAGCAGGTTCATAGCCGCTATTTGTAAAATCCTGATTAGGTTAAAGCACTTCAGAGTTTCAGGACCTGTTGCCTTCTTCCCTTATCCCTTTTTTCTTTTCCTCCCCAACCTGGTGTCTCTGGGCTGTGCTGAATGTCTCCACACTCTTACCTGCACCTGGATGTCACACATGCTATCAGCACAGAAACACAGAACAGCCCCGAGGAGAAGAAGCTGGAGCAAAGTTGTGATGGGAATGTTTTGCTGGACAACCCAGCTGGGTCCCTTGCTTGGGGGAGGGAGGCAGCTGCTTCTCTTCCTTACCTTGTTGATACCTAATGAGAATTTTTGCTGCTTTGGTTCAAAGGGGAGGCCACAGCTCTGAGTGTTTCCTGACTTAGGCAGAACAAGCTGTGCTTGCACGTCTCCTGGGTGCTGTTTCAGGATGGAGAAACTGGAGAGAAAAAACACCTACTTTTTGTTAAGAATGCAAAGTAATATTTAGGGCTTCTTCCTCCATCTTATATTGGAGATTTCGTTAACTTACAGGAGTTCTGCTGACTGTTGAAGGTTGGAAATAAGGTATTATGTTCTGAAAACATGGAATTTTGCTCTAAAGTCAGTGTGGATAAAACACAGAACATAGAAATACATTTTTGAGAGCTGAATTTCTAGTTGGAAAGGAATAATTTTCGCTTGCTTGCTAGCTGTTTCTGCTGGACTAGGAAGACAAATTAAAGTGAGACTAGACCAGCAGAGCGGCAGTGGGAGGAAATGAGAAGACCCTCTTTGATCCCAAATGCTCAATCAAGAAGCATTTGCCAGCAATGTCAAATGAGATTTGTCAAGTCCTAGATAGAGGCCAGCAGGGCCTAGAACAGAACAAAAGGAGGAGGTATCATACTATAAATTTGGTTTCAACATATTCAGAGTTAATCTTCCTTTACCTACATAATATGAAGGTTATTAACCTGACTACAAATGGACCTACTGGGGAGTTAAGTGTCACGTGGACAGGATTACTACGTTTTGAAAAGAATTTGTGCTGGTGACTGTAACATAATAAATGTAATAAGTGCCTCTTTAGATCTTCTGTAAGTGGCAGAGAATCATTGATCACCCTGTGGGATGGGGGATGGGGAGCTTGTTTTTGATGTTTTAATACTAAGTCAGAAATGAGAGCTCAGAGTTGTTGATGAAAAGAGCACATAAATTTGTTATTATTATCATTATTATTATTCATTTTTCTGTCTTAAAGAGGCCGAGAGGGAGTTGGTGCTGAGGGGTGAGAGATAAATCATTAGCATCTTCACATTTGCACTGCAGTTTAATCTGGGGAAATGAGGCTGGTAGTTTTTAAACCTCTTGCATATTTGCCAGGTGAACTATTAAACTTGATCTCTCCTTTTACCATTTTTCTGACCAGAGAGTTTTCCACGTACAGATTTAAAAGGTCACAAGGTTAAGCAGAAATCAGAAGCTGATTTATTGCATAAGTACCCTTAGTAGGCATTTTGGCCGATTCTGCATTAAACTTTGTTTTAAATTCTGCTATTTTTTTTTTCCTTCCACTGAAAGATGTGATTTGGGTTTTTTTACATTCCTGCTTCGCTTGCCTTGTGCTCACTTTGCTGAACCTTGCAAGGTTCCCAGCGCAAGAATGATTTTCTGATTGTTTCCAAGTAGGTGTCCAGCTCAGAGGGCTGGCAGTGGCAATTCTGACATTATTTTATGCTGCCCTCAGTACTCACAGTTGGTTTCTCCTGCTGGTCAGTACAAATCAGGTAAATCTTAGAGTTGCTAGGAGAGGTTGGCAGCTCTGAGCAAGGCAACTCACAGTTGGTTTCTCCTGCTGGTCAGTACAAATCAGGTAAATCTTAGAGTTGCTAGGAGAGGTTGGCAGCTCTGAGCAAGGCTGTGCTGTGAGAGGCAAAGGAAAGTGATGGCTGCAGCAATACAGCACAGAGTGAAAGCTCTGGCTGAGGGAGCTGTGTTAGGTATTTAGAAATGCCTCTTTAGTGGAGACACGAAACAGAGAATCCTGACTGCTTGTGAGCACTATAGATTCTCTCACACGTGCTCCAACAGCAAGTGTCTTAGCCAGAGTATTGGAGGTAATTAGTCAGTCCGCCTGCATTCCTTTTGCAGCCTAAATTAATTATGAAGCTCTCGCTAACTTGTGGATAAAACCATTCTGTAGTGGTGTTAGAGGATGTTAACCAGCTGCCACCTTCAGTTCCCATCGATACTTTATAAATACTGTACAAAGGACTTGAAAGCAAGGCCTCTCGCTTGTGAGTGCAAGCTCGGCTCCTGCTGATCTCCTCCTCCCTGAGCACTTGGCCTGAGAGGAGGAAGACACAATCCTACCTGCACTGGTACAAATACAAATGCTACAGCAAGAAAATGCTTCGATTTGCTCCAAGGGGGAAGCTGTTACTTTTAGTGTTTCATCCTTTGTTGACTGAAATATGAACATAGGCTGGCAGAGACGTGTAAGCAGATTCAGTGGGAAGAGCAGTACTGCAACACAACTATCAGTGTCAGGTCCTTGGAGAAGGTTGATGGGGAAAGTAGGTTGGATCTTTTATTAGGTCTATTGATATTGTTGGGGGAGGCAGTCTTTTAAACATGTAAATGTGGTTTCTCATATCTGAAATAGAAGCATCAGCCTTTGAAACTAAATAAATACATGTTGAGAACACTTTCCCCAAGTTTAGCAAAGTTATGTTAATCACTTAGACCATCTGTTGGAGAAAATGTGGTTGTGAAGCTGGGATAGGTTAGGGGCACATTAGTGAGAGGAGAGATAATAAAATTGTTTCTCTAGGAAAGAGCAAAGTTTTTGAGAATTACTTGCTTCTTCTGGTGGTGTTACTGTTCCTTTTTAGAAGTAAGAATGTTTTATTCATTTTTAAAAGATACATTTTCTGTGAGGCTCCATAGTTGTGGTGTATTGGTTTGGTGTTCTCATGACAGCAAAATTCCTCAGTTTAGCAGGAGGATGAGGTTAGGATCTTCCTTTCCTATAGCCCTGCCTGGGCTGGGAGAGCTCCAAGGGTTCCTGGGAAAACTCTGCCCAGCCTCTGCAGCTGGGGGATGTGAAACAGCTACACTGCTACTTTATCCTGAGAGGTAGAAGGGCAAGAACTCTACAGAAAAATGTTAAAGTTGGTCACCCCAAGAAGTGTGGCTGGTTCCTAATAGCCTGCTGTCTGAGCTTTTCAGCCTGACAGCATCTCTCCTCCTTAAACACATTGTGAAATGTTGAAAAATTATTTGGATGTCTTTATGACAGAGGCATTTGCTCAGGAGGAGACGTCTGTTTGTTTAAATACAGCCCCAAAGGAGGTGCTTGTTTTCCTAGGATTTCCTCTATCTGCTGACCCAAACAGGAGAAGAGAGTGCCCAGGGAAGGGACATCACAGAAGCCTGGCTGAGTGCTGGCAGAAGTGTGATTAATCTTGACTAGAGAACCATGCCAGAGCCACTTCCAAAATGCTGGACTCCAAATCAAACATGCAGTGTACTTGTGACGACTCTCCTGTCCTTTGCAATTACTTTGTCTTGCTCTCAATTCCAAATACATCAGTCTTGTTTGAAGGCTTCGTTATACCCCACTCATGTGCTAATGCAGGTTGTAATCTGTCCTTGTTATAACATTTGCTGCCAGTAAAGCTCATGTGGATGAGGAGAAGTGCAATGGCAGTAAAAAAAAAAAAACCAAAATGAATCAGTATTTAGCAAAAAGTAACCATTTCCTTAGGTTGCCCTCCTGCCTTTTGGGAGATATCAAGACACACCTGAGAGCAAGTTCTTCACCTGGTCTAGTACCCGACTTGAAGGAAACAGTACAAGTGTTTGAGACCACTTGTAAAACATACAGGCAATGCATCGTCTCATGGTTGTTAATATTTCCCCAAATGTGTAATTCATGGAAGGCTTTGGAGATATGTTGAGCTGCTGAGGCGTACCAAGTAGGGATCTAAACTTTTTAGGAGAGGCAGGTGGTAGAACCCCAAATGAATGAAATACATGACCCAATGTAGAATCACAAACTCCTCAAATTCTGTGGGAGGAAGGTTGCTTCCGCCCTTCTGCTGCTCTGGTTGCTGTGATTTAGTGAACTGGGTTATTTAGTCAGTGTGATTCACTCCTCTTGGACCATCCACTGCAGTGCTCCTAATCTCAGGTCAAGAGGAAGGAAGCAAAGCCTTCTGTGTGAAACAAAGGATGTCACGTACTGATCTCCATTGTTACAGCAGTAGAGGAACTGGTGTAATAACCAAATGAAGATCAAATGAAGTGCAAAATCAAAGAGAGAAGCAGAATGATAAAATAATTTTAAAATGTTGCAAAATATCTGCAGCAACATTGGCTCCTGCCATTTTATTACTGAGGTAAAGGAAACCTAGTTTTTTACAAGATCTGTGGCTCCAGGAATTTTCCTTCAGAGTAAGACCCTTCTAAAAATGTATTTCCTTTTGCTCCTGGGGTAGATCTCATTAAGTTGAAGAGGGCCAGCTTTCCTTTTATTCTATAACCTGCTGTTTTCCTCATGAACTGGGAGGCTCATGAATTTTCCATCCAGAACTGCTGCCATGAACCTGGGGGACTGAGGCTTATTGGTGGCTGCTTGCTGCCTGTCCATGCAGTATTGTGGTAAATTCAACAAATAATTGATTTAGCAGTGCAGGAAGGTCACCAATCTTCTTTTTATAGTTGTCATGTACAGCTTGAGACCCCTGTCCTTCAGCTCTTAGCTCTTGGAAAATACATTGCTAGGAGGGGTTGTGGTCTTTTTTTTTTTCCCAGCTGCACAATGGTGGCAAATCAGGTGCTTTAAATTTTTAAAGGATTAAAGAGGGCTGTGCTGTGTATTGAATCACAGGTCACCGCTCTTCTCCAAATCCAGAGAATGAAATTGTTATCTGGTATGGTCACCTGCAGGAATGAGATTGAATAATGACATTAGTACATTCAAGTAGAGATTCATTGACGTCAGATTTTGCTCAAATTTGGCGAGAGCGAATCAGATTACTCAGCCATCAACTTTCATCATCATGCCTCCATCACACACTAATGGCTTATGCCTTGGGGATCAGCAGAATTATACCTAAAAGTATTATTCTAATGCACCTGATTGGTTACAGAATATAATACAAGGAAGAAAATGCCTTTTCAACCTCTGGTATAATTACTTATGTCTTTTCATGATGAATCATAAATGTTCTTTTGATATCTACATGATAATTTGTAGAAATTTTAAGATATACTTTTATGTGTGTTCAATTGACAAATTGTCTACAAATAACTTACTGACTTTTCAACTGCATGAGTTATTTGAAATTATTCATAGATTGCTTCTTGGTTTGCTGATTGTTTACAAGCAATTCCTTTTTAGTATTCAGGGGCTGGTATTCAAGTGTTCAGCTTCCAGCTGCACGATTCAGTTCGTATTTTGACATATAGGTCACACAATAGTATTTCTGCTCCCTGACTAAATGCATATAATTCATAGGATCTAGCTTCTTGCATGAATATTTGCATTGAATTACAAAATTCTTATTCTGCAGCCATTCTTTAGCACTTGATTATCAGCAGAAACTGAAACAATCCTTTTTAATCTTATTTACAGAGCATTTATGGAAATGCTAATGCACAGTGGACATTACCATAAATGAACAAATTTGTTGTAAAGCTTCAGCTACACACTCAGCTGCATTTTTATTAGTTTTGCTGTGTTTGCCCATCTTCTTTCTATGATTTCAAAATATTAATCATTAAATATTTATTTTTGGCATATGTGACATTAAGTAATTTTATGAAAAATTTGTACATATATATTGTTGAGTTATAAGCATTTCCTGTGGAAACTGCATATAGTGACTTCCACCCTCAATGGTGGTTGCAGAGTGCCTCATATGTGTCCCTCCATCTGATTTTGCAAGACTTTTCCTGTTATATGTTGCTAGACCTCCACAGTTCTGTTTAAAACAACAGTGCCATGAATATAAAATCAATAGACCAATAAAATCTAACACTAACTGGACAAGCCAGAGCCATTAAACAAGCAATAGCCAGCTGCTCTTTGTCCCAGTGTTTGGCTTGTGGTCTCACAGATCTCTTTTTCCCCTGCTGTCCCCAACTGCCCCTTGCTCTGTAGAGATAAAATGATGGCAAGCGTGGAGACATTTCACTCCAAGGAAGGCAGAGAGCATGTTTGAAATTCTTGTTCACATTTCTGAAGTAACAGTGAGAACCCTGCTCTCTTGCTGTTCAGAGATAGGGGGAAACTGCCCTTGAAGAACTAAGGTGTCAAAAATAAAAAGTATGATTGTTGTTTCTTAGTACATAGACCATTTTGAAAACACTTCTATTATTTTTCTTCACATATTCAAATAACCACAGTGCAAGGCATCTGGCCTCTCTGGATTCTGTTTGCTGTGTTTTCCCTACACCTCTCACTGGTCCCTGGGGCTCAGGAGGTGTTTATTACAAATGAATGTTTAATGTCTGCCTGGAAAAGCTTCTTGTCTGGCTTGGAATTTCTGGTTGCAGCGCTCTGGAAAGATCTGCGTGTGGAGAAGGGCCCTGTGGAGCATTAACTGGGCACTGAGAGTAGTTCTTACATCTTGTGATTGCTTTTAGGGAGGGCTTTCTTGTCTTACTGGTTGGCAGCTCATTTGGCAGAGCTGACACTGATTATTTTGTTTGACCTTGCTTCGTTTCCAGTTAACCCCTGGTACAGGAGGAGTACTGCATTGAGAGTGAGCTGTGGAGACAGGACAGTCAGAGGAGATCCCTGACTCAGCTGGCCCTGGCCCCTGGCCTCAGCAGGACACTGCGGCAGCTGTTCAGAGGAGACACTGAGAAAGCAAAGCCCAAAGTGATCCAAATGCTTCCTCCACCTGTCTTGCTCCTGAGGTGAGGCCCAAGAGGGAAAGAAGCCTTTAGTTGTAGACACTTGTGCCATAGCATTGCTCTGACTGCTTTTACCTGGGATGGCAGCTGGTGCCTGAACCTTAGTTCTCCTTCCCACCTGCCTTTAATTTAAATGCAGCTGGTTTCTGCTGTGGCTAGGAGATGGAGTGTTCTGAATGCTTTAGCAGCATGTAAAAACCCTGGCAAGCTCACTCTGAAGTGTACTTAGGTGAGGGATACGCACACTATACCTCCAGTTACCGTCTTGAGACCGACACGCTTGTGCCTTGGAAGAGTTGTCTGATCATTTGTCTGGATGGGCTGGAGCTGTGCACGTGTTGAGAAACCTTTCAAAGGCTGTAAATCTTGATTGCACCATCGGTGTGAAAGAGCAAGGTTTCACAGCCTCCCAAGGCTTTGTCCTTTCTCCCAGTTGCTGGGCTCACTTTCCATGCTCCAAAAAGCATTTCTCTGCTAGAAAGCTCCTCCATGGTCCTAGCTTGAGCTCTGTGCTGTATCTTGCCAGCTGGTAGCCAGACATTAGAGCTGACTTTATAATCATCGATTATAGCAGCAGGTGAGTCAAAGGGAATAAATGTTTCCCCTCACAGGAGCTCTCTTTGGCATCTTGCAGCTAAGAGCTGCTTTCTGATGGCCTTTAAACATCTAACTCCACCCGAAATGAAACACAGCTGTCTGTCCAGAGCAGCTGTCTTAGGAGCTATGCCACAGCTCATCTGGAACCCTTTTGCATGCTTGTGTGGCCCAAGAGACCAAGAGAAATAATGCAGCAGAGTTTTGTGCAGTTGTTTCCTCCTTGTGTTTTCCTGATGGCAATGCCTACCTAATTAGTTGGGATGTTGCCTCCTTTAGATTCTTGTGGAATGCTGCAGTTAAAAGCTAAGTACCAGTAAAAGCTCTTGTTGCCAATTGTAAGGCAAATAGGCTTATATTAGTTCATGCTGTCTTTGCCAAACTGTTTCACAAGAAATGTTGGTCTTTTCTTTCTCTCTGTCTCTCAGTTTCACTGTTTTTAGGCTGGTGCAAAACCCTGAATTGCAGATGTGCCCTTTATTGAAATGCTGGAAAAAAATTGAAGCTGAAATTATAGAAAAAAAACCATGGGGGAAGGTCAGGCAAAAGATAAGGCCATGGTTATTTTCAAGACACATCTTGGGAAGAAGCTCTGTAATAGAAAAACAGAATATAGAGTCTTGGTCAGAAGGAATAGCCTTGGATCCCTCTTGTAAGGAGAAAACCTTAGAGTCAGAACCCCTCTTTATTGTTAAAGCTGGTAGAAAGTCACATTTAGGCTTCTACAGACTGTTACATGACCAGGCTTGGGAAAGACAGGCATATCAGCATGTGCAGCATTTTGGGAACACTTCTAGAATTGTGGGGTAACGAACAAGGCAGAAGTCTCACCAGGTACATCAGTGACATCTAAAGTTATGAGAATGGGACAGATTGTTTTGGTTCCATTTGAAACACTTCCAGAGGGCCAGGTTTTTCAGAAACAGCTAAGTATTTCTTGCCTCAGGAGGCTTGAACACCCAGACTGAGACATTTGTACTCATGCCTAAACCACTGACCACTTCTAAAATTTTGTGAAGCTAACCTCTATATCCCTCTGTCTGTTTGGGACATGTTTATAGACCTATTGCAGACACAGAGTTTTGCCCTCAATTTCAATGGAATTGTAGTTTTCCTTGGCATCCTTCCTTCTCTTGTGTTCAAGGCTCTGAATTGCTCCTTCTCTAATTGCCAGAGTCCTCCAAAAGGGTATTCTCTGACAATACAGTGTTTTTACAACAGAAAACTTTGTCTCACATTTTAATAACTGTGTTAATAACTGGGAAAGCTAGGGAGAGATGTTTCTTTGCTGACACACTGTGACAGTGAGCCAAAGAGCCTGATTACTGCAGCTTTCTGAGGGGTGGCATCCCATTTCTCCAGTTCTGGGAGATCCTTTGGGATTCATCCAGAGTTGTTGCAGAATCTCCAGAGTATTGTGCTGTATAATAACAACAATTGTCCTTGCTCTAAACTGCATGAGCAGCTCCATACTTGCAACTTCCATTATGCTACACTGTTTTTGATTACTAACTCTTTAAACAGCTGAATGAGAGGACAGAAGAGAAAAGCAGTGGGATGGGTTGGGGGGAAAGCTGCTGCTGAAAAACATTTGCAAATAGGGAAGATGCCCTAGTAATGAAAGCTGGTATGAGTCCTTAAAAGCACCATAACCAGAAAGTACCAGCAAGAAATTAATACTTGCCTTCTCTCTAGTCAGTTCGTTCTGATGTGCTGTAATTCTGCTGAATGCCATGCAACACAAAATGGCTATTAAAAATGGCTATGTTGAGCCTTAGCTAAAGAAACAATTACCTCATCCCCATGTTTCTGACATGTGCTGGAGTTGCTAATACTTTTACTGATAGTCATGTTTCTTTTGGACCATTGAAAAGTTTTGAAGTTTTGGCCATTTTTAACACAGAATTCCAGGAAAAAATTCTGTCAAAAGAACAAAAAATTTGTTCTTTCCTGAAAGATTCGTCATCAGAAAGTTTTTTGTGTTTTGTTTGGGGTTTTTTTTGGGCGGGGGGGGTTGGTGTGTTTTTTAGCATACAGAGAGTAGAAGGGAAAAAGAAAAACACAGCTCTTATGACAATTTTCTATTTTTGTTTTCTGGGAGAAGAATAGGATGGATGTGTGTCTTTACCTGGTGTTGACTTGGAGTTCTTTATCTTGTGCTGCCCTTCATTTGACAGATTCTTTATGTTCCTTCCATTTACAGGCTTTCTGCCATCAGTAGGTGCCTTTCTGTTGTGCACACAGAGCAAACCCTTTTGAGGCTTTTAAGATTTAAATTGTTAATAGTATTTACATTTTGGCATCTGATTCTTGGTACTTGAAAATTTAGTAGCTGTTTCTGTAAGGCTTAGCTCTGTTTTCTGCCATGAACAGCCCTATTGCTCAATGACAGTGTGATTACCATCCCAGCCAGTTAAACTGTACTTCCATGTGTATTGTGTTGTTTTGCTGGCTTGCATGTTCCAATCAAGTTTACTCACTGATAATTTTTAAAGTTGCTCTAATTTAACTTAGACAGCTGGTGTATTTGCACTGTACTCTTCCTTGGTAGCCTTTATTCAGAGGTTAAGTGCAGTAATTTGCAAAAATCAGAACTTTATTGTGGCTTCTTTGTACCTGTGCATGGCCAGAGCTACCTCCAACTCTAGGAAGAAGCAGTTAAGAACAGCACAAGGTTGGACACTGAGGTGATGCAGAAATTATGTAATATGTGGAAATCTGACCTGCTCAGTGGGGAATATAGAGAAGGATTTGAGGGGAGAGAGTGGTTTCCTCTCCAAAACTTGGAAAATCAACTTTCTTTTCTCTTCACATCTAGCAATTTCATGTGCTCATCACAAGTTTCATTACTTTGAAGGACCAAAACCTTTGAACCATGTGCTAGGTGTTTGGAACATGATGAAAATACCAGGACATGTGCTATATAATGGCTTTGTTGCTGTGGTCAGGAGGATTTAGGAGGAGTAGCAGGCACTGGAATGGAATTTTACAAGATTTAACTCTTCATTTCAAGAGGATAATGGAACAACATTTCATGTCCTTTTCCATAACTCACAGTGGCTTTCTCTTTGGCCTTTATGACTTGATTATTGGGTTTTGTGTGCTTTTTCCTCTTGAAATACTCCTGCTAAGCCCTTTAAAATTATCGTGTGTTTCAAGAAAAACAATCAGGATTTAGGAGACATTTTTTGGGGGAGTGGGAGAATCTGGAGTTTGTTTAAAGAAAGGGGATCTGAAGAAGATAAAACAGAGATACCAGTTATGCAGAACTAATGATGCATTCCAAAGGAGAGTTGAAGAGCTATGCAACTCCATGAACTACTCCATTCTGTATTAGCTTTTTCACTGAGAAATCTTTTGAAGGACCAGAGTCATACACACATATATTATACATAAAACTCTGTAATACATGAAAGTGTATTTGGATCTAACACTGCATAAGGAAGCCCATGGCATTCTCATGGAGCAGGCAAGCGACACTAAATTCCCTAGGCAGGAATCAAAGCCTTTCCAAACTAACCTCATTAACAGCAGATGTTTGAATTGCTATAATAGACATACACCCCTGCTGCACATACAGTGTGTGCTGCCTTGAATGTGTGGTTTTTTCTCCCCTTAGATGCTCCTGTAATTCTGGGAACATCCTGTCCAAAATTGTCAATGGGCCTTCTCAGGTGAATCTGAGGAAAAAGGCACAAGAGACAGATGAGAGCCTTTAAAAAGTAGGATAGAAAACTGCCAGATTTTCAGAGCTAATAGAGTGACAGCTTGAGTATGAGAATCCAAGTGCTCTGCTGCATTATCCCAGGGATCAGCCAGCCCTTTATTCAAGGGAAGAGGAAAGAGCAGCAATAGCAAACTGAAATTAACAATTCAGGCTGACAGAAAGCATCATTTCTGAGTCAAACAAGAAAAAAATAACTTGAAAAACAGTTAGATTGATTGTTGTTTATGCACTACAGATATTTCAAACTCAAGAAAAACTGAGGAAGGTAGTGATGGTTGTTAAATGATGATTTAAAATTATTTGAAGTAGCTATTAATATTGCAAATGCTTCTGTTAGGCAACCTGCTTCCTTGGGGCAGGTAATTTAATCCTATTGCTCAGAAGTGCAATTGGTTTCTTCTTCCAATAGGTTTAGGGCACAGAGGGCATTTGAATTAATGAAAGGCAGACATAGAGGCAGATAATGGAGGAAACACTCCATTATCCTTAGCCTTTGGTAAGTCTGGCTAATTAGTGAAACATTTGAAAGAGATATCTTTTATTTCCATGCAACTTCAAAATATTTCTTTCACCTGGTAGGGTCATCATGTGTATTGACTGATGTGTATGGGTAATATATGAAACATCTGCTTTGGAAGTAGATGTGCACTAGAGTGGTTCTGAGTTAGTGAGTTGAAGGCCCATGATTAGGTATATTAAAATACTTCACGAAACAGCACCTGCCAGCACTTGTTCATTTAAACAGGGGGCATTTGGCCTCTTTGGGGCAATATTTGGGTGCCAGCTAAGAGTTCCTTGTGCTTATTTACATCAGAATCCCTAAATCTCCTCCCCATAAAAATGAGGAACATCAGTAGCCTGACAACTTTGCTTTTAAGGGTGAACTTTACAAGCTGTAAAAGGAACAAATTTCAGGGGAAAACAGGAGAACAAGAAAGGAAGAAACAGTGATCTCCACATTGAAGAAATAAACTTGAGACTGAAGATGTTCTCTTCCCAGTTCATCCACTGGCTTCTTGCCTGATCTTTACCGCCAATATCTCTCTGGATTTCTGCTTCCCATCTGTAACAAGGGAAATACTATTTTTTTCCCTGCTTTTTATTTGTTTAGTCAGCTAGCTTTTTGGACAGGGAGCTCTTTTATGCTGCACACAGTAAGAAGCTTGGCTCTGTGGGACCTCTGGGGACTCTTGTGATATGAACAGTAACAAAGGGGCAGGATGATGTGCAAAGGCATGCTGGGGAAAGATGGCCAATAGTTCACTGGTTTTTTTTTAGTTTCTCTTTTTGAGCAGTGGGGACAAATTCCTTTGCTTTAGTTGCCAGGGAAGTTAAAGTATTTCTGAAATGTAGCTTTGAATAGTTTGTCACAGTTCAGCATGGTGCTCAGTCGGCCACGTGGCTTCTTTGTGCTAGGATCCTCTATTGCAGTGGTTGTTATGAACATGATTGACATTCTTATCATTGGTCCCAGATCGGGTATGAGAAAAAAAAAAAAACTGTGTTATTTTGTTAGCATTAAATAGTAATTGTGAGTGTTAACAGTTAAGCAGCCAGCACTGTTGGTGGGGAAACTGCTGGAGAACAGTCACCAGTCACAGCCAGCATGGCTTCATGAAGGGAAAGTGGTGCTCATCAAACCTTATTTCCTTTTATGGCATGGTAACCAACCCAGCTGATGTAGGAAAGACAGTAGATGTAACCTTTTTGGAGTTCAGCAAAGCTTTTGGTACTGTCTCTCACAGTGTCCTTCTGGACAAAATGTCCAGCACACAGCTGGATGAACACATCCTATAATGGGTGAGTATCTGGCTCTCACACATCAGGCACAAAGACTTACAGGGAATGGGATGACATCAGACTGGCATTTGGTCACTGGTGGGGTTTCACAGGGCTCCATCCCTGGCCCAGTTCTCCTCAACATGTTCATTAACACCTTGAATGCAGGACTTGAAGGAATACTAAGATTACAAACAACATTAAATTGGGAGGAGCTGTCGACTCCCTTGAAGGCAGAGAGGCCCTGTGGAGAGACCTGACAGACCAGAGAGATGGGCATTCAC
This sequence comes from Pycnonotus jocosus, assembly GCA_013400435.1. NCBI lineage: Eukaryota > Metazoa > Chordata > Aves > Passeriformes > Pycnonotidae > Pycnonotus > Pycnonotus jocosus. The sequence continues at coordinate 407,777 of VWYP01029086.1, forward strand.
CAGCCATATGAAATTTAACAAGGGCAGGTGCCAGATTCTGCACTTGGGATGGGGCAACCCTGGATGTGTGGACAGACTAGGAAATGAGAGAGGCTGGAGAGCAGTGCCACAGGAAAGGGCCCTGGGGTCCTGGTTGACAGAAAGTGGATTATGGGTCAGCAGTGCCCTGCAGCCAGGAGGGCCAAGCATGTCCAGGGGTGCATCAGGCCCAAACACCAGCCAGGCAAGGGAGGGAATTGTCCTGCTCTGCTCTGCACTGGGGACGACCTCACGTGCAGCCCTGTGTGCAGTTTTGGGTGCCACAATGTAAGAAAGACTTGAAACTATTACAGATTGTTCAAAGGAGAGCTACAACGATGGTGAAGGGTCTGGAGGGAAACGCATATGAGGAGCAGCTGAGGTCACTTGCTCTGTTCAGCCTGGAGAAGAAACTGGGAGGAAACTTCATTCCTCACAAGGTGGAGGGCAGGCACGGATCTCTTTTCTCTTGTGGCCAGGGGCAGGGCCCAAGGACACAGCATGAAGCTGAGTCAGGGGAGGTTTAGGGTGGATATTAGGAAAGGATTCTTCACCCAGAGGGTGGTTGGGCACTGGAACAGGCTCCCCAGGGAAGTGGTAACAGCACCAACCTGACAGAGTTTGAGAAGCATTTGGACAACACTCTCAGGCACACTATTTGACTCTTGAGATGTCCTGCATGGAGCTAGGAGTTGAACTCCATGATCCGGATGTGTCGCTGACAGCTCAGCAAGGTTCTATGATTCTGTGAATTCAATAGGGTAGAGGTGGTGGATTTGGCCAGTATCTGATCATGTCATTTGATGTGCACCCAGATGTGTGCTGGCTGTTCCCCGCAGCGTGTTGAAGAACTCTCTCACACATATTTAAACTCAGGTTTCAGAGGTGAGTCAGATCAGCCTGAGGCATTGGATGTTGTGACCTACATTCTCCTTGGGCATAATTTCTGTGGGAAAAAAATGTATTGTGTAGATAGATATGTACCTTTAATTTTCAGACATTGTGACAAGACTGTTTTCAGCAGGACAAAATGCATTTTCCTCATAGTCTGGTCTGTAACTGGAGTTGCATCTGGTGCTCCTGGGAATGCCAAATCTCACATCTGATCTGAAATGCCAATGAGCCCATATGAAGCTGTTAATGTTTGTGTGAGGTTTTTTAGTCCTCATTACCAACCTGATAGAAAGATAATTCCTCAGCTGCTGTTCCAACCTGTGGGATTTTACCCACTTAATTAATTTTCTTTCTTGTTAGAAAAGACCTGTTTTTATGTACAAGGAGCTGTGCTTGACTTGCTTTTCAGAGACTCTTCTCATGTCTATATCAAAGGCACAGAGGCCCCAGAAAGTGGAGGGTGAGCCCTAGGGGCAACATGCTTGTGGAGGCTGAGCTTGGAAACGCTGCCTTGTGTGCCAAGGGTAAGCTCCTGGAGGAGGGAGGTAGTCTGCACAGTGGAGGGGATCCTGGTTCCTTCCCTGCTCCTCCCTCTTGCTACCACTCAGCAATAAAATGGAAGCTTGTGACATGACCAAAGGATAACAAACCACTTGCTGAATGCCTGCTGAGAGTTTAAAATGCCAGCCTACACCACCCTCCCCAACCTTTCAGCATGTCAGCAAGCTGTCTATGTAAATAAATACACATATCAAACAATAAGCAGACGCCTTTTTAACATGCACTCTTTCAGGCTGAGATACTCAGTTCTGGTGCAGCTCATCTCAACATCTGTCAAGCTATTGCCAACTCCACAGCTTCCTTTCACTTATATTTAATGTACAAAGATTTGTGTTGTGTTGTGTTAAGTAATGAGGAACTGGCTTGCTTTACATCTGTTTTGGTGTTGTTTCTGGTGCATAAAATGTTATTAAACAGGAATGCTTTGTGTTCCTCCTGATGTCTGTGTCAGTATGTAGTGCAAACTCCTGTTGCTTATGCTTGATTAAGTGGCTTTATACAACCCATGTGTGTGGTTGTACATGGATACAAGGAGGAAAAAAATGTCATTTGCAAAATATACCACCACTGGGGCCCCAAAGCATAGAAACATTGAGGTGGGGAGAAAGCTGTGATGAGGGTTGGATTTAAAAGAAACATTTTTTTTAGAAACTAAATTCCAGTAGAGTCAGTTGTGCCCCTTAAATCAAACTCAGGAGCCACAGAGTCTAAATCCCCAGGGGTGTGGGGCTCAGTGCAGTGCTGTGGGAGCAGCACCCCTCAGCTGCTAGTCCAGGTCAGGTCATGGCTAATCCAGGGTCTTGTCTCTGATAGCAGCCAGCACTGATTAGAGAGGATGTAAGACCGGGGCAACAACTGGGAGAAATTCCACATTGAGCTTTTGTTTATTTTTGTTTTCATATTAAAAATGTATTGAGCCCAGATGATCCATAGTCCACTGGGCCTACTCCTCTGTTGAAAATTCACCTGCAGGCTAGAGGAGTGTTGGATCCTTTAGTGCTGCTCTCCATCTCTGTCCCTCTGCATCAATCTTGGAGGAGAAGCCTGCTTTTTGTTTTCTTTATTCACATTTCTCACGTGCTACTGCTTTTGCTCTGGTGAGATACTGAGGAGTCACATTTTCTAAAACAAACCAGACAGACTCTTTATGTATGCAACAAGTCTTTAAGACAGCTCTCTATCAGACTTTTCTGGAGTCTGATGAGAGAAAGGAGAATATTCCTGCTGCCTGAGACACTTTCAATTGGATTACAAACGAAACAGGGAGGAGAGGCACAATCCTCCACTGGAGAGGAGGATTTATATGACCCGATATATCTTGTGTTTCTTAATGTTCCTTGAACAGAGATGATTGAAATCCCTCATTCGAGCAAACACACACAGAAGACAAAACACATTATTCATGACCCAAAGTATACCAGAGCCCTCTGCTTCTGATCACAGTGGTGCATCAGCTGGAATAGTAATAGAGAATGAATGGAGTTTGCCTATATGGACAGGACTGTTCTTCCATAATGGAAAGGGAAAATTGCTACTAAAGATGCCATTGTATCAAACTTTTGATGTCTCCCTGTATGCCTGCCTGTGACACTTTCCATGTTATGGTTTCAGATCACTTTACAAATTGAATAATCTTTTTTTTCCCCCTCACCGTCTTCAAAGGCTGGGAATTAATAGCCAATACCTTATGTCTAAAAGGGCTAGGACTGTGTTCAATAGGATATGTTTTTCTTAGGCAGAAGGCACTTTGTCTTGTGCAGAAGTGTATGGATGTGCATTTTCTACATACAAGCACTTGCACCTCTCAAATATTTGCCCTACCCCTTGAGAGAAGCCAGGATGTGGCTGGTATGTGTGTACTTGAATGGCCAGGTTGTACAGAGCAGAGAAGAGTCTTGTAAACAAACACCCATGGGAGGATGAACCACAGCTGAAAGTGCTGAGAGAGTCCAATGAAGACACAGGCATGGAGAACATCTGCCCATGTACCATTTGGTGGGCCCTTGTTCTGCTCACTAGACCGTGCTGCTCCTCTATTTGCATGTAAGATGAATGTCCAGGGTGCAGAGCACTCCTCACCAACGCCCCTGTGTTCCCACTAACCCCTCTCTCTCATGCTGGGGAAGTGTGAAATAACACCTCTGCTGGGGAACAGGAGCTGCTGACAGAGGGCTGATACCCTGTGCGTGGGAGGAATTTCCTTTCATGTGGTCTGGAGTGACATCAGCACTTTCCAGCTGGCTTGTAGGTGGCTTTGTAATCCCTGGATTGACAAACGGCAGTTCAGCTCAGTATGGCTGTCATCTTCAGACAGCATGACAGAGAAGGGGAGCTTGACATGTCCTGCTGCAGCCCTGTCTCTGTGTCTTATGGTGCTGCTGGGTGGAATTGCTGTGACAAGACCTTGTCTCCCAGCTTTTCATCTTCATCCTGAAGGAGGTGCTAAGCACTGTGTGATGCAGAGGGGTCAGAGGCGCTACTTGATGCTTCAAATGGACAGTTGGTATTGGCCCTGAGATCTGGAGTGGCTGGGCAGGGCAGTGGTTTGGATTCAAAAGAAAGCAAAGCAACAAGGTAGACTAGAGAGGAGAGAATTAATATAATAAAAAAGATTTACATGGCGCCACCCTCATATCTGAACTGGAGCTGTCAGGGAGAATGAGATCCAGACTCGCTGCTGCTCTCCAGAGAGGAGCTGTTATGGAACGATTGCTCAGTTAAAGTGATGGCTCCACCTCTGTGCCCCGTGTCTGGCTGATTTCTGCAAGTAGAAAACAGACACAACCTGGCATGATCCCTTCTCCTCTCCCACTGGTCTTTCATGCCTTTCTGCAGGCTCTGATCTCCCTTCTTTCCCTTGCCTTATTGCTTTCACCCTTTGAGCATCTGTTGGTGTCCTCCTCCCACCCTTACCTGCCTCTTGGCTCCATCACCTCACCTTCTTTTTCATCCTCAATCATTTCTGGCTCCCTCCATTCAGAGTTAGTGGTACTTTAACATCTACCCAGTAGTGAACACATGTGTGCATGTTTGTTGCCTACAATACAGAAAGGGTGTGTGTGTGTTAAACACTTAGCTACCTTTGTTTTATCATACTCTACTCCATCCTCTCTTCTGGAACTTGCCTTTTTGGGACTCACAGCACCTCTTCCTGAGCATGATTCTCCTCTCCTGTGCAGAGGAGCAAGAGGGGAAGGTGCAGAGCAATGCTGTTGCTTCTTTGTTATTCTGCTGGAAATAGTCCTGTCCTCCTCCTGCCTTCTGGTCAAAGCCCTTTTCTGGTCAGCCTAATGGACTGGAAACTAAGGAAGAAGATTTTACCTTTAGTCCTGACCTTGACAGGGTCTTCAGGGTCACTGAGAGATGCTTCCCCTCATTTCCTTCAGGTGTACAAGAAAGAGCTGGTCTTTACCCAAGCAGGAGGAAGTAAAACATGGTGGCAGTCTCCTCCTCAGGTCCAGTATGTGTCTCATGTATTTTCCTTGCTATTTCTGACAGGTTGACCAGCCTTGATCAGAGTGCTAGAGACCTGAAGCAAGGATCCTGACCGATGCATGCTCAGTACAGCCTGACTTCTTGAGAAGAACAAGTATTTTCCTGAAAGTCTGTCCCCTCAAAGCAGCACACAGGTAAAGTAGACAGTGCTTCTGAGCTCCAGCTCACCTGCACTGGATTGGGCAAATGACATTTTCCATTCATTTGGCTCAAGGGGAGCTTTGTCACCACTGCCTGCCGTGTCTGTAGGGATGAAACTTTACAATGTATTTACAGCATGGGGAATGTTTCTCAGCAAAAATGTACTTTCAGAGGATCAAGACTGCCCATATGGTCGAGACAAATATAGGTTAAAAGCGTGGGAGGAGTATGCTGAAAAAAGAAAAATGTTGCATATGAAATGTTAATAAAGCAATACTTAGATCTTGTGTTCTAAAATAATTTTGTATTGGAAATACCTTAATTTAAACAGAAAACTTTTTAAGAAAAAGGAATAAAGAAATGCATGTTGTGGAGAAGGGGTTTAGTAAGAAATTAATTTAATAATGTTGTTTTCAACTCGAAAGATGTATCAGGTCATCCATAAGTGAAAAAAAAACAAACACAAAAGCCTTGCAGTTCCAATTGCTGTGACTCATGGAAACCAGATCTAGAAAAAACGAGGCCCTTTAGTCCAAACTCTTAATCCCCTACTAGTATGTAACGCTGTTCCCAGCAGCGTCTACCAGTCCTGATTTAAATGATGGGATTTTCCCTTGTCCCCTTGGGACACTATTGCACAGACTAATAGAATTAATCTGCTTACTTCTCTTTCAACCCCTGACCGCTGCAGATGCAATTAGTAGTAGGTGATGGGGGGATTCTGTTTCCTATGCAGTATTATGAAGGCTTAGGGCTGTATTGTGTTAAACCAGACATCAGTTGCAAGCGTGTTTGCATGAGTGTGGCTTATCTGTCAGTACTCATTACTGCCCCATAAACGTCTCTGAACTACATTTCTCAGATTTAGGAGCTTTTCTACAATCCTAATTCAGGATCTGATAAGGCACAGACTAATGTATTCGAATGCCTGTGAGAAAGACAGTATGATTGGAAACCAAAGTGAAATGCAAAGTCATATGCTGCCAGTGCTAGAGACTCGAAGAGGCAATTTACTTCTGTGCTTCTGGAGCACTCCCTGGTCTCTTTGGCTTTTCTCCCAGACAATTTGTTGGGATGAAATACTTTTTTGCTGTGTGTGGTGCTGCTGGAGGTACCACTGTACATTTCCATCTGTGAATTTTAAGCCTGTCTTAGATGAATGGTGTGGGCTTCTTCTAATGTTTATTGAAAGACTCCAGTTAAATAATCAGATAAAGTCAAATAAATTTGAGCTGGAAATTCATAGCTGGTTGTATATAGTTAATACAAAGTAGAGCATCTTTCTGTGACATTTCATATGGGTTTTTTTCCCAAATTTGGAAAAGTTTTATTAGAGAGAAGAGTTAGTTTCTGAAGCAGATGAATGCTGGAACGCAGATGAGTGGGTTACACCTGGAGAGTACAGCAACAGCTGAGCTGTTCAAATTCCTTGCGTGGACATGGATTCATTCCTTTCCAAAGTGAATTGAAAACAACATCCTAACAGAGAAAGCAACTGCAATATAATTGCCATGGGATGTTTGAAGGAGGCTTTAATGTGAAATGGAGCCTGGAGGTCCTGAAAAACTGGGCATATGCCAGTCTTCCACATGGGCTCTGTCCTCTGGCACCAAAGGAGGAGGTTACAATCCTGTTCCTCCTCCTTCTCAACAAATCCTGGCTCTAACATGCCATAGTTTTTCTGGAGTATTTCTTCAAACAGAAAGCCTAAATATAATCTTAGCCTTTCATTATCAAGATAATTAAGCTTATTAAAATTTGACTAACTTGCCTGTGTTTGTAAGATACAAAGTTCTTAAACACTGAAGATTGGAAGGCTTTGATATGTTCAATGAGTAGTGTGCTAATTTTCCCATTGTTTTTAACCACTTGAAACTCTTTTCCACTTTGGTGCTTGGCTGCTTCATGCGGTTTCATAATGTACTTTAAAGGATGGGGAGGTGGAGAGTAAAGCCGGGGTAATGATCCGTAGCACTCTGGATCGTCTGCAGCTTATGTTCCCTGTCCCTGCTTTGCCAGTCAAGCTTTATTCCAGTGAAAGTGTCAGTAAGCCCAAGGCAGATAGGCACTCTTTCTCCTCTCCTCTTCGCTTTTTCTTTACCCTGAAAGTTTATCTTGCTGCTCGCTTTTTAAAAGCTTTGCATTAGCTGGGGGGCCGTGAAGTAAAAGGCATGCTTTAAATACAGATGCTGGTGATAGTCCTTTCAAAAGCTGCATTTCTCAAGCTGGGAGCTATTGACCCCTTTCAGTGCAGTCACAAAGAAATCCAAGAGGAAATGGAGGGTGAGGGCCAGCAGGGATTATATATATATATATAAAAAATTTTTTCCCTCCAAGTCTTCTTCTTACTCCACCCCCTGCCAAGCTGGCTATTGTTTGTGCCTCCACATGGGATACCAGTGGCCATATAAGGAAAATGGCATAATGTTGCATTCTTTCTAAAATTGATTTCTTACAGTTGCTTTTTCTTCCCCCCTTGCTGAAAGTTGTTCTGTTTTGGTGCAAGCTCTAGGCAAAAGGAAAGTTGTGGCCCATGGTACACATGGTATAGCATCTTGGGCTATGCAAAAAGATTTACTTTGTCTCTATTATCTCAGTTCAGGTGATGAAGCAAAGCAGCAAAATGATGAGGTGTAGCTACTATGACAGGGGGAGAGGATGTTGCATTTTCCTGCATCTTGAACTCAGTAATAATGAGTAATAATGATGTTTATTTTCTCACCTTTTTCTTTGTTGCTTAAGAGGATGCTCAGGCCACTGGACAGAGGCACAGAACACGCCTCTGTGTCCCTTTTCATTCGCAATCTACCTTTTATTCATATGTTTTGCAGCTGAAGTGCTGAGGAAGTGGCATGCACCAGTTTGGGCCAGCAGCTTCCTCTGCTCTGTGGGATAACCAAGCCCACTGCTGGGGATGGGCACAGCCCAATTATCCCAGCAGGCAGATGAAAGGTTTGAGCCTGCAGGAAGCAAGGCTGTGAGCAGCAGTATTTGGGGGCTGAAGTTCTGTGGGTAGCAGGGGTCAGTCTAAACATGCACCAGCTCAGGAAAAGAACTCCTGGAGTTTGGGATCTTTTCCTGGTGCAACTGTCACTTGTTGATGAACAGAAACTCCCTGCTTTTTTGAAGTAAGTCTGAACTTCAAACACATCCACTTAGTGACTTCTGCAAAGGAACAGCTGGAGCAACATGAGCCCAAAAAAGGCTGAATCTCCTGACTCCAGAAGGCAGAGGCAGAGCCTGGAGTGGGAAAAGCATAGGTTTAGAATCTGGGAAAAAGATAACTCTTGGAGAGGAATGAGTGTGTGCTTGTGCATGTGAGCATAAGATTTGGGCACTCTTTTGTGTCCTCTTGTAGCCTCTTGAATTGGGATGCAATTTTTAGTTGTGCTTTCTGTGGTTGACATCACTTCTGTTTCCTTGTGATACTCTGCTGATTGTCCCCATAAAAATCTGTTCAACAACTGATAATATTCCAAACTTGTTAAAAATTGAAGTATAAAACCCCCAATTCCTTCTTAGAAGGAGCAAGCAACAAATTTTGAGGTCCATTTACCACAATCATATCACAATATTCAATCTGTGTTATGCTGAGGTGTGATTACAGAAGTGGAAAAAGGGAAAGTACTTTCTATAAGCACATTTTTGGGCAGAATATTAATAGTTCAATATTATTATGATAATTATCTGTGTGTGCATTGACAGTATACACTTTTTTCCTTATTAAAATGTTGAACAGTTTGACAAATTTTAAAGAAACTGCAATTTTGTGAGAATGGAGTGAGGACTTTTTAAAGATCCAGTGTTTTTTAAATAAGCCTGTAAAATGGAGGCTGCATTGACCAAAAGAATCTGATATTGTACTAAGAAAGTTATAATTTTCTTTAATTTTTCTTTTGACTGTGAATTAGATTGTTTGGAGAGGCTATGCTACTCTCAAATGTCTACAAAATTAGTCTCCAAGAGAATCTTACTCTATGATAAATTGTAATTATACTGGAGTAAAACGTTCTGGGCTTTACTTTACTCTGGGCTTGAGCTGGCACCAGTATAGCAGAGGAATGCACTCACATGTTTCTTCAGGAAAGGTAATTTGGTGCCTCCTAAGCGCTGTCCACTGTGGTATCAGGAGGAGATATCACAGCGAGTGGTGTGGAACGATGCAATGCCCCATGTTCTCGGTTCTCAAATTACCACTGAAGCGGCAAATGACTTTTGACGTGTACATGGCTGGCATGGGACATCTGAGTTAGCACTGCACGGATAAATGGGATGCTCCTGGCCCGGCAGCTGTTGTTCCAAGCTCCCAGCAAACTCCCAGGCCACGTGTTGTGGCTGCAGCCTGCTGGCATTATGGCTGTCCCAGGAGCTGCAGCGGCCGGCGTTTGTTGTGTGAGCGCTAACGAGGGAGAGAGGAGTGTCAGGGGTGAGTGCCAGGTCAGCCATGCATCCCCAGCCTTCTCCGAGGAGCAGCACTTGGGATCTCAGCTGGGATAGCGGGAGGTTTCCCCTCTTCTGCTGCAGGAGGTGCTCATCAGGCTGTAAGTGGCTGCTGACAATGTGGCACGTGTTTGCCGCTTCTGTCTCCAATGGCTCTAGAGGACCCAAACGTCGCTAGAGCTGATTCTGCCAGCAATGGATTGATGTTTGCAGAGGTATTGCCCCAGAGACTTGGAGCTAATCCTTCTGATGCTCACCGTGGACTGGCTGGGGCTGTGCCTGTTTCCCTATGAAGCTGGGAGCTTGTGTAACGTGGAAGTGATCATGATGGAGGAGGAAAGAAATTGTCATTAGAAACATATCTCTAACAGTTCCTGTCATTTAGATCTAATGCTACTGAGTAATTTAAAGCTTTTTTGACTAACTCTATCATGGGTAAGGTGCTTTGTCAAGGGACAATGAGGTTTACCCAATGTGACAGCACAGGAAAGCAGAGCTGCCTTTCATTGCTGTGCCACGTCCTGGGCAGAGTGGCTGAGATAGGTGTCACTGGGAATGGCAGTGAAGGCTTTGCATTGCTGATTTTGAGACCTACAAAAGTACATTCACTTTTCATTTGTGCATTTCGAAAACTGTTGAGTGAAGCTGGGGACTTAGTTTAAAAGCTGCTAGAACTATTCTCTCACTGTAGAGATTTCTCAGGAAACAGATACATAAGAGGGGTATATGTGCATGTATTTGAAGCTTTTATTCTGGGGCTTATGAGTAAGAGCTGGGATCAGTGAAAGGTGATAACTACTAAAATCACTAATAAGCATAGTATTACCCTCTAAGAAGTGAAGTGGGTTTGGGGAATTTCGCATTCAATTATTAGCTCTGTTCCTAGACTGCATACTGACAGTGGGAAGTAGCTTGATTCCTCTCTGCCTTCTTTCCTCATCCATATAAAGACACTAAAACAGCTCATAAGCTTTTTCTTATAAGAAATGTATTTTATTTTGTGTAGAAACTAGCTTTGTGGCACTTTGCATTCGTTTTCAGAGAAGTCTGATGATGAAAAAATTTTAATTCTGAAGGGTTTATCTTTATATTTTTCTGTGTTGTTCCTCCTTTCTGTGACAAAACAGGAACAGAGAAGGGAAGTGAAAATGAAATAAGTAATCTAGAAATTCCCTTTCCTCGCTTGTAAAATTGAATATCCAAAGTTTTCTATGCCTTTCTTACATTAAAAAGAAAGTAAATTGAAAACTAGTTGGATTTTAAACTTGCAGAACGTGAAAAAAATTATTATTACCATCAAGTGCCCTGACCCGTTTTAAGGCTAAGGTTTCCTTCTTGCTTGCATTGATGCACCTAGTTAGTGCAAAATCTTGAGAGTTGCTCTGAGAGAGGAGCCTACACACAGGTCAGCTGCTGGCCAGGCTTGTGCACAGTAAAGATAATGGCGATGCTAATCTAATGTCTGGCTTGTCCTTTGTGAGATGACTCATGCTCCGGTTACCTTCTAATGGCTGGGAGTCGCATCCTTGGCAGACATTACATTCGTTGACAGCTGTTGGCAGATAAGAAGGTAGGAGCAGCCTTGGACATGCTTGTGCTGGACATTCAGGGCTGTTCTCCTCAGAAGCAAGTGTCAGGAAAGCTGAAGTAGAGAGGACATGCAGGCATTTTGTGGCTGTATGAGATGGAGGGGGTTATAATGGCAGTGCTGTGCCTGTATTTTAGATTCCGGTGTCCAGCATATGGAGGTCTTGAGCTGAACACGTGACTGTCTGCAACTGGTCCTTTCCCAAAAACGTGGAGTACAGCACATGCATGAGTGGACCAACACCCCCAGCAGCATGTGCAAATATATATGTATTTCAAAGGAGTATGTTTAAGCAACATAAAATTCCTTTTTTAATCATCTGTGAAAGGTTTGTTTTCAAACGCTCAATCACTAACGAGGTGCTAGTTTTCAGATGGACTTGCAGCACTGCCTTGACATTTTCAAGTGTCTAGGAGGTTTAACAGGCTTAGTCGCTCCCTGCAGCATGGCAGGAGCCAGCCCCTGAGCCCAGGAGGATAGGAGGAAGCTTTTCCTGTGAACTGGCTCTGTGTAATTGCCACCTTGGAAAGCTTCTGGCACTTTTCCCTGGTGACTGTTAACGATAGGATATTAGAGTTTGTGGCTATCCAACCCACTGGTTTCCCCATGTTCTGCAGCAAGGGTATCAGGCTTGGGCATTTCTTGCTGCTGTCTGGGTAGCCCTTGCTGGTGCTAGACAGAGAAAGGTGGACCCAGTGCAGTACACAGGACTTTTGGCAAGGCAGAATTTGTCACTGACTCCTCAAACTGACCCGGACCATTTATAACATTTCTGGCTGCAAAGTATATCCAAGAGTACATTCCAAGAAAGCTAAAAATAATATCCTCAGCTTTAACTTACTTCTCCCACAAGGATTCAGTTAACGAGAAGGAAAGAGTTTGTTCTTTCTCCCCCCATGCTGAAGTGCTCAGCTCTCAGAATGGAGCTATAAGTTTATCACAAGTTATTGGCCTGTGAGTTGGATTCATGTATGGCTCACGTTACTGGAAAGTGCAATTATTTGCCAGGACTGCCTTTGCTTTTCCACTTCCCTTTCCATCTCCCAGTTCTGTATGTTATCTGGTAGCAGCACCAGGCCAAAGTCTCTCTGAACTGATTGGAACCAGGAGTTGGCATACTGCTATTCTGGGTGCTTCTGCCAAAAGCCAGTGTTCAAAGTAAAGGCTGTAAGTACAGACTACTCACATGAGCACAATTTATGGTTGTTTAAAATACCTGAAGATCAGTACAGCAAAGCTCTGATTCTCCTGGAGACTTAGCATGACCACATGGTGGAGAAAGTTGTGTATATTCCACAAGTCACCTCAGGAAACGGGAATAAGTGATGGTGACTTCTAAAAAGCAGTGATGAAATGGTTTATGTTGGTGGGGTTTTTTTGTGTGATTTTTTTTTTTCCAAGATCTAGTTAGAAAGAGCTCATTTGGAAAACTCCAAACCAGCTAAATGCAAATCCAGATATTTAGGACTAGCAATGTAAATCCCCAGGAATACTCAGTAATCCTGAGTGTTAGGTATACAAAGCTAATACCAAGCTACTGCCTGAGCTGCTTGCGGTCTTGGTCTTTTGCTATGTGTTTTTTCTATTGATCAGTAGTAATGACAACTGATGAAAAGTCTAGTGTTCTGATTATGCTTTTTCTATGAATAGAAAATCAGTTGTGCATATCAAGTCTGTGAATCACATCTCTGCAGTAGACAATTTTTATGAAAGACAAAAATTACACAAACTTTTATATCCAAGAATCTTTACAGAGACCATATATCTTCATAAAATCAAGGTAAAATTAAGCAAATAGTTTCAATCAACAGTAGGGGTATGGTGTGTGTGGGTATATGTATATATTTGTAAACATTAAAATATTTACTTCCAATTTTTTAAATGAAATACATTGTTTAGAAATGCCAAAGCTGATCTTTTTAACATCTAAAAATGAAGCATACATTTTCCTATTAAAACTAGATCCAAACATTTTATAAAAAGAGGGTTTGTATGGTATTTTGTTTGGGGTAGTTGATATTTTTTAAGTTAGAAAATGTTAAAAAAATTTCTTCTTAAATTAAACAAAACTTCAGGGAATTAATGTGAAGAAATACCTTTGTAATTTTTTTTTTGTTTTAGAAGAAATCTCTACCAGTTCAAACTAAAGCAATTCTTCCCATCTGGTTTGGGGTTTTTTATTTTTTTCTTTCTGTCATCCAAACAACAGAATCTTTTGATCATCTTGCTATGTTCTTTCTGGGTATACTAATGCAGAATAATTTCTGTTTGTTTGTTTTTTTGTTAATATAATTTTTTTGTGTGTGTCGTATTTCTGAAAGAGTTTGGGGCTGGCCTGGCAGGAAAATGACAATTAGGACATTACTCTTCCTCCTGCTGGTAAGTTGCTTTTGCCACTCTTAGTGGCAGGGAGACTGCTCTAGGATTTCCTGTTCCTATTTTCTCATCCACCTCTGAATTACTGAACATCCTCAGCTGCAAGGCAAGGAATAAGGCATGAATCCTTATTGTCATCATTAAATGTTTTCTTTGCTAATTCTGTTTTATTGTGTCCCAGTGACTTGCAGCTGAGGATTAAAATAACTGCCTTCAGCACCAGCAGTAGGCTCTGTTTGAAACCTCCAAAAGGCATTGTTTATCTTCCCTGTATCCCTTGTAATATGCCTGCCCAGGATGAGCAGCACTTTCCTCCCCATCCCAAGTGATTCTGTTACTGAGGAATGTTGGACAGATACCATTATACACATAGTAGAGGTGATCCCAGATTTGGGGTTTGAGCTTGATTTAAACAGGAGGGGAATGGAGAGGAAGGGAATGTTTGTTTTTTCTCAGGAGAGTCCCTGGCTGTAGTGCTTTACAGAACAGTTTTAAATATGCTCCTCAGGCAGGGAGGTCTGTGGGTGCAGGCGAGCTGCTCAAATGTTTCCATGCAGTGCTCAGGGCTTCTGTCCCAGGCACGTTCTTCATTATTGCTTTGGGGAAAGGCATTCTGGGACTAATCAATCAGCACTGCTCTGGGTTTCCTCTCAATCAGAGCTCCTCTGATGTGTCTTTCAGTGCTGCTCATTTTGGTTTTAATCTCTGAATGAGGGATCGATTTGCACAAAATAGCACCAGGCAGAAGAGTTGGTTTTGCAACGGGTGAAAGCATCTGGCCTGTTTTCTCCAAAACACTTAAATGGGCATGTTAAGTTGTAGGTCCTGAAGAAGACAGTGGTGGTAGTGCTTTGCTAAAGTGTGCTCTGAAGACCTCAGTGGTTTCCTAACACAAGATTGAGATGTCCCCTTGGATCTTTGCTGTCTCCTCTCATCTGGAGCACACCTTATCTCAGACAGGACCCCTGTGCTTCAGCTTTACAGTGGTGCCATATCACTGTCCTGCCCCTTTATCTATCCTTCTTCTGTCCTTCCACTTATCATACCTCCAGTTTCTTTGCTGCAAGTCTTCTTGCTTTTGCTGAGGCAGTGTGGCAAAATGGACATGTTCGGAAGGGAAAAGCTGTAAAAAAGATTTTTGTTATTCAAGACAGTCTTTATGTGTGTAAGAATTTGTGGGGGGGAAAGCTGGTCTGATTTAAAAGAGAGAAAGCTTTGCCCTTCCTCTATCAGTGGGGGAGCTCAGATTGAAATCCAGGACAGCTGATACCCAGGTCCCACCTCACCCTTCTGACTTGAGCAAATTGTTGTAGAATTGGTATAGCTGGCTGGGAAGATTCACCCTGTACTGCTAAGGATGGAAATTGCATGCCCTGAGTTAATCTCCTTGAGGACATTGCACAACATGCACTTAGGCCAGTATTTTCTGATGTTCCATGTCATTGCTCACAAAGGAGAAAAGATGGACTGTACTTATTTTCCCCTAGAGTTCAACTGGAGTTGAAGGGAGGTAGTTCTTTACATCCTTTAATGAGTAACTTTATACTGTGCTGTCTCCTACAATAACAGCTGTCAGTGCTAGAAGGAAAATAAGCTATTTGCCAAGACAGTGAGGCTGTAAAAGTTGGTAAGAGAGAAGGAAAGGTATGTGCAGGGAACTGAGATTGCAGCAGGAGTCACGAGAGTTCCCAAGCTCTGCAGAGTGCTCCTGATTTTATCTTTTCATACAGCTCTGGGTGTAGTGTTTGTTTAATGTTTTTGGTCATGGTGAATGAAAGTAAAATTCCTGACTGGATAGTGTTTTAGTGCTGTGATGATGAGGGAGGTTAGGCTACCTGTTGTGTTTGCTGTGCAGTGTTGTTGAGTCACAAATGATGTTTCTGGCTAAGAACTTCAAGTAAGGTAGGAAAGGGCCATTGTGACCTCTTTTTCATCCTAGACACAAGGTTTCTTTGAATTAAGCCTGGTTTGGATCAGAGCATCTTCATGCAGCAATTTGTCATACATTTTTTCTATTCATGACAGTTCTTCACTGTATATCTTGCAATTACATAATGCCCGTATGGCAGCTTGAAGAATTGTTAGGAAGGCAGCTGAACACTACAGAAGTTCTGTGACCATATTTCCAGTCCTTTGTCAAATAACTTTATCTTCTGCAGTTCATGTTTTGAATATCAGTGGCCTGTAGATTATTCTCAAGAACAGAAGATGCTTGGAGGCCAGGTTTGTGTCTATAACTTTCTTAGCTCATGGTGCTCTTTGGTTTTTCCTCAAATATGAAATCTCCATCAGACTGTCCCAGTGTCTGTCAACATCATCTGAAGCTGGAAACAGTGCATCATGAGTAAACCTGCCCAAGGCAGAGTGTATGAAATCTGAATGCCACTGGATTCAGTATACACACTTCCACGTATGTCCCTGGCCCTAGAAGTTTATTCCTTTACCCATGAAGAGCTTCTTGTGAATATAAGGACTGATGAATCACCTGTTCTCAACTGATCTTTTCCTCCCACAAACTATCTCTGAAGCCTGGTGATGTGGCTGCATGTCCATTTATCATGACACTGGTGGGTTTTGCCCGGCCAAAACATGGCTCCAGGAATCGAGACTGCTGCCTGTAGGTGGCTAGTAAATCTGGAAAATTCCTGCAGTAGGAAGAGGTGTACCTAGGTGAGAACATACAGAGCATTGAGAAAAAAAGAGAAGGTCACAATAAGGTTTGCACCTTCCCAGTGAACAGTACTGGGAAAGCAGGCAGCCCCAGGGAGGCATTGGAACATGCTTTCATTGACAGAAAGCAGTTTGGCAGCTTGCTTTACTCTCTGCCTTTATTCTTTAGAACTGGAAAAGCTCCTTGTATCCCACACTACGTGAAGTCAGTGGAGGTACCTGTCCCAGCTTCTCCTCCTGTGCATTGCAGAGGTTTGCAGAGCCTCAGGGCTGCCTGTTGCCTGGATACAGGGTAGTCCTGCCTCTCAGCCCCCCAGCCAGCCCTGCAGAAGCAGAGAATGTGGGGGGGAGAGGTGGGTGAAGTAATCCCTGTGTGCTTGGAAGCAGGAGCAAAAAGTCCACCTGATGCAGACTGCAAGCTCAGAGCTTCCTTTTACTTTGCCACTGTTATTATTATTTATCATTATTATTGATAGGAGAAAAGTGCAGCCCAGCTGCTCAGTGCAGAGATCTGAGGGCTCCTGCAGGGTGAAGCGCTTGGTGCCACTTAGCAAACCAGCCATTGTGCTGTGGCTGGCGTATGCACTTTATTTCTCATGCTTGCTCTGAGCCTCCTGCTGTTGCTCACACTACAACTGCTGACAAGTGGCCTTCCTGGCAACATGGAATCACAGCCTGTGACTTGAGACCTTGCGAGTACAATATGAGGAAGGCACTGACTGCTGAATATTTAAAAATAAATTATTTCATCTTAAACATGAAAATCCTCTTTGCAGTTCATACACATCACTGCTTGGTGACAGTGACTGGCCAAGTCATGCATTATTCTTGTGTTCAGAGGGGACTGCTGACTGTGGGGCAAAAACCTTCTTCTCTTTCCTTTGCTGAGCACATGAAAGCTCATCGTTAGGAGGATGCCCTGTTGTATGGCACATGTGTAAATGTCTATAAACTTCACTAACTGAGAGTATAAAATACTGAGAGTCAAATAATTTTTAAGCTCACCTAGTTTAAATTTGGGCTATTTCATATTGCAATGCTATGGGTTTTGTTGTATATATCTGTAGAGTATTGTGCTATTCCAAGCAGCACTTAGGAACTGTGTCAGTAGTGGTAATTAACCTTTAGACTGAGAGAGCATGAAAGAGCTCAAATAAGGGATCAGGGTCCTCTTGCTCAAAGCACAGTCAATTTTCATGACAGAAACACTACCTGATCTAAGAATGTGTACATTCAACTTCAATATATGAACACAAATTCATATAATGAAGTGTGTGTGGCAGGGAGGTGAACACCTGAGCAAAGTCACATTGAAGATTGGCTCATCTTCATTGCTGAAGGAGGACAGCACCAAACTTTGAACTAATATTAAAAACAAAACTCTTAGAAGTCTGAAAACCCGAAGGGTTTAAAGACAAACAGTAGAAGGTCATGAAATGTGGAGCAATTTTTCCTAGGTCTTTAGAAAATCTTATTTATGAAGGTATTTGCATCTCTGCAAAACAAGTGCAAATGATTGACGACACAAGCGCATTGTTCAAATCCACGCTTTGTGTTTCTATTTACACATGTATGAAGAGTGTCAGAGGATGAGAGATGGGGCTCCTTGTGAGGGGACTGTTGAAAGGCTGGGCTGAAGGTGAATCTGCTTTATCTTGGCTCTGTGTGTGTGTATAAATATACATATATATATATGCATACATATATATGTATGGAAATATGCACACAAAACCACTGATTGTCAGTAAATAACCATGCAGAGAAGTCTAGTATCTATTGTAAGTAGAAATGCAAAACCCTTTTCTCTCAACTGAAGGTGAATTTACACATTAAATTGCTATATTTTGGTACAGGGGTTTTGTCATATAAATTGTTTATTGCTCTCTTGTCTTCATAAATAAATTTGTTAGGTGTTTTACCAGATTATTTACTTAGGTAAACCAAGTATATGCTAACCAGGGGTATCAATAAAATTCCATCTCCTAATCAAATTTTAATATTAATATCCCAACATCCCACTGGATGAAGCACTTTACATGATATATTTTTTCCTGTTTAACGTGGAAACCACACCCCTTTCTCTTTCCGATTTCTCTTTTTACTGGTAGAAAAAAATATGTAGAATAGAAAGACATTTGTAATTTCTGGAAAATTGAAATAGGAGGAGTGAATACTCACTCTGGTTCCTGCTGAAATGAAGAGTGGAGTAACATTTTTGGGAACTATATTAGTATCAATGAACTTGAAAAGACAGTGACCAGAATGGAGATTGAAATTCTTACCTCTGTACACAGATCTGTGTGAATGACAAGGCTGGTCTGAACACCAGTTTTGTTGAGAGTGTAAGGACTTATCACTACTCAACTAACTCTACTGGGGGAAAAAAAAAAAAACAAACCTATAGCTCACAACATATAGGAGGACAAATATTTACGGGACTGCAAGAAATTCTGATTGAAAAATTGTTTTAAAGTTCTAAACCAGACTCACCTATGCCAACACCTCCTGTTCCAGCCAGGTGACAGTAGTAACTGGAATAGAAATTAAATTGAACATGTGCAGTAGTGAAACACTGGATTTTAAAAAAACAAACCCAAACCAAAACAGAAATAAAACTCCCAAACCTGATTCCAGTTTTGTTTTAAATAAATGTTGGGAGTTTTTTTCCCACAGCACAGGCAGGCAGGTCCAAAATATCTAAAAACTTAGTCTAGTCTCAGATTTTTGTTTAGTGAATCCACAGGTACAGTCTCTGCTAAAGAGTTTACAGTTGCATTGAGCTTTAAATCCTTTAGGCAACTAAAAATATGATTTTTTTTTTTAAGGCAGCGCCAAAAGAAGCATAATTATTTTTCTAAGGTTAAACAATTAACCCCTCCTTCTAAATTTAGCAGCATACAAAATTGAAAACTTAAACTAATGAAAGGGAAATGGTACAGGATTAGTAAACTGTTGTCTTTCCCTCCAGCTGTGGGACATCAAAGATGTATAAACCTTTATGTTCTGTTGCTTTATTGAAAATTCGCTCATATCCTTCTGAGTGATGGGATAGGGATGGGATGTTACAGCTGTGCTTCAACAGAGCCTCAGTGCATTTTGCTGGTCTTTCATGACATTGCAGAAGTTCCTTTTGTCCTTTATTGATTTTTATTGTTGTTCTTTTGAGCCAATTTGCCTGAAAACAAAAGGTCTTGGTTGCCTTCAGTGTGACTTATGTGATGATGATGAGTTTGCAGCAGAAATATCATGCGCATACATTTGGAGTTGGCTTAACCGAATTAATTTTTTTTTAAATGAGTATGACAAAGTATCAGCCTATCAGAACCAAAGTCACTCTCAAACCACTGATTAGAAGAAAATAATTAGGATTGAATGATACATTTAGATTCAACAGCAATTTACAGGAGTGTTTGTTTAAAGAAGAGCCAACAAAAAGAATCTTGGCTCTGAGGATCACCAGGAAAAAGACTCTTTATATATTACAGCCATGTAGCAACCAGCTCCAGAGACGAATTGCTGGAAGTGACATGTCTGATTTATTGCCCACTGCAGCTTTGAGAGCGTTTGCAAACTGAAGTGTTATGGTTAGGATGATTATGATTGGGGTTTATTTTATTTTAGAGAGAAGAGGAAAATAAATATATCCTTGTGGCTCCTGGATGTAGATGACTTCAGTGGTTGCTTTTGGTTCTTAAGGCAGCCTGGGCTGTTGGCTATCACATGCCCCTTTCCTGCAAAGGGAGCTGAGGCTGGTCAGTGGGAGGAGAGCCCCAGCACCCACCCCATCGCAGGGGGACAGCAGAGGGGCTGCACAGACACGGGGCTGTGCCAGAGGCAGGTAGATCTGCTAGGGCAAGAAATTCCACTGTTACCCTGGTGTGAAGTTCTGGGGGGATCGTTGGGCTTCATGGCCCTGGAGAAATTTTCTGCTTTTTCTGCTATATCAGTAGGTCTGCAGCTGGTTTTGTTTCTGCCTCTTATAGCATGGATTTGTCAGTGCACTGGAGTTGGAGAATAACTCTCAATGTCTGGTCAGAGTGGTCTATAAAAGATGCTAAAATCCAAATAATTAGTTATTTTATATACTATTCACTGAATTACTATTATTAATCCTAAATTCCCCAAAGGCTTCCTAACTTGTATACAATGGAGTTCCAAGTGCCTTTTGAGCAAGGACAATGCCAGACTGGAAGAACAAGGAACTTTAATCTGTGTAGTACATTGCAACATATTTAAGTTAGGGTTGTGCAGAAAAGGTGTGTTCTATTTCATCTAATTTTAGGTCAATACCATGGCTAGTAGGTTGCTTGTGTTCCCTGGCGAGAACTGGGAAGACCAGGAATGTCAGCCTGAACCTTCTGTGTCCCACATTTATACGCCATTGACATCACCTCTGCCTAGTTCAAACAGCCTATCTTGTTTTGATTAAAAGTTCCATCTTAGATTCACAAAAATATCTCAAAATACCTGGGTTTGAGTTTTAAAACAAAGTCAAGCAGTAAATGTCTCTTCCCAAACAGAAAGAAATTCTCAGCTCAGACTTAGGATTCATCTGCAAGATGCAACATGCTCTCAGGAAGTCCATGATATTCCATCATGCAGGATGATAGATGAATGAGTTGGCATCAGAATGCAAAAAGAGATTTCAAGTTAGAAAATACATCTCAGAGCTCATGTTTTCAGCTTCTGGCTAAGCTGTTTTAGAGAAAATATTCAGTTCAAACCTTTTTCTGTTGTTTCTGTTTGTGCTGAGAAAAAAGAAAAGAAATCCAGTGAGAGCAAATTCCTTCAGACATGATTCATCTCTTTGTGCTACCTGTATTGCCAAAGGGGGGTTTCTGCTTTGTGGAGACCTGGGTAAAATTAACTGGATATCCAACACAATCAGAGAACATTCTCACTAAGTTAAAAAATAATGAAGAGGAGATGAACTATCCTATCATTGCTCTTGGCTGATCCCCTCCTGTTCCCTATTTTCATCCTGCTGGAAAGATACTGAAGCAGCTCCAGCCATCCAGTTAAAATAGTCAGATGTTGCAATCAACTCAGATTTCCTTGAACACTTACTCAACATTCATTGCAACTCTTATAAAAATGTCTAGACCAGTCATTGCTTAGGATTTCAGCTCATTTTGTAGCTGCTGCTTTACAACACCGTGATTTTAAAATACAATTTTACAAGTGTTACTTTTACTGACTGCACTTTCTTTTTCACTGTACATTTCTACATGCCAAGAGCATGAGCAGGCTGGAAAAGGGACCAGTGTTGTAACAGGTAATATAGAGCTCTGGCTATTCTTGGTTCTGCTACTGTTAAATATATTTCCTCTGTTTGGGGTAATTGCAAGAAAGAGCATATAATGAATATCCAAAATATATTGAAAGCAATTCACTATTTGGAGAGAAACATTGTGTTTGGTCAGATTGCCTGTAGCTAAAATATTTGCTGGTCCTATAGCTTTGGAAAATAATACTCTATGTTCCTTTTCTGACAAAAATTGTGTGGATATAGCAAAGTACTTCTCGTAAATCAGACCTGGCCAAGAAAATGGGTAGGTTTTTTACCCTACAGACACTTTCCTCTTTTACAAAGTTTCTTAGCCCAGGATCGAGCAGTGAAGTGGGTGCTTTAATGTAAGTCATGGATATATTGTCAGAGGAGACTGGGTGAAATGTGGAACCAGAAGAGGAGAGATGTGGTACAAGGACTGAGTGCCACAAAAAGAGCAACGTGAGGGTGCTCAGAGTGAGACCTGCCCTGTGTGATATCCCCCTCCTGTTAAAAGGGCAGAGAAAGGAATGGCAAAGGGGGAGGCATCAGAAGGGCGGCTGGCTCTGACCCCATTGCACAGAGACAGCCTGCCTCAGATAGTGCTTTCTGTGCTTCATATCCCTTGCTTTCCTGAACAGTAACTTCCCCATGCTCCCCCCACAAACTTATGAAGAAAAAATGGAGGGGCAAAACTATATAAAGTCTGGTACTGAGTGGAGCTGCATTAATAAGCCTGCATGCCTAGTAGAAGATAAACTCTCCTTAAACATGATGAAAAATAAATCCCACTGAGTCCTCAGCATCCTGCTTGAGTCACTAATTCCCTAGGGTAGAAAACAAAGCAGGCAAAAAAAGGTTTGTTTTCATATAGGAAAGCCAAAACATCTCCAGTTCTGATTTAAGAGGAGTCCTGGGAGCTGTCTCCTCTTTAATGTAACGTGAGGCCAGTATAGGTGAGTTGATAAATATACAAATTGATTTTTTTCCTCACCCTGTAGACAGCACCTATTCCTTTCTGTGGGGCTCATGTCCACATGTGTTTTGTTCCTGGAGGTGCCCCAAAGTGCATGAGAACCAGTGACTGCCAGCACTGGGGCACAGGGAGGGTTCAGATGCCTGAGTCACATTTTCCACAAGCACAGCTCCTTGTCTGGCTCCAACAGCCAGCTCCAGTGGGACATTGTCCTGGTCCTCCCTCCCTTCCTGGCTGCCTGCACAGGCTGTACCATCACACCTCTTCTGATGCTTTTTGCCTCTTTGAGACATCCCTGGCAAAGGCGTCAATGTCAAGGTTTCTACAAATAGTATCTACAGTTCCTGGGGAAACAGCAGAGTACTACTCTGGGTCCCTGAGGCTTTATAAATACATTCCCAACTAAAGGCACTTTGTAAATCTACTCAGCCACAGAACTGCACATGTTTGATGAATATTCTCCACTTATCATGGGATAGGAGAGCAGAAAGTGATACTTTGTGCTAGCAAATCACCCCCTGGCTGGAAGCAGTCTGCTAACACTTTTTCCATGAGCTACTGCTCAGGGCTCGATCCAGAAGCACAATAGAAGGTGCATTATTATAGCTGTTCTGATTATGGCTGATAATTGTCCTGTTCTCATTTACAAATTTAATGGTTTACTAAAAACATCCGATTTGGGAATATAGTACAGTCTATCAAATAAGGGTGTCATAATGGCATTAATAAGAGTAATTGAGGTGCTCCTATGATCTGTTTGCTCTTTGGTTTGTTAATTAAAAACTACTTATCTTAATATATGACAGAAAGAATATTGCTTCCTGTGAAGCCTGGGCATCTTGAAGGAAAAAGGGATGTGTCAGTCTGTGCTGTTAGTGCATTGCTGGAATATCTGTACGGCGGTGAGCACAGGGACATGAACCAGCCTAGTGTGTGTCAGGTATTGTGTGTCTGTGTTTATATTTTGTATAAATAACAGCATGTGCTGTTACTTACGGCTGCACGTGTCTCCTGTTGCAAGACTGGATGTGTGAGGCTGTCTGGGTTCCATGGGATTGATCAAAGAGCCGTTACAGGAGGAAATGGGAATGAGAGACAGACAGGCTGCTGAGTATTTAACCCCGGAGAAGAACCTTGGCATTTCATCTTCTATCAACATTTGCCTGTAACTACTATTAACATTAATTATGGAGATACTTAGTGAACACCCTGTTAGCCCTAATTAGAGCTAATGGAAGATATGTGTGGATGTTAACAGGACAAGAGACAACCAAGCTTCGATTTCTAAGGTTAAATATTCAGTAGCTCCCTCTTAGACATAACCAACATCCTATAATCATGCAGTCAGATTCATCCAAAAGCAGAACAGTTTCTCCTGTCTCTCTTTCTTTCTCTCTCTCTCCAATTATGGCCACCTTACACTACTTTTGCTTAAATTAAAGAGCAAACAACAATGTGGCAGTGACCTCAGTTACCTTTACTAATGTAATTATGCTACCTCTTCTTTATCCATTGTGCTCTTCAGAATCAGTCTTTATTAGCAGACCGTTTGCTGTCCCTTTTACTGTCTTTTTAATGAATGCTAGTAGAGTCACTTAAGTGGAGCTGAAAGGACTTGGCTTTGTTCTGAACAGAGACCTTGTGACAAAGAGCTCAGAGCCTGAGTGCTTGATAGGTCATGTAATATCCAAGGTCTGTAAAGCTCCTATCACTGTGCTATTGTTTGAAGCTGTAAACACAAAAAAGACCTTTCCCTTTCACCTGGTATCTTTGGTATTTTGAAAACCAGTGTTGCTGAAGAATTGAGGCTGCAGAATGTAGAGGTTGTCTTATTACCCTGCTGTTGTGAATGATGGCACTTCCCTGCAGCTAACCTCTGCCCAGCAGGTCAGTGTCCTCATGGAAACTGTCTTTTCAGGACTGACTCAGAAACCTGGAGCCCTCTCTGGGAGCCCTGAGGCTGCCTTGGGTGGTGCTACACTTGATAGAGTAGGGAGTGCTCCTTTGTGGTCCATTTACTTTGCCATTGACAAATGTGGTGATCTCAGGTACTGTACTGGGCAAAAACTGCATTTTTTTTTTTCCAGACAATCTCTTCCATAGTTTGGGGGCTGCCAGTGTAGTGCCCCTTTGAATACTGCATAGTTGCAATCTTACCACCTACAACCTGCAGCTCCCAGGTGCTTGTTGGCTGGAGCCATCTAGGAAGAAGTTCCTATCACTAGATTGACTGAATGTGCTATCAACTGATTTGGAAAGTAACCTTAAAGCTTTGAGAAGAGAAAGGATAAGTTGTGGTGTGTCCTTGGCAAAAAAATCCCATCCTTCCCTGGTGTATTGCATAATACTAAAAATAAACCCTAAAGTATGTACATATCTCCCTCCTTCTGAACTACAGACACTACATTTCTCAGTTAACCAGTAAAAATGCCAGTGGCTCCTTCCTGTAGGGTGGTTCCCTCCAAAAGGTCCATTGGATAGATGCCAGTGTAAGGCATCCTGAATATGCTTTGGAAGTTTCTTTGTTTGCTCTTTACAATGTCACTTGGGTTTCAGTAGAGCTTCATGTTCTAAGGAAACATCTCACAGGTGTTAGTGGGTGCAGTGTGTTCTTGAGAGAAGAGCCATAAAGCAGCATTAGCCCAGCTTTCCACCTTGGTGGCTTTCTTATTTCTCCTGAAGCAGTTCCAAGCATAAGGGCATCTGGCCCAGGTGTCACATTTGCCCTTTTGCAGGAAGTGCCCATCGTGAGTGCTGGCTGAGGATCCTCACACCTGGGGCTCCTCTGGGGGTGGGACAAGGCACCTGGCTTCTGGGGCTGGGTGGGAAGTTGGTCTCCACTCATGTTTACCTGGAGGATGAGCTGGGGAAAGGTTGGTAGGCTTTGATCTTAGCTATTGTTTGGTGTATTTTCTTAATGTTTCTATCAATTTTTCCAATTGTGTAGTTACAAGAGCCTGTTTCATTTTGTGGTGGTCACAGAATCTGTTCAGCTTTGTAATTAATATTACTTTTTTTCTTTAATATGTAAAGTAATGTGTTTACAGGTCAGACCTGCATGGACCTTTTTTTTGGTGGCCATGTAAACCCTAAAGTGCCTGTATTTAAACCAGTGGAGCAAAAAGGGTTTAGTAAAAGGCTGATGGTATTTTTCTTCAGGGTTTGGAGTAAGCTTATTGATTTAGGAGCTCTTGTTCATTCTATGAAGTGGACAGATGCTAAGAAACCGTGTTCTGTGTTATGCAGGGTTGCTAGCTGAACTCTTAACTGCACAGTTAAAGCAGCAATATCCCCTACTACAATATGGCTTACTCCAGTTTTTGAGAATGAACTATTTTTTTCTGGTGCACCTCCTTTTAGATCTTAAAAAAAGAGAGGCTAGATACATCATCTTTTAAAAGGAGAAAAGCACTCACATGATAAAGTTTCTATTCAATTACTCACCAAGCCTTCAGGTACAGTAGGAAAGAAACTGATGCTGTAAAGGGAGCAGAGTCACGACATATCATTTTATTTCAGCTAGAAAAATGTGTCCTTGCTTGGAGCAGAAGCTGCTTCCCTGATGAGGCCATGGTCTGCTTGTGTGGTTGGGAAAACGAAACACAGCCTGACTGGAGATATTGTCAAACCCATCGAGGTTAAGCACCCTTTGCCCCAGGCGAATTCCCTTGTTTATATGAGTCACTCACTACAGCCAGGCTGTAAAATGCAGGTCTCCAAGCAAAGCTGGGGTAATAACCACAGGTGGGAACTTAAAGCTCCCTTCATGAACTAAATCCTGCATTTCCAGTCCTTTAAAAATGAATGTTTAAAGTAAATTCCTCCCTATCTTGCCTATGACTCATATAAATGTACCATACTTCTTGAAGCAGATATTTAAAGTCTTCAGCCAAAACCTTGCACATCTCTGCCTTAATTAAAATCAGTTTATTTTGTAGGTTAATAGCTTATACCATACCCACCACTGTGATCAAATTTTTTTTTTTTTTATGAAATGGCAGAATGAGATCTGACATTACAGGAACATTCCATCCTAGAATGATGTTGTTTTTTTTTTTTCATTTTTTGTCTCAGGACCAAGTAATGGTCCAGTTGAAAGGACTAATTTCAGATTCACTGAGCCAACAGCAAAGTTTAAGTAGTGAGAAAAAATCATTATTCTGGGTGTTTGGTATAGATTTAGCAGTATTTCATTGATTTACAGAAATGAATTCCCTGGTTTGGTACTGATAGACTGTAGTTATCTGGTCACCTCTGACAATGATTTTTTTATCAGAAGGATATCCTGGCTTTTACTCCAAAATACTTTGGAGTCACATAATTCATTTGTAATCTTCCCAGGATAGCAGGGAAAGCAGCAGATAAGAATTAGCTGAGACACCTGAGCAGTGTGACCCTGGGATAATGGAAAGATAGCATATTATATGAAATGTCATCTCACCAAAAAATGAATTTTAGGAGTTGGTATTTCATACAGGATATGTAAAGTGCTTAAATGGGAGCTTACTTGGCATGCACTTTTGTTCTCTCATTCTTTTTGACTCAGAGATTTGCTTGGATTCTTCTGAGCAAAATCAGATTTTCTAAATGACAACTCCTATGCGAAATCAGACGACAAAAAAAGATTAATATGGTATGAGATATGTGGCACAGCTAACAGTGTCAACATCATGCATTGCAGAAGAGACAGAAACTTAGGAAATAAAAGGTAAAATAGAGCCTCTCAAAATTTGAAGCAGTGGAATGGATGAGGAAGAGAAATACAGACAAAACCCCCACTTGGGAGGAGGGGAGTGGTTCAGTCAATCAGGGCAAGGTGAGCCCATGCTTGTTTCAGCAGCTGCAAAACTTTGGGGAAGGGTTGCACATCTCTGTGTGCTCACCCTTCTGGGGTTCAAGGGGCTGAAAGGGGAGTACCTGGCTCTCCTGATGAGGTGTGCTCAGCTCCAATGGGTTGCAGCATCTGAACAACAAAACTGGTGAAGGACAAACCGAGTCAAAGCTATTCTGCAGGGTTTTCCACAGTGGGCCAGCATCATCACCTGCTTTCCCCTTGCCCATAGGGAGTGTGCAGGCTCAGAAAAGGAGCACAGCCCATCAAAATGATAGATCCCTAAGCACATCTCCTGCCTCTCCTATTTCTCTGTGCATCTCTGGTACTTCATCTTCCATCTCATCAGAGTCACGCTGCACTCACCTCTAGAGCACCTGGGTGCACAGCTTGAAAGGAGGAGGTTAAGTGTGGGCTCTGAGCTGGAAGAGGGTGGTGCAAATAAACAGAAACAGAAATACTGGAAGGTAAATTTGCATGAATACGTCCTGTGTCCAGATTAATGTGCTTCATCCAAAAGATACAGGAGCAAATCTGTTTTTCCAAGCCATGCAAGTAGGTGATCTCTTACTGGGGGAAGTTTTGCTCTGCAGCTTTCTGCCATTAGTATGATATTATTGGAAGTGCCTGCTTCAGATTCCTGCTTGACACTGTGCTGACTGCAAAATTTTAGTTCCTGAGGTACTTCTGAAGGAACTACATTTTCCAAAAATGTCGCCATATCCAGTGCCCATGTCTTATTAGCAACTGGTGCCTCCAGGATACTGATCCTTGATCCCAAATGCCCTGAAGACTCTCACATCCCTGCTGGCCCCCTGAAAGAGCTGGTTCACACCATTGTCAATGGGGAACAGCAGGGAGGGTGGTGTGGGGGCTGTGGTGTTGAATGTGGAGTTTCAAAGTGCATTGAGGTGGCAGTGGCCCTTTAGGTTGTAACCAGATGCTCTTCCCCTCCAATGTACAACCCCTGTGATCCAGCCTCTCACTGTCTGGGGGCCCTGGTGGTGCTGGTAGATGTGGGACCTCAGCTGTGTTGTGGACAGTGTCCACTTTTAAGATTACAAAGCTTGCTTGTGTCTTCATCAGAAGATCATTGACTTGGGGTTCTCCTAGTGGGAAACCTCCTGGTGTGAACCTGGAAAGGAAACTTAAAGATGTTGTCTGTTTGAGGGCTGCACAAGAACAATTTTGGAGATATCAGCTCTAAATGGATATTTCTACAGTTTTGAGCACATGGTTGAGAGGAACATGGAGTACAAACCATCTGACATTTTTTGGTCCATATGAAGGACTCCACTGGGGGTTTTTGTACTTGAACTGTTTTAAAAAATACTGGCAGTCACTCAAAATACTTGTTTTCATCTAAAAATGACAATATTTTGCATACTGTCTTTTGGGTACGTTTTTTCCTGTTTTCAGTACAGGCAGCCTGGCATTCTCATAGGATACTGAACCAAATCTCTGAAACTCCACGGGTGACAGATAAGTGTTGCTGTTAATGATATTAAATACAGGCAGTGGGGGAGGATGATAAACACCAGCTTGAAAATGTCTTGCTAATGCCTGTGAGTTTCTGTGAGAGATGTTAGCAGAACTGGGATTCTAAAAGTGGTTTGAGCACTAGGCAGGAGACCACAGAACCGGCCCAGGCCACTTGCTGGGTATCCTGGAGCAAAGCCACATCATCTTTATAAAGGACACAGCTTCATAAAGGGCTTTCAGACTAATGTGGAAAGCAATCTAAGGCTTAAATGGTATTAATGTTCTGATGCAAGGTGGTTTGTGCATCAGACATGAGGAATGGTAACCACAAATCTTGTAATGAAATTTGCCATGAAATTTATTGTCAAATGTATTTTCATGGCAAGACTCCACAATGATTTGGGAAAGATTCTTCTCCCCATGCTGCCAGCAGGGATGGGAGAAGCAGCTGTTAAATGCTGTGTTTCTCGAGACAACATTTCTTGTTCTTTATGCAGAGCAACTCTGCAGCCTAACTGGGAGATTGTCCTCAAAGAGTTGTCTCTCCATGCTCAGGATAGCTTGAACATCCTGTTTTTTCCTATGTTTTCTCAGCCTTAAACTGGGCTGCTTTGGCTCTTTGCTCTGCAAACCTCATTTTGGTACTTTTAAAATATGGGGTGGAGGGGGGTGGTGTTAGCTGAAATGCAGCATATCTATCAAGTTGCATGCTGATCAAGAAAAGAGACATAGAAAAGAGTCACAGCAAAACGTGGCTACAGTGAGCTCCAGCCACTGCAAACTGGTGTGATTTTGCATTCAGAATCCAGCCCAGTCCTGACTGATGTGAAAGTTAGCCTGTGGAGTCCTGTTCCTCATAAGTGATCTGATTTTGTTCTCCCTAAGAAGGTTTCCTAGACTTTCAAAATCAGAATTGCCAGGTTGGATCAGATTGTGTTTGTGCTTCTTTTGGGTGGGAAGAGGAAGGTGCTCATCTGTCCATCTACAAATTGGTTTTTTGTACTGATTTAAGGCCCTGGGATCAGCTTGTGCCTTCATCATTCACTGATGCATTTTTAATTATTCCAGCCCTTCTAATTTGAATCAGAAAAGGTTTCATGTCTTTATTTTCCAAGTCCTGACTTCCAGTGGGTAAAATAGAAGTGAAGGCTGAGTAAAGCAACCAGAGTATTTCCATAGTTAAATTTGCTGCTTCAGTTTTGAGAGAGTCCTCAGGATGCCCTGTGAGTGCATGCCAGTTTTTATGTGTCTGGATGATTGATGGTGCTCCAGGTTTTGCCCCAGGCTATACCCAGGCCTCTTGCAAGTGATGCTGGCAGTGAAGTTTCCAGTGCTGCTCTAATGTGTTATTTAGGCTACAATAGAGCTAAAAACCTACCTCACAATCAGAGACACAATTCTTTCCCCCCAGAGCTCACAAACCTTAAAACAAAGACTGCCTGGGGAGACTCTCTGGCACTGTATTAAATATCCTTGACAAGAAAAGGTTTCTTACAATTGTGGCCTTCCTAATAGGCACTGAGGGTAGTATCAACACAAAGATATCTGTATTACATGGTTTGACCTGCTTTAACCTCAGCCAGTCTCCTGGAGATTTAGAAAATATCTGTTCCATACAAAGGTCTTGGCTTTCAGGCAAAGTAGAAGCAGTTTGTTTAGAGTCCCAGCTTTGTGAGAGGAGATGTTATATTTTTGTGGGTGAAAGTCACCCCACTGAGGCTGTCTGAAAGCCTCTAGATCCATGTCATCAGCACGTAAGCTGCTGATTTTGTTTGCAAAAATAAATTACTCCCCAAGTCTCTCCAGTTAAGACTTCTACTTCTGTGCTGTGCTCAGGGAATAGGGATATTTTGGGAAAGAGGTTATATTGTTCATAGTGTTTCCTTTAAGGGAAAAAAAGGTATTGGTCTTTTAACTTTTAGCTGTCATGGAATGCTTGATCAAATTTTAGTCAATCTAATAAAAACTAAACCCCCAATTTTGCAGGTTTTTATATCCTTTAATTCCTCTTCACCTGCCCCGCCTTGGAGAAGTTTAAGTCTGTCAGCAATATAGGTGGGATTTAGATCAACCTCTGAGCAGTTAAGTGCTAAGGAGATTTCCATAAGGTTATTTGGTCCCCCTCCCACATGTGGAAGGATGAGGTTATGGACGGGGAAGGGTTATAGGTGGTGATGGAAGTAAGTTCCCCCATACTGGCACTTCAGCAATGTAGAGCTCCTGCTTCCTCAGGTCTCCCTGACATATGTTCCCCTTGTTGCCCCGTTTTCCTGCAGTGAGAAACCTCCAGAGCCCGGAGTGCGGTGTGCAGCCCTGTCTCTGGGGCTGTGACCCACACAGTGCCCGTGGCAGGGCCGTGGTGGGTGCAGCAGGATGGCACCTTTGGGAGCTGCACACAGGGCTGTCCGTGCTGCTCTGGAAACGCAGGTGAGGCGTCAGCAGAGGAAGTTTAATTAGGCACCTTTTATTTCCTAATTTCTGCTGGAGCTGAAGTGGCTTGCCTGGCTGAAGGGCTGCCAGGCTCCCTGTGTCTGATGCTGGGAGAGGTGGCTGTGTTGCTATGGCACTGGAGGTGTCTCCAAACCCCGCTGCTCTGGCAGCTGAGCCGGCTCTCAGCAGCGTGTCCTAATTGCGGCTGTGCAGCAACAAAACAAATATTCGGAGATTTCCATAAAGGCTGTAATCAAAGGAGCATCCCTTGCTTTTTAATATGTGCTGAATGGGTTCATTTGTAAGCTTATTATGACTTCAGAGAGAGAAGCTATTAGGATGATCATTAGCTGCCTGTGCAAATAACAAGGAAAACCGTGGCATGCTCCAGAATAACCCCCTTTTAAAGGTCTGCACTTTCAAATGCATTAACAATAACCAGCCATACTGTCTTTCATGTTTCCCATGCCATGAGTAAGGACAAAAGAGAAAGGAGAAGGGGACAGCAAACTGCGTGCTTTCAAAATAAGTTAGATGGAGAGAAAAATGAGGTGTTAAGAGAGCAGCAAACTCACTAGCATGACATTGTGTGTATTGATGCAGTATCTGTTATCCATTGGGAAAGCAAAAGCAGCTGGAAGCCAGCCTTCGAGTCTTGGCTCATATCTCACTCAGTCCCTCTACTCCTGTCATCTACGTATGAATTGTGCTTGGGATCTTTTGTCTGCCTGGAACCTGATGGTTGCTGGAGCACTTAGATTGTATGTCTTATGGAGGAAGAGAGAGCGTTTAGAAACACGTATGCCAAGATTATGGGATTTATTAACTCTCATTTATTTTCCTGCAGAGCATCTGAAGCCCTCTTGTGGGCTGTGGCCATGGTTCTCTCTCTTAATCTGAAATTAAAAATATGTGTAGCAAAAGATGTTGAATGGTTGGGTGTTCATACCTTAATTGAGACAGGTGTGGTTTAGATCAGTCACATTTACTTTTCAAACCACATTAACTGCAATTTTATGTGTTAGAGTAAGTTAAAGGTGCTGATTACATTGAAACTCAGTTCAGATTTACACATGAAACATTTATGAGATGTGTATCAGCTCGACTATAAGCAGAGTAACTTAGACTTCAGGTCTACCTCTCTTCCCTAGGCCATTTCTCATGTCTTTTGCTGCATTCAAGTTTTCCTGCACATATCACACCTATAGCTTGTAAAATGTATGTATTTCCTAAATTATCCTATTGTGTTTAGAATCCATAACCATTTGAGATGCATTATTCTTCTTCTCATTAAAAGCATTTAACAGATCACCAGAAGCAGATAAATAATGTCACTCCTCAGATTTCCAAAAATATTATCTTCTGGGTTATTTAGTATTACTGAGATCCCTCATTTAAGATCTGCTTTTCTTACATGCTCTTTTTCCTAACCTTTGCTTTTCTAGACTGACTAAACCTGATTAAACAGACTGGTTTTGTTTTTATATCTGTGTAAGCTGTTACCTTGAACAGAGAATTTGTTAGTTTTCTGGAGTTTGGGGGCTTCTGTCTGGTTTTGGTTTGGTGGGGAGGTTTGTTTGTTTGGGTCTTTTGTTGTTGTTTGCCCTTTTTTTGTGTGCAATAATTAATGCATTCAAAGTTCTGGTTTGGATTTCTTTTTAAAAAGGAGTTAAAGTTATTACTTCCCCAATTAAATGATCCTAAATGGTGGGTTAGTTTTTCCACATTTCTGCCTTATGAGAAAACACTGAGAACAAACACAATAAAAGAAGTTAACCTATTGATCTACAACTCCATTCTGTGTTAGAACAGATGATACAAGCAGGGATTTCAAATTCCCTTGCCCATGGTCCCTTGCCTCTGCCTCTGCTCAGATAGTCATGGCTTCTTTTTCTAGCTAAGAACATCATCATCATCTTTTTGATAGGACAAAGCCCTGTGGCTTATAGTAATCCCTTTTGGTAACATCCTTACTTTAAAATATTTTTTCTCCTTTGCCTTGTTTTCCTGAAGCCCGCAAAGTATCAGAAAAATTCTTAAAATATTGAAAATCACGGTCTGAGGAGGAAAAGGTTGCCACAGCAACTGTCCAGTGTTCCTGAGGTTTTTCCTGCATCTCTCAAAACCATCACAAGTGCCACAAACTGCCGAGGCACTTGCTGCAAACAAAGCAGAGCTGTAGGAAAAGAGCACAGAGAAGAGCACCGAGGAGCCAGTTGTTGTAAAGGTGAGATGTGTCAGGCTCAGGGAAAAGGTGCCAGGGATTTAGGCTTTGTGTTAAATCCCCTCAGCGTCTGGGATGCCGTACAAGCACATGGAGTGTTTCAACACGCAGCAGTATCTGACATGACAGTGGATAATGTCACTTGGCTTGTGCTGCAGCTCCATGATCCACTCAGGGGGGTGACGTTTATTCCATCCAGAAGGGAAATACTTTCAGAAATAGGAGGCCAAAGTTAGCTGCCTCCCTTCTGGTTTGCTAAAAAACAGCTTTCTGGGACAGGAGATGCCTGGCAAAGAGTGCAACTTGTCAGCCAGAAGTGATCAGCTTTCTCATGGGTTTGGGACAGGTCTCAGTACAGACTAGTGAGCAGAGAGCTATATTGGGGGTCAGGAGGTTTAGCACATCCATTCCCCTTTTAGCCCTGGTTCTCTCATCTAATAAACAAAGTTAATGCTGTTATATTATCAGTGCCTGTAATCTCTGGGTGATCTGTTTAGAGAGGCAGACAATTGGTATCATATGGTTCCATTGCACTGCAGTTAATACAAGGGAAAATACACCTGTGAGCTATCTGAGGGCTTTTTTTTATAAAGGAACAGAACTTAAAAGAGTTGCAGGCTATCAGATGTTTTGGTTCTGTATGCAGGATCTTCTTTTCTGAGACAGCTGGTGCCTGTGTGTGAGAAGCTGTACGAAAGAGCCAGATGTGATTACCTGTGGAACTTTCCTTGGGAAGGGGCCAAAGTGAGCAAGCAGTTCATGTTGTGAACAGTGCAATATGCACATTTGCACCAGCTGAAATGGAGTGGTCTGTGGCCTGAAGCCATGCTGGCACTTCAAACACATAATCTAGCACTTTTCAAAATGTTACAGCATTTAGAGTTGGTTTTGCTCTGGGACTTCTGAATTTCCATTCTGAATGGCTGTGCACGTGGGGGAGATTTTACCTCCATATGATCTCATGTATTCTATGCACACATTGTGCAAAGTTGCAAACGTAAAACAGAGGGTAAGAGTTGTATTAGTAGTTTTGTTGCAAAGCTGATGGGTTTTTTTGAAAATTTAGGGGATTCAGTCCAACCCTCTTTTTCCTCCTGTGTGAGACTGATGTGCTCTTACACACACAGACTTTCAGTGGCAGAAATGTATTCTTGTTAAAAGCAATCAGAATGAGATGGGACCCAGTTGCTCTGCTTGTGTAGGAAACTTAGGGTAGTTTTGGAGGCAATTCAGATTCATTTAAACACAGTCACAAGCCTCATATGCTTTTAGTGTTATAAAAGCCAATCAAGTTACTGTTCGAAGGTATAAGATGCCCCTAAGGGCTTTGCTCACTCAACTGTGCTGAGGAATTAAATGCTCTGAGGCAGTGCAACAGCCTCATTCACTCCAGTGTTGCAAGGCAAGGCAGTCATGGCTGGTAAACGGGCCTATGTTACAGTGACATTAGCATTTTAATGCAATTAAAGAGGAGGTAGATTGACTGTAATTTAGTATCCAGTTGCATGGCCTTGTGCAGGTCCCCTCATCCCTGCTCCACAGGGGCCGATTACAGTTACACAGTGCACTTCGGGATCTAATTGGATTTACGTGCAGTTATGTAGTTGTGTCATAGCAACGATTCTGCTGCACAAGTGCTATGAAATTCCAGAACAATTAGTTATTTATGTAGGAGCAATAATTACAGGATAACACATGGGACTGACAGCTTGTGCCAAGGTCCAGTTCTAAATCAAAAAGTGTTTCACCTTTTTACTGAAGCCACTGCGAGGGAATGAAATTATTCTGATCCAGCTTCCACAGAGATGTTTCTCCTCATCCTTCACTGTGAGAGCACAGACCTGATGTAGAGATCCAGCAGGATATGACTTTTTTCTTCAGCTTCTCCTTTGTTTGAATATATAGGCTGGCGTGTCTAAGTGTCTCTTGACCCTGCAAATGTGGTGAGCACAGGGGACTGGCAGTAACTAGAAGCCCTTGTGAAACTCAACAGTTTTAAGGGCTTCATCAGGTGGCCCTTCCTGTTCTAGTCAACAAGCTGGATTTCTCACAAAGACAAGCCTTGCTTCTCCACCCTGCACACTCCATTAATTTCTTGTTCCACTTGCTGCCTGTTGTCTATTTCAACCCCGCTCTGTCCCACCCCTTTGCTCTGGAGCTCCAGGTGTCTTTCTTGCAGCGTGATACCAGCAGCAGGCACATGTTTAGCCGCTTTCCCTTCATCAAAGCCAGCTCCTCAATGGGCTGCAATGTCAATGTGAAGGGAAGCCAATGCTCAGCAAGGAGAATTGGTGTGGTGACTGCGGACAATGTGCCAGCCACAGCTGGCCGGCCCAAGGACAAGGCTTAGCCTCAGCTGCTGCTCCAGCTCCCACTGTGTTTCTCCAGAGACTGTAATTAAAGGCATCAGCTTGCTGGAGTCACAATTAGGCATGTTGGGTTTGCAGTTTGTGCAATTCTCTCTAATGACAAAATTGTAGCTATTAACCAAAGAGAATCTGTTTGGCAGGGATTTCCTCCCTTTAAGGCAACAGAGTCAGGTGGAACATTGCTGCTCTTTGGCACTAAATGCAATCTTTCATCCCTTCTGACACAGTACCTGCTGGTACCTACTGAAGCATTTAAACTCTTCTTCTCTGGGGTGCTGTAATTTCTTTAAAATATTGTGACTTATGATGGATAAAAAAATAAAATTCCTCTCCCACGCAGACCTCTGAGGGCTTGTAGGAATGTAATTATATGCACACACAGTAGGAGCAGGAATCCTATCACTCTGGTTATTTTCTTAATGATAGGTTTATATAGCCCAGTGTCATCTCTGCTTTAAAGTTAGAACCATCTTCTCTCAGCAGCATCTATCCCAAGACAGTGGCATCACAGGACGGAACAACTGAAGAAATTGTCTCTTAATCACGCTTGCAGAACACAGGATGAGGCATGTGAAGTCAGAGCACTGGGCTCTGGGTGACAAACAGGGGCTCTCTGCTGTGAGGCACCGTCCCTTGTCCTAGATGTGCCCTCTCTTCAGACCCGCTGAACCTGCTGCAGCCATGTCCCAGGCAGCCACACAGCACCCTCTGAGCTCCAGCTCTGTACTGATCCAGAGCAGCCCTTGAACCCAGCACTGTAAAGGAGGGCAGTTCAGCCACTGCTCGGCTCATGCCCTCAACACTGCCCAGCAGAGACTGGTGGATGGGCAAGAGATGTTTGTACCCTCCGGATTTCAAAGGGGGAGCCATCCCTGTTCTTCATCTAGAGATGCAGGTTTACAGTGACAGAGGAAGGACATTAAATGTGAAGGATTAATGCAAAATAAAAGGTCTATGAATATTCATAGTATATTTTCTATTGTAATAGTTTCATCCACCTTGAAACGCCTTGTTCACTTCCTGCCAACAAAACGATAGACTTTTACTCACAGAAGTCTTAATGGCAGGCAATTTTCAAAGGCACATTTGCAAATGTTTGTGGGTAACATGGTAAATGCACCCACTCCAGAAATCATGATGAAATGCTGGCAATGAGAAAGCAGGGAGAGACCCAGGTGACTTATCTGGTGCCTCACAGGGAAGCAGCAGCTCCAGCAAAGCTGTCAGTATGCCAAAAATGTATTTGAAGGATGACTGAGTGAGTGAGAGTGCTGAGCCCCATGTGAAATATTGGACTCTTATGGCATGGGGTGCTCTTTGAAGGGTTAAAGTCTGGTCCTTCATCACAGGCCCTGCAATATAGGGTTGAGACTGTGTCAGAGAGGTGGAAAAAGCAATGGAGGAGCGAGTGTCCTAAGAAAGTGAGATTCAAATGTGCCTGCCTTGCACATTAATCTGTAGTCTCATCTCACCTTTTCCTAGTCAAAGGCTGTCATTAGCATTGTGTGGGCAGAAATTAAAACTTACTGAGACAATTGTGATTGTTACCTTGAGGACAGTGGCAGTCTGCACCTGAATCAGGTCTAACCATATATCTAATGCTTTTGGGTGGACAGGGCTTTGCTGTTCCTCTCTGTTACTGCTTCCCAGGCAGTCACAATGAGGGAGAGGGAATAGTTTGCTCAACTTGGCGTGACAGCTGGCTGGAAGAACGAGGGATAGCACCCAACATTTCACGCTCCTGCTCCTAATGGCTGGGCTTCCCAAAGATGCATTCCATCTTCCTTCCTGCCTTTTCCATTTTCCCAGTAAATGGGCTGTAAAGTCACAGCAGATTAAAGTTTGTCTAAACCTCCTATAAAATATTGAAGGTGCAGCTGGTATTAATCTAGTCCTCTTGTGGTATGAAGTGCATGTGTAATGGGACTATAGATTTACGTGTGGTCTGTGGGCATTTAAAACACCCCAAAGATTGTTAAAGAGATTCTGAGGAATAGAATCCCTCACTGGGTATTAAAAGCTCTTCATTAGTGCTAATGTACACTAAATTAAGGTGGCAATTAGACTGAGCACGTTCATCAGGATGGTGTGTTTTAATAAATTGTGTATTTAACATAATTGCATTTTATTGACTTCTTCAGTAATTGCGTATGTTTCTCTTACAGGACAAGCTTGGATAGAAGGAGATACATGGGACACACAGACAATTAAACACTGGAAGAGACACTGTGCTTCAAGTCCCAAGATTAGTAAAGGTGAGTGCTGTTAATGGCTTGCTCTTTCTGTATGCCAGGTACTTTCTCTGTATCTCTATTGGGGCAGCTTAAGGGTAGCTATGGTGTGCTGGAGGTGGTAAGAAATATACAGCTCATCTGGCACTGTATCACCAGTGGGGTACTGCAGAAAGTCATCCTTTCTTATGAAACTCCTTCTGAAACTGCCCCTAATCTCTGTTGTATCTAGAGGAGGAGGCTGTGAGAAAATAATGCTCTGAGAGGATTTTCTGGAAGGGCCTTCCTGTTAGATACATTCTCTTAGGAGATCCCACCACTTTGGTGTAAAGGTGAATACTGCTTGCAGATAGTGAACACAGAAATCCTCTTATGAGAGGTGTACTTGGGAAGGGAGGCAGGCATGCTGAGCCAAGTCTCCATGTCTGCAAGCCAAAGGGTGGCCTGTCACATTGCTGGGAAGAGCACACAATGGGGCAATCCCAAGTGATGGCAATCCTTTGCCACTGGTGCAGCTTAGAGCTTCAGGGATGTTTCCAGTGACATTTTATCTGGGACAACCTCTAGAAATCAATACATTTACTTGAAAACTGGCACATCCACAAGATGCTCTTGTTCCATTTGTCACCAGGTAACTCAGACATCCCTTGGGCAGCTGTTTGGAAAAGTCTTTTTACCAAGGAGAGTCATAAAACATTGGAAGAGGTGTCCAGGGAGACTGGGGAATCTCAGTCCTTGGAGATATTCAAAATTTAACTAATGTGACCCTAAGCAGTATACTCTGACTTTGAAGTTGGATCAGATTTGGAACTGGCCCAGGTTGGAGGCAGTGGGTGCTTGTACTCAGTGACATCTAGAGGTCCTGTCCAACCTAAGTTTTTCAGTGATTCCTTCTTCCAAGCAAAGGTAAAGAAGCAATCTAAGTGAATCCATGAGTTTCAATCCAGTGTTAGAGGGATATGAGGTTTGAGGGAAACATCAGTGGCAGCAAAGAGAAAATTGGAGGCCTTTTGTAGGGGTGTGGTTGGGCAGCTGGCTTTAGAAATGTGAAGTTTAAGGCAGCTGCAAGGCATACAAAGCAAATGACAAAAGGAAGGAAAT
This sequence comes from Pycnonotus jocosus, assembly GCA_013400435.1. Taxonomy (NCBI): domain Eukaryota; kingdom Metazoa; phylum Chordata; class Aves; order Passeriformes; family Pycnonotidae; genus Pycnonotus; species Pycnonotus jocosus. Next base: position 446,873 of record VWYP01029086.1, read on the forward strand.
GGCTGGAGAACAAAAAAAATGCATTGCCTTAAAAAAATAGAGTTTATTCCTAACTGATTACAGCAGCTGGGCTGTGTTTCCTGGCTACACTGCTGAGGACTTTTAGCCTCTTCATCCCTCTTCAGGATAAAATGCATGGGGGATACAGGGGAGAGAGAAATGTAGAATAATGTGCCTAAGAAAAAGCTGAACATTTATAGCTACATTTCAGACAAAAACAAATGCATCTCATATGTCTCACAGGTCTGAGATAGGACAAGCCAGGGAGAGCATCTGTCAGCCACTGTTTTCTGCAGTCCTGACTGCTAATGTTTGCTTAGCATTAAATGTCTCCTGCAGAGAAGAACCTAATCTCTCACAGATTTGGGGCCTGGAGGAGGGGAGGGAAGGTATTTTTTAAAGGTAGATTAAGACATATGAATTCAGTTTTTATCACACTTGTATCAATGTGTAGTAGGAGTAACTCAGATAATTTGCTCTTTGTGTGTATGGCTTAAAAAAGAAAAGTAGAAGGAAAGCCCATCTCTGTGGGTCAGGACTGTCCTTGAATGACAGTTATTTTAGCTATGAAGCCTCCCATCAGAGACTCCAGGTACATTCAGCGAATTAGCGAGGCAGTAGTTGGCACAAATGCATTGATAATTATGTTATTTGTAAGTCATATTATTTGCATTTTGCTTGCATTACTTATATACTCTTCAAAGTCTGGAGTATCACTGCAAATATGCATTAGGTGGTATGATATGCTGGAGTGCCCAAGCTCTGACACCAGTTTTAAGTGCCTCATAAGAGATCAGACCATGCTCTTTGTTGATTTGCCCCATTTGAATCAGTGCAATCACAGGATCCAAACGGTGGCCTTGCATGAGCTCTTTGGAAATCTGAGTACCCAGCAGAAACTGGAAATTGTGTGTTGTGCTGATATGTGTGGGTCTCTCCAAGTTCTAATTCCACCAGTGCAACAGTTGCTCAGAGCTCCTGTTTCTAAGATCAGGTGGGTGGGTTGGCATTTTTTGGAAGCTTGCATTGAAGTCTTCTGATGTGGAAACTTTGATATAGTTTGCTCTTTACCAGCCCAGACCTCACATTATTGCCCCTGAGTGCCATTTGCACATCTTGAGTGGGAGAAGTTTGGAATGTGAAAGCTCCAGCAGGTGTGGTCTTGATCGGAAGCACAGCACAATGAGTAATGTTGCACTTAGTTATTGCTTTGCTGTGTGAAGTGTAGCGGGTTAGGGAATCACAAATCTGAGCCCAGTACCACCACTTAGGACAATTTCTTGCCCAAGCAAAGAAGAAAGGACCCCTTGTTTGTCAAAGCTGAGTGTGCAAGTGTTTGTGCTACTCCCAGGTTATTGTGACTGACTGCTTCTTCCAGACAGTGAAGTTTTCAGGATCTGATTGCTTAATGGATTTACAATCTCCCTTCCTTACTTATACCTGGAAAACATTTTAACATACTGAGTGGATGGGCAGGCAGGAGAGATGCAAAGAGCAATAGGCAACATAGCCTATGTTTGTCTTTGAAAATAAAAGTAGACCTGTGTTCAGCTCCTGTAAACCAGAGCAGTTCCAAGGGAGCTTGCTCACCTTACAGAGGAAGCAGTCCCAGACATGGAAAGTAAAATAAGGCAGGAATGTGATTTATCAACACTAGAAAGCAGCAAGACAGTGTTAGGCTTAGGAGCTGCTGCTTCATGGACCACAGGCATTGTTTTTCATGTGGTTGACTGTAGTGGAGTGTGTGAATTATGTATAGTGTCACAACAAGGCTAAACTCTTTTGGGGTTTGTTCTTTTTTTTTTTTTTTGACAGAGTCTACTATAATATGGATCACATAGGTGGGTGCTCAAGGCAGCAGGACTTTGAAATGTCTGAGATAACTTTAAGACTTCGGCTAATATACTAAGATTTAGCCATCCTTTGTTTCATTGGAGCATGAATTTTTAGTGTGGTGATGGGAACACCTAGGTGACACTAATTGTCAAACAACTGAAATCCCAGTACCTTATTGATTTGTCTGCATTTTTATATCCCTCTCCAGTGTCCAACTTATGGGTTAGTGGAGCTGACGGCTCACCTTTCCCATGAAACAGGAGAATTCCCTGCCCAGCTCCTTAGCCCTCTGGACTTCAAGATCCCTTTTCTTTGTCAGATCTGCAGACATGGCTTTGAACAGTGTCAGGGAGCTGTGGGCATTTCCTGCAGGCCCACAGCAGAGCTCTGTGCCCTTCCCCATCTCCTGCAGTCAATGTCTCGTCTTTGAATCTCTCTGAGTAGAACAATTATGTATCAGGGGTATAAGAAAATAAACTTTGTGAAGAAAAAATATTGCCCTTGTTCTCAGGTTTAGATTCAGGTTTGTGTTTCTCCAGAGGCAAGGTGGATCTTCTCAGGATTCTTCCCTGGGCAGTATCCAGCCAGCAGAGGTACACTGCTGTCCTGCCCCAGGTACAAGCAGCTGCAGGGGGAAAGCAGCTGGTTGCCCACATGAGCTGCTGTCTCACACCATCTCAGTCTGTTTTGTCACAAAGAAGGAATTGATTTGATTTTAAATCAAGTGAAAACAGTATACCATACACACACTGTGTAACAAAAATCTGGCTCTTACCTCAGGCAGCCCCGTGCTGGGAGCTCTGCCTGCCATGGGTTTTCTCAGCTCTTAGGCTAAAGCAGAGAAGTTACTATGGTCACAGAGGAAAGCACCACATGAGGCTCTAGAGCACTCACAGATTTTGTGGTTTAACAAAAACAATGGAGAGAAAGGCAGTTTTATTTCTGGCCTGGTGAAAATCTTGGATAATTTCAGTTTTTTCTTTTAAGTGAATTAAATGGACTTTGCTAACATAGCATATCATTAGGTACACATCTGTCAGGAAATGGCATTTGCAGTAGAGAAGGGAATGAGATGCATAAAGAAGAAGCGTGTGGGCTTTGGGAAAGCTCCTCTGGGGAGCCAAGCAAACCTGTGCCTCTGTGTTTGCAAATGTATGACTCCATTTGTGCACAGTGCAGTGACTGCATTGTTTCAGTGGAAGTTTTACTATTTCATGTATTTATTTGTCTGTCCCTCTAGGGTACTTGGTGATATACTGGCATATTTGGACACACAGTCACTTCATTAAACAGCAAGCAGGAACTTTCCTCCAGTGTAGCCTCACCTGCTCAGGATTTATTGCTGCTTTTCCAACAGAAGCACTGGACAAGCAATTTGTTTTCTAAATCAGACACTGAGTTTCAGAACTGGTTAAGATTCCTTAGCATTTTCTTCTGGCCTCAAAAGCTTTCCATGGGTTCCTCTTGCAAAAGATCTGTGCAGGGTGGGGAGTAGAGCAGCAGGATTTCACTGGCACAGGAACGTCTCACACTGCATGGCAAGCAGGTGTTGTGCCCCAGGCTGAGTAACCATGTGAGGATGTCCTCCCTGGGCCCTGCCATGTCCATGCACTGCTGTCAGTCCAAGCCCAAATGTCTACAAACTTCCCTGAAGCTGCTGTCCATGTTTGTGTGGTATTCATTCCATAGAGGAAGCCTGTATGAAGATAACTGTCCCAAATGCTTTTTGTGTGTCTTCTAAGAGGGCACAGTTTGTTCCGGCTCCTGTTTCAATATGACCTTTTCTCGGAATAGACAGGAACATTCAGTGATTCTTAGACTTGACAAGCTTTAAGGAGTGGAGGAAAAAAATTCTTCATGTGCAGAGGGATATTTTTTTCCCCAGTATCTCACTCTGCCAGTAAAGCTAGACCTTTCCTCTCCTGCAACCTTCCCCTTCACTTCTGTGTTGGCCTTCAGACCTCAAAAAACACAAAAGCACCAAGCAACAATCATTATCTCTTACTAGCCTGTGCTGTGTTCCCTGTTCAGGTAAGAAAAAAGCTCTTCTGTATAATGAACTCCACAGGGTCTTGGGCAAAATACAAATAGATTTGAGATGGCATTGTGTCATTCCAAAAAAAATGAGCATGCTAAGAAAGTGTTGTTTTGCAGGAGGAATTGGACAAAGGACCCTGAAGACCATGGAGGGAGACTGTCTGAGCTGCATGAAATACTTGATGTTTCTTTTCAATTTCTTTATATTTGTAAGTATTTGGAATTCGCTTTCTTTCCTGGATGCCCCTGTTTCCAGCAGCCTGCTGTTGCCCAGCAGGATAAGCTATAGTGTGGTAAAGTTGCCACCATACAGAATATCCCCTCTGCTTTGCACTAGCAATCACTGACCATTTTGCAGCATCCAAAGATGCTCAGACATCCAGCAAGGCAACACAGGGGTCACTGTTGTCTGAGTTGTGGCTGTCCTTGACGGGAAACCACAGGGAAAGCTGTAACTAATGGTTCACATGGTTCAACCTTGAATGTTTGAACTAAACAATGTCAGAAGAAATTGTTTTCTATTCCTGGGTGCCCTGCTGAGGTTTTCACTCAGAAACAGTCATTTTCTTACCACATATGGAGTCATTCTTAGCTGCTTTTGTTTTTGAAATGAAGGGTGGGAGTGCCCAGCCACCCTGGCCTCTGTGGCAGGTATGGTTCATGTGAGCCCCTTCACTGGACTGTCCACTACAGATGTGGCAGCAGATCAAGACTGTCTTTCAGCAGCACAGAGAGAGTAAACAGGTGGTAGAGTGATATGTCAAGAAAGAAAGCTGCTTTTGCTGCAAACAGTTCTCTTATTGAGCAAGAGATGCTAAGAGCAGCATGTCAGAAGTCACCTGCACAGCAGAGAACACATGCCTTGGAGAAACACAGACTCTCCAAATTAACATCTTTGATCAAAAGATAGCAATGAATCCAGCTTTTCTGCAGCTGTTGTTTTATGTTGACCTGTCTCCCTCTCTCTCCTGTCCTTGTGCTGTGACAGCTGGGAGGAGCATGCCTGCTGGGACTCGGAATCTGGGTCATTGTGGATCCCACGGGTTTTCGGGAGATAGTGGCTGCCAACCCCCTGCTCTTCACGGGAGCCTACATCATGCTGGCCATGGGAGCAATGCTCTTCCTGCTGGGCTTCCTGGGCTGCTGTGGGGCCATCCGTGAGAACAAATGCCTCCTGCTGTTTGTAAGTGCCCTGGCAATTTCTATTGGCCTCTTGGTGCTTCCAATAGGGGTGACTGGATAGATGATGCTGGGATAAGCACAGGAATGGGTGTCTGTTGTTGTAGCCGTTATTCCTTCAGATTATAAGAAGGTTTAGGATGCTTTTACACACTGCTAGAAATACAGATAATTTGCTTTTTCACATATATAGATTTGAGCCCAATCTGGGAGTGTATTTTGACCTTTTTAAGCTTTCATTCTAATTGGCCCCATTCGGTTTTTCGGTCTTTTTCTACATTTATAAAGTGACCAAAATGGCCCTCTCTTGGCTACTCTCCACTTTTAGATTCATTCATTAGGGGCTCACAACAAAAGAGGGCAAACAACAAACCGGAGCACAGCCTCTGTGTTTGGGAGCCCCTCCATGCCAGCAGAAAGGCCCAGCCCAGAACTGCATCATAGCAGTCATTGCTGTCATTGCTGCTCACAATAGCAGGTCACTCCCTGATGCAGCCTACTCTGCTCCTAAAATGAACCACATTTGTTATCTTTGGACAAAATTTCCCCTGAATAACAGGATTAAATTTCAGCCTATGGTGGTCATCCATAATTACAGAGCTAAAATAAGTCACTTTTGCCCTTGCCCCTCACTCCTCCCAAGATCTGATACTGAAGAATTTACAGCCATTATCTCCTACTAGAAGGCATTGCCAGTTATGTATTGAAAGACAAAGACCATTAGGTGTTGTAGGTCTTTTTGGTGGTCTTGTTTGGTTGTTTATTTGGTTGGGTTTTTTTGTTTTTTGTTTTGCATTTTTTTATGTTTCTCCTTTTTTGTGAAATGGGATCTTTTGTTTTTCCCAATGGGTCTGGTGGCACTGTGGGTTTGTTGTGGGTTTTGGTTTGGTTTGGTTTTTTTGTTTTGTTTTCTTTTTTTTACTGTGTTTTGTTAATATTGTGTCTTGCACAGTTGCTTCATGGTTCAAAAAAGGCTTGTCTCTGACTTTAAACAGGATAGGAAAGTCCTCTTTCTTGACTGCAAACCCATCTTTATCTAGAGATGAGCGTGGCTTCACTGAGATAAATTCTCTCTGGCCCTTGGCTCCCACATGCCTTGAGTTCATAGCCTGCAAATGAGAGCCCTTTGTGGGAAGCTGCTCTGGGATTGATTCCTGTGATTCATCTCAGAAATAAATCAGAAAAACAAATGTATTACCTGTGAAGTCTGTGGAGTTCTGCCCAGAGGAACCTAATAAAATGGAAAGGATGAGGCTCAATGAGCCTCAAGTTACTTCAAAACCTGTTCCTGTAAGATTAAGAAACTAAAAGTGAAGTCTGATGAAAAATGTTGTTGTAATTGAATGGGAGAGCAATATTTTCAGTCTGCTGCCTACAGACTGGTGACCTGGCTGGAGAAAGGGAGCTCTGGGCCATATTCTTTCCTGATTTAACATCATTTACAGGTTTGAATGTTTCAGCGTGTGTTTTAGTTATACTCCAGTACACTCAATTTTGTGGTTATATTACTTTTCTAGAGATAGTTCTGAGCCTCGCTGCTTTGTTTATTTACCTTTATTATAATTTTATTTTGAATGAAATGTGAGAAAAATATCAGCTAGAATAAATGCCCTAGACTAGAAGAAATGCTAAAAGTTACTGGACAAGGAATTGTTGTTCCATTTTGATCAGTCAGATCTTTGAAGGCTTTTTGTATCAACACCAACTCAGCTAAACAGCCAGCCATCTCATGTTCAGCAGTGTGAAGAGCTTGGATGAGGACCTGTGCTGATACCAAGGGAGGAGAAATATGTTTCTAACTTCTTTTTTGGGGGTCACACCAGCTGATGTTAAAATCAGCTGATCTCAAAACATCTGTGAAACCCAAAGTTGGATAGGAGTAAGTTTTAGACATTAAATAGGCAAAAGATTCATGACTGTATGCCAGAGAGACTGGGAACACTTGCAAAATAGAGTGTAAGTCTTTGTGGGGGCGGTACCTGGGGGGAAGTTGCTAGATCAAATCAAGTCCACTTACAAAGTTGTTAAAGAATTGATGAGCCAGAGAGCTGCTTGAGTGAGATTTCACAGTGATGCATAATGTATGCCTGAAGCTTTTAATCCAAATGTAAACAGAAGATAGAAGAGACAAGACAGATGCATGTTTTCTAGTTTCTGCTTTCAGTGTTTGCAAGGACTTTTATTTTTTTTTTAAGCTGCTTGTCTTTTGGTAAAAAATAACCCCATCACTATGGGACCTAACATGTTGCATTAAGCACTAGGCTCTGAAGCATTTCTAGATTTCCTGGCATTTGGACTTGGCTCACAAAAAAAAAGGAACTAACAGTGGCCTGCAAATCAGACACTGAATAACTTGTCCTGAAGGTCCTGTGACTGCAAAACAACACTGTAAAAATCAGAATCCAAAATACTATTGAACATATAACATTGCACCAAGGGACTGAATCCAACTTTGTTAAAAAAAGAGCCCATGTTAGCTTCATTTGGCTTAGTTTCAAATGCAGACATCCCGTTTTGCACTCCTGTAAAATGGATGTAGCAGCCCCTCAAACTTCTCAGCATGAAAACATGCAGGTCCTTTGAGTTGAAGATGGTTAATGCTCTTTTTGGAACAGCAGTTCTGAAACTGGAGCATTGGATGAGTTATGAAAAATAAACACAAAACATTAATTTGTGGAAACTTCTGATAGACCACTTCTGTGAAAACTCCTGTAACCATCACTGGAGGCTGAGGCAAGATTTTTGACCAGTATGAGAGATTCCATTTCTCAGGGTGCTCACCTTGGATGTGGGGAGTATCTGTGTTCAAACGTCAAGTATCAAGCTTGAATTTGAATATGAGGTTACTGTGTCCCATGGATTAACCAGCTGGCTCCTTTGTGCTCTCACATTTCAGTAATTAGTTTAATTTTTGGAAGGAAAACACATTAAGCAATTTTTACTCCCCTTCAAATGCAGAATGGGAGCAAGTTCTGAAACACTGATGATCCATCTTTTTCTCATCAACCCTAATGGCTGCTTGTGGGGGTTTTTTTCTACTGTAACTTTAAAATCTGTAAGGCAGAGTGCACAATGTAAGTGTAAATCAGTTTGGGAATGATAATGAAGCTTATCACAGATAATCTGGGAATGACTGCTTCCACTTCTGCACAGACCTGTGCTGGAGCTTGGGTGAACGTGTGCCCCCCAGTAATCAGTAAATGAAACGCAATTAGCAGGGTGATGGGATTAATCACTTGATCACCACCTTAGACCTTAGTGACTGTGCTGAGATCCCTTGATGGATGATGATGTGAATTTGCAAAGCGTCCTTCATTCTCATCACTTGTTCTTTGCCCTCCTGTGGTGAAATTAAACCCGCCTCTGAGTAGGAAAAAAAGGAAGCCACACAGAAAACTCCAGCAGTAAGAATAAATTAGAGAGTTAACTAGTTCAGCAAAATCAAGCAACAGCATGCTGTTAAAAAACAAAATCCTTGCTCATCTGACTTTTCTTGTTTTGTCATTTGAGCCCAGGCTCCTTTTCTTTTGTTTCTGCTGTAGAAGCAGGAAGACAAATGTGATAGAGTGGTGCATGTGCTTTTTCAGTGGGGAAAAATCACTTACAGCTCTGATAATTGACAACAAAACAACATTTTGCCCATTCCAAGCAGAGAGTTTGAGTTCTCTCTCCGTTATTGAAGTGCACAATGCACAGCCTTTCAGACACTGTTTATAAATCATTGCTTGGGGATCACAATAGTACTTCTGGCCCTGTCTGCCTGTTTTCTGTTTCAGAAAGATCTTCTATAAACTTCTCACACACACACACACAGAAATCCAGACTTCTCTTGTGTTTATTTTTACTTGTTGCTTCATCCACCTTCATTGGTTACATGTACTGAATTTATTACCCTCCACACGATGTGGTCTTACAGGGTTCTTCATTCACTTTTGCCTTTCTCACACAATGCCAAAATTTGAGTTAATATCTTATCATTTACTCAGTTCTGTAAAATAATTTCAAAGTCTGTGGGCAAATTCTTGGGCTGTTTGCATTTTAGACAGGCTGATTCAAGTAGCAATTTCTCTTTATGGCAATAAGAACGTAAAAAATGTCCACCTAGTTCAGACTTAGGGTTTTTCAAGTCCATGGTTTTGTCTACAAGAATGGAAATAAATGCCATTTTGGGAAAGAGTGTGAATTTAGCCACTTTCTGCTCCATTCCTATAGGTATTCCTCAGCACCAATATTCATTGTTGTAAGGATATTAAAGGGCACACCCCTGTCTGTTCTTTTTGCTGTTTCATAATGACTGAAGCAACATCAAATTAGCACGAGGTATCAGTGTCACTGAGAACAGGTCACAAGAACAGGCAGAATTTGGGGAGTCCCATCACTCGTCCTGGGCTGGAATTACTGCTGAGTACCTGAGTGCTCTGGGTAAGCAAGGCCCCAGGAGCAGCACCCTCACAACAGGATATCAGTTTCTGGGGATGAGACCCCTTGAGTGCATCTGATTTACTTCTGTGGGGTGTGGGGTGAAGGCGCAGTGGATCACTCAGGCTTGGTAACCTCACCAAAACAAGGTGCCTGCGGTAAGCCTGAAAACCAAACTTTTGGACTGAAGCAGCAGAAGGTTGCAAAGACAAGATGAAATATAGTGTTAGATTGAACAGCTATGTGCCTCTCTGTTTTGCTTTCCTTCCCTTTTCCTAAAATTATGATGACATAAGTGTAAGAGTTTTACTTCAAGCTGGAGGCCTGTTTCCCTTTTACTATCACTTAATGTGCAGGCAGTGCTTTCTGTCGAGTCTGCAGCATGCCCTTATCTTAAGGATGTGAATATGCACACTTTAGATACCATACAAGACAGAGATGATGCATGCATCATCAAATTAAATTATTATGGTGTGTTATCAACTTTCTGTAGAGGTCCTGTGTGGTTAGTACTTAACTCAGTGCATCTCCATTGTGTGGAGGGTTTTTTTGTACTGAAATAAAACCAGTCCATTTTAGGGCATAGGTATAAATATTTGGAGGTATATCCCACTTCCTCCTTCCACACAAAACAAGCTGTGATTGTATTACAGTAAAATTGTGTTGTTTGTATTGCGATCAGGGTGATTGTGCATTTACATGTGATACCTATACTTGTGTCTGGACAGTTTAACCTGTGTGAGCATGTCCACAATTATATAACATTTCCATCAAAGTAGACTTCACTGTTTTGACCTGCTGTGGGTTTATCAGGGGTACTATGGGTTCTGTAACCTCATATGCTTTTACTCATTAGAACCAGGCAAAAGTGTCACAAGCTGCCATGTCCTGTGATGAGGTCAGAGAGCAAATGTGTGTGCTTCAAGTGACTGTCTCATATGGTTTCTTAATTGTCAGGAGGGAAAAAAGTTTCCTTAGTTATTTTTTCCATCTCTTTGGTGATCAGCAAACCCCTGTATTCCTACTACCTACTGCGCACATTTAATGCTATGTTTGTGTTTTTCGTCTTCTCTCTTCCAGTTCTTCATGTTTATTTTGTTAATCTTCCTGGCGGAGCTTTCAGCTGCAATCCTGGCTTTTATATTCAGAGAAAATGTAAGTATCCAGTGGTGGGCAATCTCTGGGCCCCAGTGGGGTTATACACAGCTGGAGCAGGGTGTTAGATGGTGGCTGATTTGTCTGTACAGCGATTGTTTCAAATATCAGCCAAACCTCCTTTGTTACTGCCCTGTCTGCAGAGCTGCCAGCATGCCAGGGAATGCTAACTAACCTGGCTAGTGCAGGATGGAGAGTTTATGGGGACACACTTATTCCTGAAATTTTTAGAGTCTTTAAAAGTCTTCCTGACTCTCTTGCAGCCAAACCAGCTGCACATTCCATCAGAGACAAGTTTTAAAATAAGGTCACACTCTGATTAAAAGCAACTATTTTCCTTTTTCAATATAACATGTGTTTAATATTAATAGCTGAAAACTCCTGTTTTCCAGACAGAGCCAATGCTTGCTTTTCAGTGCAAAAAAATCTCTTATGAATCTTCTAATCATGTTCATTCTTGATCTTGCATGTTCTGCTGCTTACTAGGCTCCTACCAATGCTGCTTGTAAGATATGCCCCCTGACCTGCCCTAAGGCAATCTCCCCCTACTTATTGCACTGCTTAGTTTCGTCCTTCTCTCCAAAGCTTCATATGATGTAGCTTTTCTATATTCTTCTGCAATGAATATTATTATCATCCCTCCCCTGTGCTAGTGGTAAACTTTTACTACAGTAGTAGTAACCATGGTCTCATTTGTTTCTCGAAACAGCAAAGGTCTGTGCATTTTCTTCATGTTCACACATGTGCAAAGGAGAGCCTGACTGAAGTAGGCCCATCCTTCTCTGAGTGATGGCTGTGAAAAAACACTGGCTGGTAGAGGTGCACTAATGACTGTTTGTATTTATTTTGCTTATCTTACCTCTGCCAGTAGCAAGAGAACATAGAGCACATTTGTTGTACTGAATGTGAGAGAAATGTGGCATGAGAAAATATGGGCCATGTATAATGGTGATTTTCTTAAACCAGGTTATACTTTAAGTTTTATTAATTTTAAAAAGTTTTTGATAGAAAAGAATCAAAACTTAGGAAGCTCACAGCAAGACAGTGTATAGTAGGATGTTTGTATAGTAGGATGGGCTTGTAGGGAGGTAGTGAGAGGACTTTTTTCCTATTTATGAGTTGGTGGTCTTTTGTCTTTGGCTCAGATCTGAAGGCAATGGGGAAGGGATGGCACTCTGCATACAGGATGGGTGTCCCGTTCCAGTTTAGGCATGGAGACCATGCCCTTATGGAAACACCTATAAATATATTGTAGTATGGAGGGGTCTGGTGTCTTCTGGTCATTACAGCTCTGCTGTTAGGAATTTTTAGAGAATTCCTTTGGTTCAGCACAAGGGGCAGACCACACACATAGAAACTGCCCTGCAGACGCAGGTATGTGCTTTGTGACAGAACATGGTCCCTGGGGAGTAGAGCCAGGGCAAGCAGCTGTCAGCTGATGGCTCCCACCTCCCACTTCTCTGTTGGAAATCTGTAAAAGGTACAAGAAACTGCCCAGGCTAGCTGCAAGTTCTGGGTGCAGGGTGATTGCACCTCTGATGTGTCCTCCTCGCTTACAGCTTGCTTCTGGGCAAAGCACCAGTACCTTCCACTCCCATGGGAGCCATGGGACACCTAAGGTTGTGTTATCTTGCAAGATAAGGTCACAGTGGTTATTCTAGACTTCTGTGGCATTTGGCAGCATTTTGTGAGATAAAACTTGAAGGGGAACAAACTTCTATCTTTCTTGAGCTTGTCTCCTTGTTTGCATCACCATTTTCCCATTCTGTCAGAATGATTGACAGGAAGGGCTTAAAAGGGAAGGAATGAAGAATGTCAGATCCCAGCATAGCTAGAGATGGCTCTATGCAGAAGTCAAACTTGATCTGTGAGTTCTTGTGGTTTGTTCACTCCTCAGGTTTCTTCAAAAAAAAAAATAGCTCTCGTTTTGGTGTTGCTGTGTATTGTGGCGGTAGCTTGTTTGGCTTGGAAGCTACTTGTGGCAAATTTTGCTGTCACCTTTGGGTTAGGGTGAGCTAGATGGATGGACAAAGGTGGTCTTTCATTGATCCCATGGTGGGAAGAGTTCTTAAGAGTAGCAAATTAAGGTCAAGATAAGATGTGCTTTTCTCTTCCTTGTGAAGTAAATTACTTTCAGGATATGTGGTGGCAAAAGCACACTTAGTCTAAATTTCTTCAAAGCTTACCAAATGGCATTCTGTGATCGTTGTTGCACCAGTCCATATGGCCTCTCTGGGTATGTAAAATGAGACAAAAGATACACTTTATCTGTTTGCCTTACAGATAATGTTCAGTATGGCTTTCTCTTGTATAGTTTTACATCCAAACCAGCTCCCAAACACTCAATGGGATTAAATTATTAACAGCTAAGGGAGTGAGAAAAATCAACAAGCAAAAATAAGGGAGAAAAGAGATGTTTTCTGTTGAGATTTAACATGAGAGGAAGAGGCAGTGAAGCAGAGCAAGGTGGTGGGATAAGTGAAGGTGGTGGGAAAAGTGAAGGTGGTGTTCATGAAGGTGAGCTGCTGTGACCTGCAAATCCAGCTGCTCTTCCAAAGAGCTATCTAAAAGCAGTCTCCAAAGAGGAAGGCCACTGTTAATCAGCCATGGGATTACCAGAGTTTCTCTTCCTTTGAGAAGGAGGTTTTGGGGGTGGAGAACCCTTTTTCATCTAGAAGTTCCCCCATAAAATAATGACCTTCATGAACACCAGAGAGAGACTGTGAAAGAGCAATAGGAATGGCTCTTTATATGCCCTTCAGAGGTCTGGATGGGAAAAATCCTGGAGGGATATTTGATTCTTAGTGAATTGTCCTAGCAAGCAAGAACGCAGGATGGTAGGGAACAGAAGAGTCCAGTGGCAGGGCTTTGGATGGAGTCTGGATGTTTGGATTTTTATCCCCAGTTCTAACACCTAATAAGCAAGACACCTTGTCTGCTGGTGCCTCTATTTCCTCAGACATAAGGCAAGAGCTAAAGAACACAAACCCTCCTCAGCTGAGCAGACAGAGGTCCCTCAGACAGAAGGTACTGCAGGAGTGGGAATTGCAGCACTGGTGACTGTAACTCCATGGCCTGTACTGTGCCAGACACATCAGAACGCTCCAGGCAGATGTAGATGGGTAGGAGTGTGTCCTGTTTCCCAAGCAGGCACCATGAAGGCAGCTTCTTGCACAGCATTCAGTATCCTTGGGCGCAGCGCAGCGTGAGTGAGAAGGCTGAGACCTTCCTGGGAGTGCCAGTATGCCTCTGTTGTGCAGGAATGCCCTCCTTTTTCTAAACCCCTTTTATCTGGCTGCACTAATCCAAGCAAAGCTATTTTTTGACCCGGTGTGACAAAACAGTCTCACTTCATTCACTGCCATGTAAATGCATGCATGTGCTGCATTGGTGGCATCCCGCCCAAAACACAGCTGAGCAGCTCCTTATTGTTCATGGCTGTGGCTGCCACAACTGTGTGGTCAAATTGTGTGTGAAGCTCTGGTTCTATTAGTACATCCTTTGCTCCTTTCCAAGTGGTTCTTGCCATAAAAATCCAATGGATTTTATCTTGCCATAAAAATCCAATGCACTGACCTCATCAGGGCCAGTATTTGTTTCAGCCAGGGGAGGGCAATGGGCATGGCAGTAGCACTTATTTCATCCTCCGCTGTCAGCAATTTTTTAAAATAAGAAATTTTTTTTTTTCTGGCCCCATTCTTCTGAACTTGAGGTGGTCAGGATAAGCGGTTTAAGACCAACAGAATGGAATCTGTTATTTTCCTGGCAAATGTACTCTTCCAGCACTAAGCTTTGTTTTAGGCCAAATGTTGTAAAAATCACACACAAACTCTGAACTATTTCCCCTGGGATTGCTGCTGTCAAAATAAAGGTTTCACTTTATATTTAAATTACTCTTTTGTTTTAGACCCCAACAAAGGCTGCCGGCTGGGATTATCAGCCAGCAGTAATATCAGTTTCAAAGTCTGTGCTTCAGGAACAGATGAGCATCAGGAAAATGTGCTGCTGTCTGCAGGGTTGGATGCTGTGTGGGTAAAGTGTGCAGAGAAAGGGAAGGAAAGGAGAACACTGAGGACATATTTCAGCATCTTCTAACCTCACCTTCCCTCAGTGCACCAAATCCTCAAAGGAAAAATGACATGTCCTCTGCTATTTTAATATTCAAAAGAAAAAAAAAGAGTTAATATCTGTCCCAAAAAAAGTAATTTAGGATTTTAACAGCATAACTAATTAAAGGTAGTGAGACTGAGCTAATTGCATGATTCAAGTATTTGTGACAAAGTTTTACCCTGTACTGATGTAGTAATTATATTTGGCATTTGTTTATATTTGTAAAAGAGAAACCAATATTAGGTGGCATCCAGGGTCTTTTAAAAACTCACTACAACCTTTTTTTTTTGTCCTTACATTTTGTGATACAAATGAAACAAACAGTATTGTGCTTGTGCTTTTGTGCCTGCCCATAGAGCTCATACATATGCATGAGTATGTGAGATATTTCACGTTGCATATCAAGAACCTGAAACCAGCTTGTAGCAGCCTCTGTTACTGTGTCAGCAGTGCTGTATGAACAACAGGGGGGAATAAAAAGGGTATTTTTCAGGCAGCTTAATTCCTGACCCTACAAATATGCAACATCACAGCACTGCTGTAACCAGCCAAGTCCAGCCCCCTTCACTGTGGCTTTTGCAGTGGCAGAAGATTTTGCCTGTGTGATCACAAATCACAAGACAATTTGGAGAAGGGACCACGTAAGTCCAGATCTACTGGGAACGTGAAAGAGGATTTCTTGAAGTTTTTGTCCTGAAGTGACAGAAAGGCAGCAAGATTGAACTGAGATGTTCAGTTTAATAAGATTATTAAACTGTATGTTTACTATTCCTCCAGAGAGTCATCCTAAGTAAATGTAATTTCAAGGTGTCAAACTTCTCAAGAAGACTCTGAAATAAATTCTTTGGGCATTTATTCTGTTTCACTGTAAATGAAATTCCAATAATTTATATTGGTAACCTTCGGAAACATGTTTACATTATCTAAAAACATATATAAAGGGGATTTCTTCATGTATGCAGGTTAGTTTAGATAATCAAAAGCATTGTCAAGCAAATGGTGGGTTTTTTCTGATTAATAAGCTGACTTGCCTATTTCCTATTCATTTTTTTTTTACTTCTTTTCCATTTCCAGAAAGTTTCATGTTAAGGCTTCATTCTGCTTTCTCACAAGTTGAAGTAAATTCAGAGCAATTCCCCCATCATTAGTAGGAAGGTAACTGGTTTGACTAAAAAGTAGAAGGGAAAATCATGCTTTGCTTGCAGACCTTATGAAACACAGCAAGTGAAAATACAGTTTGGGCGTGGATTTGACAATCTTTCTAAAATCTGGTTTAGGCCTGTTTCAATTTATTAAATATTTTCAAGTAGTGCTGAAAATTAGGAGAAAAAAAGAACAAAAACTAAAACCAATCAGTCTTTAAGTCTAAACATTATTTTAGAAGTATAGATATCATTTAGTCCCTGATTTTAATGAGTGACAGTTTTATGCCACAGGTACCCTTCACCCTCTACACAGATACGGCTCAGCCAATGGCTTTTCACATGTTTCTCCTCTGAGGTTTGCAAAAAAAAAGAACAAATCCGAAAAACCAAAGAACCCCAAGCATTCACAGAAGGGAGCTTTGGGAACTGTTTGGGAAAAGTGCTGGCAATAGCCTTTACATTTCCACCTGTCTGTGATTTCAGCTGACCAGGGAGTTTTTCACCAAGGAGCTGAAGAAGCATTACCAGAGGAACAACGACACGGATGTCTTCTCTTCCACCTGGAACTCTGTTATGATCACAGTAAGTCAGACTGCACCAGTCCTATCCTGGCCATGGTCAGTGGCCACCAACACAGCCCACACTCTCAGCTCTCCCAGGGTCAGCCTGCTTCAACCATCCTGTCATATTCAACCTAGTACCAGGGCTTGTGGTTGAAGGGAGATGAGACTTTGGCTGGCAGTCAGTCTTTCTCAAATGGAGCAGCCACCAGTCCTGAGATAGAGACACTCCTAGTGATGACATCAGGGTCACCTGATTTGTCAAACCTGAGGCACTGGAGTGCCCTCAGTTTTCAAATATTGGGCACAACATACACTACAGAGTGTAGTGGAGGTGTTTGCAGCTGGGTATTACTGCATTTGCTCTGGGCCTTTCACCTTGCAGAGAGCTTCAGAATTATTCCCAGCCAACAGCAGCCAAAAGCTGGCATTAACTAATGTTCTTCTTGTTAACAGCAGCTTAGGCAGGAGTGTGCCTAAAGATATATTTTCACTATAGAAATATTAACCATCAAAATTGATTTTGTTTACACCCTTAATTGGGCAGGTTACAAGTTGACTGTCATTGGAGCTGCAGCTGTTATTACCTACCACAAAAAGTTCAAACTCTGTGTGTGTGTGTGTACACGTGTTAGTGCTCCGTACACCCCACGGTGTATCCCTTCAGGAGTGAAAAGCAGGACGTCAGCTTCTGCAGATGAAAAGTCAATTTTAATCTTAAAAGGAAAGGATGATTGCTGCCCTTCATGCTGATTCAGGACTTTAATAAAGACATTTCCTTTTGCTGACTGAAAGGAGACGGAGTCAGAGTATGACTTGAATCCTTAAAAAGGATCTGACTGGAATCCTAAAGAGGGACCTTACTGAAATCACCTAGCAGTGCCTTTGAACAGCAACAATCCTGACCATTACCTATGGGCAGAAAGGATGGTTGGGAGCCTGGATTGTACTGCTGGGTGATCTCAAGCAAGTCATTCTGGATATGCCCCAAAGTCCTGTGTAGTTTGCAGCAATATTCCCAGTAGTACCTTAGAATCTACAGTATGACATAGAAACAGTGGGACTTCATAAAGACTTCAATGAAACAGGAGCTCCAAGGTACAAGCACAACCCACTTCTTTGGAAACAGTGGTTGTTTTGTCTCTACTTTGACTAAAGCTTTGATCTCTGTGAGAACAGGTCTTAAATTTCTCATGTCTGCTTTCAGGGAAAGGTGTCAATTCTGTCTTCCTTTCTTCTCTGTGCCTCTCCCCAGTTTGCCTGCTGTGGAGTGAATGGACCAGAAGATTTTGAAGCTATTCCTCATCTTCCACACTCCTCTTCAGAACAGGCGATACCGGAGGCTTGTTGCCAGCGAGAGCTGCAGAGCCGGGAAGGGATGTTTGTCAACAAGGAAGAGTGTCTAAAAGGCAATGAGAGGTTTCAGAACCGGCAGGTAAGGGAGGCAGAACGCCAGGAAAAAGAGCTTCACCTTGGGCAGAGAGATGGCTGCAGTGGCCATGGGTAGCTAGTGAATCTGGCAGGTCCTGACTGTACCTCACATCCTAATTACACTCTTGCTGACAGCTTTTGAAGTGATGGCATATGGCTGATTTTGAAAATCTCCTTTCATTGAATACACCGCTAAGTCCATGTTGTGCTGTATCATCAGAAATACAAAGATTTTCCTAAGAGATTGGGAGGTAAGATGGAAATTTAGATCAAGTTTTGTTGTGTTAGAAGTTCTGAAGGTTAGAATTACCTCTGAGAAGTTAATTAGCAGGCCAGGACAGGTCAGGTAGGATGGGATGGAGCTGACTCTTACTGGCTCCAGAAGTGGTTCCAATTTAGTTCACAAAGACTCCTAATCAATATATATCAAAATATCAAGGGTTAAACAGCCACAGAAAACCATGTCTGTTTTCTAAGGAAGAGAAGTATTGGAAAGCTGCATTTCTCTGCTTCTTTACTCTTCACTGTAGAAAAAGGGCGTTTCTTATAGCTGACTTCCAGTACCTACAGGGAGCCTAAAATAAAGCTGGAGAGGGACTTTTTACAAGAGCATGTAATGATAGGACAAGGAGGAATGGCCTTAAACTGAAAGAGTGTAGTTTTAGTCTAGATAGTACAGAAGAAATTATTGAGTGTGAGGGTGGTGAGGTGCTGAAAAAGATTGTACAGAGAAGTTGTGGATGCCTAATCACTAGAAATATTCACAGCCAGGTTGGATGAGGCTTTGAGCATCCTGGTCTAGTGGCAGGTGTTTGACTGTAGCAGAGGGGCTGGAACAAGGTGATCTTTAAGGTCCTGCCCAACCCAAACCATTCTATAGTTCTACTCTGTGATTCTTTTGCCAGGCCTCTCGACTTGGCAATTTTTTGCAATATTGAATTATGACAAGACAGTTCATCCCATTGATGCTGGGTCAAGTTTCCTTCCAATGTCACCAAGATGTGATGTTTAAAACACTTTCCAGCGAAGTTCCTGACTGTATTAACCTCAGCATTAGTTAAACAAACAGAGCTCTGTACTGACCATATTTACAAGCCTCCTTCTCCCTCCAGACTAGACAGTGGTCCTCTTTTCAGCACTTAAGAGCAGATTGAGAAAGAGAAGAAAGGATTTTGGAAGCAGTACATGAACTGTTCCCTGACTGGCAGCTGGAAATGGCTGGCAAAGGCACTCTGGGTGAGAGATCATAGCAGGCAGCACCATGCTGCTTCTGCCAGGTCTGATTTCTGGGAATAGATGGGGAGGAGAGAGATGATAGACAGCAGGGAGGGAAAGAGAAATGCATTGTGAGAAAGAGGGTTAAAATTTTCCCCGAGTAGTAATGCTGAAGCTTGCCACTCCCAAGGAAAGGGAATGTTTCCTGGAAGCCCATGTCACCAGAGCATTGGTGGAAGCTGTGTGCACAGTGAGTGTCATCAAACACAAAGTGGTGCATTTCTGTAAAACAGAAGAGAAAATCCCAAGCAACTGAGAGCTGAATTGAGGCATTGCTGGAGCAAAGTCAAGGTCTTGGGCCACCATGCTGGTAGGACATTGCTGATCTCACTTGTGCTCACTCCTGTCTGTTGCCAGCTGAGCAGAGCATGCTGGAAGCTGGGTTAAGGTTGGAAGTCTGGCAAGCACACAAGTATTTGTTGATGGGCTGGATGCTTTTCTCTGAAAATTTGGCTGGAAGAGAGCTGATGCTGAGCAGTCTCATGCTGACAAGAGCATGGTTTTAACAGCTCAGTTACTGCCCCAGCAGTCTGGGTCCCCTAGGGTGACCTCATGACTGGATCTTCTCCATGCCCTCCCTCACTCTTCACCAGTTCTGCCTCACTCACAGTGAGCAGGGTCTGGCATGGACACAGATACATACCTATTGTGCTGTCTTTGTAGTTCCAACACTTTCATTATGGTGGAAGGAAAAAAAAACCAGGTGATCAAAATATCCTAGCAGTATGGACAGAATTAAAATGTATGTGTGAAGTATATTCTCAGTGGAGAGGAAGCTACAAACTCCAATCTACTTTTCTCTTTATGTGTCACCTGCTCGCAGAAACTTCTCAGTGGGCTGAAATTTTAGGCTGGGAAAACTGAGGCCAGGATAAGCTGGTGATTTCCTGAAAATCCTGAAATATCCTGAAACCTTTGCAGGAAGATCTACCTGCTGTTAATTGTATTAGCAATAATAAATTTAATTAAGGGTGATGGTGGCTATGCTTCATAAGTGGAATAATTGCCATAGTGCATGGCCCTGAGTTCTTAATGAAATTCTTCTTCTGTAGCGAATCAGCAGGTGTTCAGCCAGCCTCTTTTGGGGGAAAAGCACAGGGAAAAGGTCCTGGGCTCCTAAAAAGCTGCTGGCTGCGAGAGATGAATCAAGAATCTCCTGCCTTGGCTTTAAATAAATCATCCTTTTCTCTAGCCAGTCTTGGATGCCTATGACCAACAGTGAGTGTCCTTCCCTCTGCGCTTAGTCTCTGCCCTTCGCAGATTGAGCTCCTCTCTGTGCTGCTCCTCTCTGCCCTGCAGGAACTCACCGTTCCCCATGGTCAGTGAGGAGTGTGCACCACTCCCACCACACTACAGAAACATCTTCCCCTCCTCAGCACTGTCCCGTGGACCTCTGCCTCCTGTGCCCTGTGCCGTGGGGCTGGGGGAGGTGATGAAAGGGAGCCGTGCTCTGGTGCCTGGGTCTGAGAGCACCTCCTGTCCCAGCAGGGCTCTGCTGTGAGAACAGCACAATGTGCTGCTCAGGTGTGTCTCACCATGTTTTGTCTCTCCTAGGGCTGCTACACGGTGATCCTGAACTCCTTTGAGACGTACGTGTACCTGGCGGGAGCTCTTGCCATCGGAGTGTTGGCTATTGAGGTACTGACTGTTGTCTGACTGGAACGAAAGCAGTGTCAGTAACGTGCCAGCAGCGAGGCAAACGGGCAGGTGCTCCCCTTCCCAGGGAAAGCTGCTCTGGCAAAGTGCAAGCAGGCTGTCAACCTGTGGTTTTAATTGCCTGGAAAGAGGCTCCTTGATCCTTTGAGACGAAGGGCAGGGAAATAAGCGATGCCACACGCCTGCAGTGCCACCTTGTGCTGGGCCTGCACAGAGCTCATGCCCTGCCACGATGGCCACAGGGGCTTTGGGGACCCTCCGCTCTCCACGGGGCCCTGCACAGTCACTGCCCCCATGCCACAGTGCCCTGGCAAGCTGACTACCCTGTCACTTGGTTAATGTGTTCAAACCCTGCCTGTGCTTCAAAACCTTCTGTTTAGAGACGGAAATTATGGGCTCCAGAGCACTTTCGTTATCCTGCATCAGCAGCCACTTCTTTGGTGGTGTCTCTGAGGAACAGACATCCACCAGACATGGTTTTAGCCCAGAAATTATGTCCCTGTGACATTGCAGGGAAAGGCTGGGTACTTTAAAAGCCCCCCATCTCGTGCAAAGGAGAGAGATCTGGGCAGAGAGGCCCAGCAGCATCCCACAAAGGCTGTGCTGTGCCCATGCCAGGCAGTAGCAGCAATGTGCAGAGCAGGGGCTGTGGATCCTCATCTCTGTGACACCAAGGGCAGTTTGGGAATGAAGTCAGGCTGATGCTGTAGCCACTAAGAGTTTGCAGGGGAGGGAGAAGGAGAGGAAAGAGTGTTGCCACAGCCTTCCCTGCGTGGTTCCCCTCTCTGAATCACTGATTGCTGGGCAGGAGGAAGCAATGCGGGTGATCCCAGGACCAGGGAGGGCTTTGCCAATCTTCTGGAAGATGCAGCTGACATTTATGATTCTCTGTTTTGTTTTTGCCCTCTTCTTCTCCCCTGCTCTTCCTAGCTGTTTGCCATGATCTTTGCTATGTGTCTCTTTCGAGGGATCCAGTAAGAAGTGGCCCACGAACCACCATGTTCCCCACATGCTCAGAAGAAAGAAGGAAAATCCGAAGAAACAAACGTGAAAACACCCAAAAAACTTTATTTTTTTTAACAAAATGGGACAGGGAGAAAAAATAAAAAGAAAAAAAGAGGGTTGTAATATATGAATGACCAAAAGGATTGTACTTCAGGGGCTGGAACTTTGAGGTGATGTGCACTACACTGTACACCGGACCCTTGCCCAGAGCCACCCGCAGCAACCATGGAGCAGGAGCCCAGCACAGCCGATTGCACTAGAGACGGATGGAGCTGGTGGGTGCAGGAGGACGAGCACAGCTGCCTCTCACACCAGGCTGAGCCTGTCATTCACCACTTTATCTATCGTGCTTTAGACAACAAAGGACTCAAGAACAGACATGCAGGGGCTGCATAAGGCAACAGGTTGGCCTTGGCTGTCCAAGTGGGTTTGAAACAAGCAGTGGTGGCTTGTCTAAGCAGGTGTAGTCAATGCTTGCGTGATTCTGGCTTTAATTTCCAGCCACAGGATGACAACACTCATTCTTCAGTGGAAGCTTTGCCCCTGTCATGTGAAATTTGTCAGAGATGTCAAGCACTTCAGTTAGGCTGGCTTTTCTCTGGAACTCCAAGCAGGGGCAGCGTGATCTAACTTAGCAATGGAACTCAGCTAAGGCTTGCTGAAGGTCAAGAGTTTGGGGCCTACCTTTCTGTTTTTATTAAGACTTATTGTTCATTGTTGTGAAAGAGACCAAATGGTTCCCTGCTGTATTCCCATCTCCTGGGAAAAATTATGGCTCTGGTCAAGCATCATTGATACTGCTGCCTTCCTGAGAAGGGGAGGATATAATGTTTAAATCTTGTCAATCTTTGCCTTTCCTCTAACACTTGCAAAAAATGGTTTGTGGTGCTCTCTTAGCATAAGTATTTGCAGTGGTTCCTGCATGCTTTTCCAGCCCTAAGGGAGGTCCAGACATGGTGGTGGATTGAAGAGGCTGAAGTTTGTCAACCACTCCCATGCTGTTTTCCTGGACCAGTCTGGTGGAGTCATTTCTGGTCAGAGAATTTCCCCTAAGATTCTCTTATGGCTTCATGATGAAACTAATCATCAAGTCAGAATTGTTTTAGTTGACAGTGTTTCCTCCCTTGGGATAGTTTGGTATTTAACTAACATGGTCATCTGCTCAATCATTTGGAAGTGAACTTGAGAAAGATGCCTGGGAATGCAGCCTGGTCAGAGATCAAGCTGGAGCTACTGAGACCTCAGGCTGATCCAAGAACACCCTGTGTGCAGCCAAACTGCTCCAGCTGCTGCTCCTATGGTTGTGGATATTGACTTGGACAGGTGACTGGTTTCTCTCATCTGCAATCATCAATCCCTGTTGCCTTAATTGTTCATCTGGTCACTTATTCCCTGACCTCAAACTCATTTTACCTGGAGAATGACAGAAGGGGCTGGGATTTCTTGTTTAGACCAGGTCTTTTTATAGATTTTATAGGCTCAGATTATGGGAGTGCTTTTATATAGGCTCAAGCCAGCTCCTCTGAAAGCTGTAACCTCTGGCAAGGAAGGAGTAGAGCATTAAACTTTGTGCCCAGGTTTTGCAGCAGCACCACGTTCACCCTCTGTCTGTTCCCTTAGACCCCTGGGACTGTGTCCCTTGAGCTCTCCCAGTGGCACTGCACAGGCTACAGGCAAGGAAGGAAAGCAGCAGAAAGCCTGGGCCACAATACACAAAGATCATGGCTAAGTGCCTAGGTGGGGGAATCAGCATACTAGGGAACAGGAAGGAGGCATTAGAAGCTTTTCCAAGCTTCATTAGAGAAAAACAATTTATTCATTGGCAGGAGAGGGCTGAGCAGGTAGAGTTGCAGCCCCCCCATGCTGCAGTCAGCATATTCCAGCAACAAAATATGTGGCCAAGGCTGCTGAGCAGCATCAGATGTTGCATTAAACCTTGTGGGAAGCTGTTCTGAACTATTTCCCTCCAGACCTCCTTGTAATGAGGCATTTTAGCATTAAACTCTGGCCTGTTGTTTAATAAAGAAAAACAGTTTTGTTAGCCAAAACCCAGCAGTATTTGTGCTGGACAGCAGGTGCTGCACTTAAGAAAAATCTGTTCCGTCTACCGGTCTTGTAGGGAATGGGCTGAGCAGAAAGCGAGCTTATCTGTTCTCCTGCTGCCTCAGGAGCTGGTGTCTGACTGTTCTGGGAGAGCAATTCCCAGAGAAGGAACAAAACTGTCAGCAGAGTGGATAATTTGGCTGGAGGTGATTGAAAGAAGCAGAACTGCCTCCCCCAGTCTCCCGTTTCTTCCTTTCCCCTCAGTTTATTATGCAGAGTTCTCAGGTCAGAGCCTGGCTGGCAAATATCCTCATTTGTACATGGTGGGTGGCTGCAGGAGAAAAAAATGCCTTAAAGTGTTTTTCTGCTACCAGTGGCATGGGGGAAAAAACCTGTTAGAGCTGGGGAAACTGGACCAAAGCAGGGAGAGCACAAAGTGCTAAATATACATGCCTGAAGTATGAGCTCTGCTGGCTTGTTGCTCTTTGGCTTTTCTAATTCTATACTCATTGCTTTGTCTGTTTTTAGCTTTCTTGCTTTCCTTCTCTCTGTAATGGTAGTCCCTGTATCTTCAAAAGGATCTCTTCTTTATCGTTCATTCTGGGCTGTGCACAGCTGTTTCTCCTCGTCTACCTTTTCTGATCCCCCACTGCTCTTTGCTCTGTGAAGATTTCAAATCCTCTCTGCAGGCTGGCTCACGTGCCACTGGGAACACAGCTCAACAGGCCAGGTAGCAATTCCAAACAAGAACTGGAGATAGCTGTAAAGATACATTCAAGTCTGAGAGGATCTGTAGCAGTTGGTAACATGCAGAAGGAATTTTCTTGGGGGAATTTAATGAACAAGCAAGCCCAGAAAGCAGACTCCCACTGTATGGCAAAGCATGTAAATTTGTTGGTTTTGTCCCTTAGTTTCGTGGCTGCCCCCTCTGTGGTACAGTAGTTTCAGAACTGTAGGCAGGAGAAGCAATTGTATTTTTGTATCTGTTTTTAACAGCTCTGGTGAGTATTTTGGGTCAGGGGCTCAAGCTGAAGTCATTGCTGGCTGGAGAACTCTGGGCAAGCTGGAGAGCAGAAGGAGCTGCCAACTCCTTGACTGTAGCACTGTGACCATGGCCCAAGCACCTTGCAGGGAGTAGGAGAGACCAGCTTGGGCAAGCCCCCAGCCCCTCTCAGCATCCCTGCCTCCTGGTTGCTATTTAATGCTCCAATGACTGTCACAAATGCCTGGGAAAAGGGCTGCGTGTGAAATAATGTTTGAAATCTATTTTAAAAAAATGTAGATGTTCTTTTTATTAGATAGTGGAGCTAATTTATCCTGTATTCCCTAATGTAATGCTTTTTTATATTGAAAGGAAATTTTTTTTTTTGGTAATATAAACCAGAACACAAACCTGAAGCACTCTCTGCACGGTTTTTGTGTGCATTTCTTAAAAAAACTCCCCAAAATAAAAGAAAGATATTGTGACAGTGAAGTGAAACAGCTTTAATTTTCACTATTTGCTTGGTGTTAAGTACAGTCACTTTCTTACCAGAGGAGAAATAAACTCAGGTACAGCAGCTAAAATGAGGTATAAATTGAAGTGTCCCATTCTCCCCTGCACCACCATCCCCCCACCCACACCCTCCCAAGTAAAAACCCTTGACCAGAAAAGAGGCCAGCTTAGGACAGACAGAGCCTCTCCTGTGTCACCAGCTCCAGTTTGCCAGATATTGGTTAGACGCAAAGAAGATGATGTAGGGAGTTATGGGAACGATGAGTTTTCTTCACCCTCCAAAGTGAGGGCTCTGTGAATGCAACAGTTTGGGTTCATCCCTGGCAGAGAAGGGGGATCAGCTTTAAGTCTTGGCCTGTGCCTGCTTGGAGCACAATTCTCTGGGGAGCAGACCCCCCAATCCTGCACAGCATTGTACAAATGCAGGAAGTTCACTGCAGTCTCCCTTGGGAGATGAAATCGGTCCAAGGCCTCTCTCACCATGTAACAGATAAGGAAGCTGAGGCCTGTGGAGATGGAGGTTTTTTTTGTCAGCAGATCAGTAGCTGAGCCTGAAGTGACACCTCAGGCTTTTGATCCTAAATTATGTTCTCAACTGCCACCTGCAGCTGTGATGTCAGCACTTCCATCCTTGGGGACACAGTTCTGTACAAAGGTTTGGCATCCTCCTCCCTTTCTCCCCATTCACAACAGAGGGAAGACAACCAGGTGCAGTTGGTCTCAGGCAGTGCTGCTGCTCTGCCTGGGCTCCATCTTCAAGCCACCCTGAGAAACTCCCTCCTAGGCCTCACCTGCTATGCACTCACCACCTCCAGTGGGCCTGGCAATGTTTCTCCTGCAGCACTTTGCTGCTGAGAAGGGACATGCCATGAACCACAGCTTAGTTGTAGAGGAGGTGTAGAGCTCTGTTTTCTACATGGTCCACTTATAGCAAAATGGAGCAAGAAGCATCAAAATAAAACAACTTCATCTCTCCACTTTGAGGACTACGTACCAAGTAGCATGAAATCTTTTAAGTGGCCACTCCCCCAGGCTTTGCTCTATGTTGAAGCAGAAAAATCATTGACCAGCAAACTTAGAGGCAGCTGACTGTTTCAAGTTTTGCAGAGGCAGCTGCTAATCAGGGGACCAGAGAAAGCTGATCTCACCTTATTTAAAGCTACCCTGGAGAGCTGTTCCCCCCACCCTCCCACCTGATCTAACCATCAAGAAGTCTTGGGAATACTGCTCTCATATAGTGCAGTAACTCATATCTCGTAACTCATATCTCTCACCTATGGGATGACATTTTAAGATACTCTAATCAGACCCAAGTCATAACTAAGTTCATAGCTCCTGTGGCCAACACAGATGGGAGGCAGCCTGAAGAAGACACTCCATTTCCTTCTCCTGTAGGATTGCTTTTGCTGTGGTAGGTTTTACTTGTCTGTCCCAGAAGCATAATTTTCCACCCCCCCAAAAAACCAACCATCGATCTGTGTATACATTCATGTGACACCCCAAAACACAAAGAATCCAGCTCCACGTACCTATATCCACAACTACAGCCAAAGTGCCACACTGAGGCCATTGCAGCTGCCCACACAGGTGATGCACAGGGGGAAAGCAACAGCCACAGCATGCCATGCTCCAGCTCCTGCACTGCTGCACCACTTTGTCTAATTTCTCCAGCCTGCATTTAATCATCACCTGCCTCACAGGGAAAGGTTTCCCTCTTAGACCCCAATTCTTCCATCTGAACAGGAACACTCCTCTTAATTAAAAGTTTTAGTTGCTCAGTATCATTTTTGGACATGCTGAAAGCAGCTTGACAAGCGTGTATTGCCATGAGGCTCCAGAATTTAGTCTGCTGTTGGATGTTGCCTCTCCATTTGATTTACTTGTTAAGCAAAATACTAAGTTACAGTTGTGATGTTTCCTCATTCAACAATTTCCAATATTCTTACGTGACAGACGTTTTGCATGGCCAGTAAGTACAATGCACACAGTGTCCCAAGCTTATGCAGCTGCTTCTAAATGCCAAAAGCACTAACACAACATACAATAACTACCCACTACCTTCTTCTAACTCTACTAAGATATTAAATAGCAATAGCTGTAGATCCCAGTCTTACCAGTGGCTCGAGGACTGTTGTTCACACAAGCAGTTCTGTTTGTGTAGGAATCTTTCTGCTGGGATTTTGGAATGTCAGCTATGGCATGCGTTGATCCAGTCAACAGTAGTGCATGAGTAACAAGTCCATGTCCTGTACACAAACCTTCTGGCTTTAGTCCCATGGAGAATAAAAAAAGCTGCCTCAAGCTGTGGACAGGGATAATCCACAAGGAAAGCACTAGGAAGCAGGGCAGCCAACACTGTTAAGCCCAGGAGGTGTTGGAGAAAACAACTAGTGAGTACTAAAGCACATTTAGTCTGTCCTTGCCATCCTGGCCGTTCTTCATCCCAGTTAAATATTAAATACCTTAATGCTACAAACTTTGGTCCTCTCTTCTCAAGGTCAGAAGAGAT
Organism: Pycnonotus jocosus; assembly: GCA_013400435.1. Classification (NCBI taxonomy): domain Eukaryota; kingdom Metazoa; phylum Chordata; class Aves; order Passeriformes; family Pycnonotidae; genus Pycnonotus; species Pycnonotus jocosus. The sequence goes on from VWYP01029086.1 coordinate 474,728, forward strand.
GTGATGCAGATATTAGCAGAGTTGGAACACCATCTCCCATAGCCAGAGCCCATGTCTAGAGGCTGCTCACTGACCCAAGCATCTGTGCAGATGCTCTTACTGTTACAGTCCTCTGCTCTTACCACAGTGCTAACCCTCCAGCCACAATAGCACTCCAGCCCCTGCCCAACTAAAGCATCAGATAAAGCTACTGCACACCCACCACTGCTACTACCATCAGTAAAGCTTCAACTGTAGGGAGTGTTCTGGGGTGAAGGGGACAGGACCCCAGTCTAGAAACTTCATTAAACACTCCAACCAAGGGGATGTCTTTGTGCTCAATGGACTATTTCCAATAGCTTCCTTCACTTGTCACACCTTGTAATTCAAGTTGCTCCACTGTTCCCAGTGCTGTCCCTGCAGAGGAAACAAGCAAGGGCTCTCCTCCTTTTGCCGTATTTCCTGCCAAGCTCTGCACAGCATCTGGTGCAAAACTATAAACTACACAAAAATCCGCCTCTGCCAGTGAGGAAAGAAGAGCTGTTTGCAAAGCACTGAACTTGACCCCACCCAGCTCCTGGCTACCTAGACAGTCAGTACTTGCTAAAAGGGGAACGGGCTGCAAAACCAGAGAGGTACAAGGCTTACCGAGTAGCCAAGCCCCTTGCTGGTTATCTCACTGCCCCGTCTCCTCAGGGATTTGGTTTCAATATGCTGGCCTTATTTTGTGCTTTGTTCCAGTGGTTTCAGAGCCTGTGATCCCATCAGCCATTCTCCATAGAAAATTGGCTTTTTTCCCTGAGCCTGCCAGGCCCACACACTTCCCTGAGCCTTCCTCCCGCTGCTCCTCACCTCCTGCAGAGGGGCTGGGGGGTCCCACCGATGTTGCTCCCCCCATTTCACCTGGCAATGCCACCAGCACTGGGTTACACACTGATTCATGCCGGTAAAGAAGGAAACTACTTTAGAACCAAAAGGAACTAACAAAAAAAAAAAAAATTGAAAATTGAAATTATAATGCAAAATTACCGACACAAACTCCCCCCTCCCACCTTTCCCGTAACAAAAAAAGCCCAGGAATTAGACTTTCTTGGGACGACGTCCAACTTGGTAATAATAATAAATGCTGATGAGGATGAAGAGGGCTCGGCTGACCAGGAGGAGCACGGCACCTGTGGCTATCCGGCTACTCTCAACCAGGGAGACAGTGGTAACTGCAGGAGAAGGAAGGAGACAAGGCAGAGGTTGGTGATGCAAAACCAAAAGGAGACAAATAGCACAGCGCTGTTTTCTGCTGCCCTCTAACGCAGAGCTGCGGCACGAACTGCTGAGCCTTGTGAGCGCAGGAGCTTTCAGCACAGGCACATTCTCATGCACAGTGAACCCATGGCAGAGGCTCTTCACTAGCTCCTTTTCACTGCCTTGAAGCTTGCCATGGATCCCAGAGCTTTCTCTTACAGAAACCCTGCTTTCAAGGCAGCCCCACATTCTGGCCGAAACAGTCACTCAAGCAGACGTGAGTTTCCATCATGCTCAGGTGTTAATCTGGAGTCACATCCTCCTGAGTTTGCTTTGTGGCTTGAATGTTTCAGTGCTGATAAACATTTCTCAACTTTAGGAGCATCTACAAATTATGTACAGTCCACACACACTGCCTCTATTGAGCACTTCTCTTTCTGGCCACCAATACACAGCTCATGTCTAAACCAGCTACACACTGAGCTACCAAGACACACATACAAGAACCCCCTTCATTGTTAAATATAGATAAGCTCCCTAGAAACAAGCTAAACTGTTATGCTCTGTTTTGGAAACACTGAACACCGCCCTTTTTAGTGTAGGTTGCTAAAATCTTCTCTTGTTAGACCCTACATCTAGGCAGCCTGCTTCAGCAAGGACCTGTGCTGGCTATGAAGCCCAGGACATTTTCAGGGAGAAAAATTAATGAATTGTCAGACGGTGATGCTCAAGGAGCAGCTCAGGGCAGAGGCTATTCTATGGGGGAGGAAAAAAGGCAAGCAGCTAACAAGAAAGATGCTCCACCACTGCCTCGCACACCATCATCCCGCTTCCCACCACGCACAGTCTTTGCACCCTCCTCCTCCTCCTCGTCGCGGCCGGCCCGCGGGTACTCACCCAGGAACTGCACGGCGAAGTAGCAGGCCTCGGCCAGCAGGCTCCAGCGGATGATGGCCTTCTCGGCGGTGTACAGGGCGTTCCACATGATGAGCGCGATGCCTGCGGGGACAGCGGGGCGCTGCCCTAGGGCCGGACGGCGGCCAGGGCCGCGCTTCCCGCCCGCCCCGCGCGGTGCCGCTGCAGGACGCGGCTCGGGCCCCTTTCCCCTCCCGCACCATTTCTCCCAGCTCCTCGCACCTCCTCGTCCTTCGCCCCTCTCCTCCTGGGCCCCTCCCGATGCCGCCGCCTGCCCCGTCTCCCCTGCCGCTCCCTCGGAGCCCCGGCCGCGGCCCAGCGCCCCTCCCCGGCCCCCCTGCAGGCTCCCTTTGCTGGGGCACATGGGGTGGTCCCTCAGGGATTCAGAGCATGCACAGCCCTTCCTACCCTACCTGCAGCATGCCTGAATCCCTGCTAGGGAAAAGCAGCAGTAGCCAAGCTTTTCAAAATACCCCTCAGCAATTTCTTTGCTAGCCGCAGATGTTCTGCTCTCCAGCTGCAGGTGTCGGGCTGGGCATGGACTTTGTCCCCTGCTGGCCACCTGTCCCCTCACTCTGTGGGGCAGCAGCGTGCCCCAGCACAGTGGAACGGCACTCACTGAGGAGGGCTCCTCCATAGAGCCGGATGGGAGTCTTGCTGCTCACCGATTCCTCCTCAAAGATGGCATCGAAGAGCTGGTCAGGGAAAGCGAGGGCCTGGCAGGAGGCGAGAGAAAAACTCAGCACCCTGAAGTGACCAGGGCCACCAAAACATGTCCTCTCGGGCAGCAGCACTCCAGCATCATGCCTTTGTCGGATTGGAGCCACTAGCCAAGAAACTGGAAATTAAGGAGGCACAGAAATATCACCATGTCAACTATCAGCTGCATGGCTGGTTTCTGTGACCAAGACTGCCATTCCTCGGTTTATCAGCCCCACTAATGAAAACAGACTGGTAATGGGAACAAGATGCCAAGGAGAGTTGGCAAAGCCCATTACTGAGACACACTGAGGGCAAAGGCCTCGTAGGAGAAAGTGGTAGGAGGTGCTGGAGGCAGGGAAGGGAGCTAAGTGCCAGGGACTGAAGGGCCATGCTGGGGCATCCTTTTGGCAGTCAGGAGCTGGTTCTTGCCGAGACCACATCCCTCACTCACCATGATGGCGACCCCGGAAAACATGATGGCGGAAACCAGCTGCCAGACCCTGCACGAGAGGGAAGACAGAGGACCCAGCATAAGCTTGGAGGTGACCCCATCACTCATACGTCACAAAGCATTTCTGGCTGCCTGCTCCTTAATCAGCCTTCATCCTTCCCCCATGCACAAGCGAGACAGACAGAAAGCTCCCATGGAAAGACTCAGCTTTCCACATCCCGCTAGCGCCAGCCTCAACATGCAGACCAGCCTTGCTGGTGAGACAGAGCCAGACTCCTCCTCACCCAAGCAAAGGAGGGAAGTGACCCTGCCAAGAGGATGGCGCAGAGCAGGGTGCCCACAGGACACACCACAGAGTAGAACAGGAGCTCCTCCAGCCCCACGTAGCCCTTTTAGTTCTCTGCATGTGCAATGAGACAAGAACTTGAGGGCCTCAGGCTCATTTACTGGGGAAGAATGCAGAGCTCGTCTGGTTCCACAACCTGCAAGAAGCCCCTGCAGGGAGCAGTGATACTGGCACAGCAGCAGAGTTGGTGTCAGAAACCAGAGCTGGCAGGGATGCTGTAGCCAAGGGGCCTCAGATGACCTGGGCTCCAAGGTGATTCAGTACCTTACCTGAGTCCCAGTGGTTCCCGGACTGCAAACTTGATTTCATTTCCCAGTACTTGGCTAATCTGAAATTCAAATGAAAGGCACAAGCTAAGCAGATCCTTCCTCATTCTTTAGGCAGTACTCACCAGCCCAAAACCACATATCTACTTCCATGTGGGAGTTTATCTCTGAGAAGGGTGGAAGGAGGAGGATGACAAAGGATTCAGCTGTGACTCTATGGTCCCAACACCCGCCTTGATTTCCACCAGGAGCTGCAGCCTCTACTGCTCCCTTACTGGGATCAGCCACCTGCAGCACGCAGCTGGGGAACGGTCAACACTAACTCCTGTTTCCTCTCACCTGTGAAAGAAGGGAACTGACTCCTCACACACATCACCTGCATGTCACATCCTGATGGAGCACAGGCTCCCGCAGAGCCCTCAGGGTGTCACAGTATCTGTCCTGCTGTCATGTGCCCACTGCCCAGAGCTGCTCATGTTCACGTGAACATGCTCCTGTTCACAATGCCTGGCTGTGACTACCCCAAACCACATGGATGGGCAAACCTTGGTTTGCCCAGCAGAAGGTCCCTTTTCCACCATTACTGCACAGGGGCTTCCCTCTCTGCTGCCCTCACCTTTGAGCGATGGACCTCGCCATCATCATCCTCGCCGCCGACGCCCAGGATCTTGCGTGTCTTCAGCCTGCTCACCAGGTCGGTCTGGCTGTGCTTCTTCATCAGCGGCGGGGGCTGCTTTGCCGCCATGGTGCTGGCCCTGCCCCACCCAGCCCTTGGCTGCGAGGAGGGGGCACAAGGAGAGAGCAGGAAGCGGCTCTGCTGTCACATGAAACCCCACGACGTTTGGGAAAAATGAAACAACCACCTCCACAAAATCTTCCCGTTAGGCCAGCAGGCGGCTCCTCATCCTCGCGGGGCAGGGAGCCCTGGCTGCGAGGCCGGCCCCAGTTATAGGTGGCTCATCTCAGAATGATCCTGCTGTCTCCGGGATCTGCCTTGCAGGGGGAAAAGAAAAAGCTTTAGTAGAGTGGTTTTAGCATGGACATTTAGTTATAACTGCTTTTGACCTCTAAACCATAATCTTGTCTATCCCAGCATGAGGCAATGCCCAATAGTACCTCTCTGCTGTTTTTCAGATTAGAGGAATTAAGTGCGTCTCAGACTAGGGGAATTAAAATCATTAAGTAATGCTTGGCCTTTTTGCTGTTCCCATGCAATACATCACATTCTTCAGCTGCCATTTCAAGTCAAACCCCAAACAAGTATCAATTATTTATTTGTGTGCGCCCCTCAGATACTGCAGGCTGAACATACCAGCCCCCTGAACAAGAAGAAGCCGGAGGTATGACTTTCCCTGAAGACACTTTGGGAAATGATGGCAATTAGAAGCTGCAAATACTATCTGGGATAAGTAAATACAGGCAATGAGAATTGAAAAAGATAACTTCTGCCCTGACATGCACATAAAAGTACAGGTATTAGGTCCCATGAAATCATTCTGTCTCATCCTGCAATCATTAAACCCTGGAAAGGCTCAGTTCAGAAAGCCTTTTCTGCCAATTTGTCTTCATTTCATCTTGGCTCAGCTGAACACAAATACTTTTTTCCATTTGCCACTTCACCCTTCCAGAGACCACAGAAATTCCCCCCAGGCACCAAGCACACCTAATCCAGCCCAAGCAAGTGTTGGGCTCTAGCACCAGTAGCCCGTGCCCCAGCAGAGCCTTCCCAGAGCTGCCCCAGGAGGAGACAATTTATGCTGATATCTAAATATTGTACGAGTCCCTGGAGAGTAATAAAATAAAATACAATTACTTTGGCATTGTGCAAGCAAATGCTGTCCCAGTGCCTTGCGAGGGATTCCCCTCTCAAAGGAAAACCTTTCCCTGTCGTGGTTCAGACAAGAACAGCCAGTCCTGTCTGCAAGTGCCCAATGTAACTCTTTCTTTAAGGCAAAGTTAAGAGGTCTTGCTGGGATGGTGCAAAAGGTGAACCCCATGATCAAGGGTTTAATAAGGTCCTTTCAGCAGACCAGGCAAAACGCTTTTCAGTGAGCCAGTTGAGCTACTCAGTGCTTTGGAGGTACTTCTTTCAGATTGTAGCAGGGCTTGTTTGGTTGTGGGTTTTTCACTCTTATTCCACTGAATAACTAAGGCCAGCTTCCTGGAAAGGCAGCACGAAGCCAGATGCAGCAGTCAGGGTCTAGAAATATTTCAGAATTGGGACAGTGGAAAACAACCACACAGGAGGAAGGTAGAAGCTGTATATTCAGGCCTACCTTTGAGCAGGGGGCAGGAAGCTCAAATGGCAGCTGACAGTAGAAAAGTTTGAAAGACTTCTCATGTCTGGGGTTTGCCAACCTAAATTGTCACAATAAATTGTGTGTATTCAAGTCTAGACAATCTACACACAAAATCCACCCCAAAGCCAGAGTGACGTGTCTGAAAGAAAAGCTCAACCTCTTTAACTAGCTACAGTTTTTGCATTTTTTTTTCTGCTCCTGGCTGACCCAGACTCACAAGGTTGGATGCTGAGTGGTTTCCCACCAGAACTGAAACCAGAGAAGACATGTTGCTGTGGTATTTCTAGCCCAGCATTTCCTGATCAAAGCCATCCATTCTAGTTGTGAAGCAACAGTCGTGCAATGAATGCTTCTCTCTCTCACTCTGAGGCCATCCCACATCTCTAAAGCTAGGAGAAAAGTATGGCAGAGGGCCTGAGCAGGAGTATCCTACTGGCTCTCCTCAGGGAAAGAGACCTGAGGCTCACTGGTCTTGACAGGACTTGGGGTGCTGAGTGTGCTAGCCATGCCATCCTGGCACTTCTGGATCTTTCCTGGTTTCTTGCTAGGGAAAGCCTGATGCCCATACTTTCTGCTCTGGCCTCATGATCAGAAATGTCAGAGGAAGAGAAGATGGGACAGGGGAAGAAAAAAAGAAGTAGGAAAAGCAAGGAAAAAAAAAAAAAAAAAAGAAGAAGGAAGAAGAAAGTAATAGAGAATTTCTCCTGAGAGCAAGAAGCAAAGAAAGGTGGGACTTCATGACTCACCAATGAAGACTGCACTGAATAGCTTTGTGATTACAGAGGCAGTTTAACAACTGGCTCAAGGCCAAAAGATCAAAATTTGCCTTCATCATTTGTCTCACCAGTTGCTTTCAGGGCAGGAGTTGGTGGAAATTTATCCACATCATCATTAACACTGCTCTCCCACTAAGAGTTTCCACTAATTTGTGGTAAGCCACTGGCCAAGAGCCGGGACAACACAGGCCAGACACAAATGCGAATAAAACAATCTGGTGCATAAACCCACGCTCCTACAGCACAGCTATGGCATGGCCCTGCAGCCAGTCCACATCTCATTACCCCCATCGTCCAGAGACAGAGCCAGTCTAACAAATGCTGAATATTAATGGCTAACGAGCTAATGAATGCAATTAGTGCTAATTCAGTGACATTCAGATAGAAGATGCTGAGGATTTGAAAGCATTATACTTACATTAATGTATCCTGACACACTGACAGTTTAGAGGATGGTTTCTATTAGCCTGTGAGTTTGCAAAGGGGAACCTCCACCTCCTCTTTCTCCTGCGATTCTCTCCTCCTTAATCCTTTTTCCAAGCATCCCGGGGACTGTGCAGATCAACCACCATAAACAGGCAATTCTTGCTCCCTGCCACAGCTCCCTGTGATGGGCAGTGTCTATGTGCAGCTGAAAGAAGGTTTTTTCCTCATAGATCCCTTTTCTTCGCAGGCTCTTTGCAGTGTCTGTTCACTTGCTCAGCTGTTCAGCATACTGCATTCAATTTTGATAGCTACTGCTTAGTGGTGCAAAGAAACCTCACTGATGCCACGCCAATGATAGCTCAATCTCTCCCACCTCCACAGCTCTTCCCCCAGCATCTCTGCTTCCCTCCCAGTGTCTGGAAAGGAGAGCTCCGCAGCGTGGGAGAGAGGAGACTCAACTGTACATGCCACGGTGCTGCAGCAGCCAGAGCTTTGCACACACCACGGAGGTGCAGAACCAGACCCCGCTCCAGCAGCGCCTGGAGCTGACTGCCTACAGCTCCTGCAAGCCAGAGCCTAACTGCTCGTGGGTGGCAAGCTGCCTGCCTGGAAGGACACAGCTCTCCAGGGCCATGGGGACACGGATGCTGTCTACTGCTAAGATGGACGGCACTGTCGTCCACAGTGCAGCCTTCTACCTGACAAAGCAGTGGTGCTTGAATTAAAGAGGTGGCACTAGAGAACCTCTTGCTCCAAAGGTTTGATGGCACTTCCAGTCTGCAAGCAGGGGAAGAGAATATGAAACTGGAGCCAAGCTAGGACAATGAAATGTTTATACATTTAAGCTGGACACAAGTTTGTTCAGCTCTATCACGTTCAGTCCAGTGAGAGGATTCTTGCTCTCCTGTTTTAGATTTCCCAAGTCAGTATGCCCAAGACAACTCACCACCTTGAGCCCGCTTTGATTTGTTACGCCTAAGAACTATCCAAGAAGGTGCAGTGGATGTATGTCCTTTGTAACAGCCTAACAGGACACCTGCCGTGCCTAAGCATTTTCTACAGAGCACAGGTTGAGAACCAATACTAAGTATGAAGCAGATGAAGCAGTGGCAGTGTCCCTTTCCAGTACTGGAGTTCTCTGGGGGCAATCTGGCAGAGCCCAGGGGAGTTTCTCCAGCACTGCAGCAGCACAAGGAAGTGTGCACATGAGAGGGGTATTCACCGTGGCAGCTGTGCTGTATCTGGCCCTCATAGATGGGCTGATGATGCCCATAGCATTTCTCCTGCAAGGGCCCAGCAGCTGTAATGGATTTGTCCAGCTCTTCTGATGTTCCTCCAGGCTGTGGCAGTATCTCTTTGCTGCTGAGGACAGTAATGGGTCCATAGCAGCTGCTCTGGACCCTATACCTCATCAGCCACAGAGCTGTCGAGAAAGCCTGGCCTCAGACACATGCACATGGTAAAGAGGAGAGGAATGGAAACACAGGTGGATTAAGGACAGGATCCACAGACCTACCAAGTAGCTTGGTCCTTGCAAACATTCCACTGTTGCCTAATCACATGGGACCTACGGCTCCTTTTTTCCCACCACACATGAAGGTTCAGACTGCTCACTTTTACATGCTTAAAATTTGGTCATAAACAACCTCAGTCACTTCAGGACTCTGAAATCGTGACGGATGAGGTAAATTCCCTGTGTCTAACCCAAAACCTCACCCAAGAATCACAAAACATCTTTGTGCATCCTATCTAAATGGGCTATCAGGAGTTTCCCCTGGAAGCTCAGGGTGCAGCAGGCCCTGAGCCAGAACTCCCCATGTCCCATGTAACTACCAAAATGTAGCTATTTTCATCCTCTATTTCTGCAACTGCACATCCCAAACCCATGGTGACCAAACCAGCTCCCTGCCTAGATTTCTATCAAGCGTGGAGATTTAGACTATTAGGACCTCTCTACCACCAGCCAGCTGGGAATGAAACTTGATCAAGCCGAAAATAACCTGATGCTCAGGCAGTAAAAACAATTAGCACTCAGCCACCACAGCAGCAGAATGTGGTGGCTGCTCCCGCTCCGTCTGGCACAGTCTGTACCCCTAAGCAACAGGGACACTTCAGATTTGTCACCTGTAACAAGCCAGGTACACAGGACTCCGTTCCCACATAAACACCAGCCCTTTCAGCATAGAAGGCTCTTTGCAATACCAGCAGGAAGCATGCCTTGACAGAGGCTCATCCCTAGCTCTGCCACAGCCCCTTAAGCAACTCTAAAAGCACAGGGAGCTGCTTCCTTAAGCAATTATAAAAGGCATAGGGAGACTGTCATCCCTAGGGAATACCTAAAAACCTAGGCAGTAGATTTCCTGCCCCTACACATGATGAAAATGCAAAGATCCTTAGGTCAAAGGACATCTTCTCTGGGTGCCTCCAGATCATTTCCCAAATCATCTGCAATGCACCAAGAGCCTCAGGCATATCTGAAGTTCACCCTTCAGGCCGAGCACATCTCATGGCCAGACACCACTGAATGCCCTCCAATGCTGTTTGTGAGAGGTGCAGAGCTGCCCATGACTACAAAGCCTCCACTCACAAGGCAGTGGCACTCGGTGGCTACAGCAGCTCTGGTAACCTCAGCTGTAATGGATATGGCCAGCATCACCCCTCAATAGGGGACAATGAGTCCTCTGCAGCCTGCTGGGGAGGAAAGAGTTAACTTGTGTTGCTTACTCAGTCACCACTTCACGAAAAAAAGGACATCCAAAGTCTGCTCAGCCTTTTCCATGCATCCTTTCCTCCATCTGCTTCAGGGTTGCTTTAGCCCAAGCAGGCTCAGCCCCTGCACCCTCCTCCCCACTGCTCCTCTTCAGCCCCTGGGTGCAGCAGCTCCTACCCCCAAGTTCCCCGTGGCTGTCCAAACATCCTGCCCCAAGAAGAATCACTATTGGCTATATCCTATAGCAGCTGGGAGGTAGGGCCCATCTCTAGAATTTTATTGCCCATAGGTGTCGAATTTCTTTTTGCAGAGACCACAGGAAGGTTTCTGTCTGTGTCACAGGATGTGTTACACAGCAATCAAAACCTGTAAAGTGTTCAGTTTCCTCAGAGCACGACAAAAAAGCTGTGTTGCTCTGCTAGTTTCTCAGATGGGACCTATAATTAAACACAGCAACCTCACTCCTCTCGGCCTGCCAACCACCACCTGCAGCACCTCGCTGACCCCGCCGTGCGAGCCTGGGCAGCACCTCAGGGGAGGAAGGCTTGTTTGGCTCTGCAGCAGCTGGCAGGGCAGCCTGTGACACGCTGCATGTGCTCGGGCCCGCGCCCTGCACAGCTGCGCCGACCGGCACGGTAACACAGGGCTCCCCACGGCGCCCAGCTGGACACCCGGCCACACCGTGCCCCTTCTGTGGGCTCCGGGGGCTGCTGCCACAGGGGACAAACAGACTTCACCCTTCATCTACCACACGCACATGTGCACTCTCACCCCACGTAAGAGGATGCAAGGTACAAGCACAATAATGTACAATAGCCGCTTCAGCAGCTCTCGTCTATGTCACTTACATAAAACTCTACCCCCTGCATCACCCTCCTCTCTGCCACCGAGGCACTCAGCCCAGCCAGCCACACCAATCCATCACCCCAAAGCTGCCCTTGCTCTCCCCAAAGGCTCTGGCTGCCACCTCCCCACCCAGCCCCTCGCTGTCCTCAACAGATGGTCACAACCACACAGTTAAATTTCCCAGGAAGCTGGGAGGATGGGAGAGAGAGAGGGGGAAGTAGGACATATCAGGATAGGGTGCTGTTTTTCTTTAGGGGCATTAAAAGAGGAAAATTCCTCTTTGATTCCCATCTGCCTTAGACAGGTGTTTGTCAGAGACAGACCCAGAAGCTTAACAGGCCATCTGTCCTGCAGATGATTTCTACAGGGAAATATTAGAAGGAAAAATAAAACCCATATGCACACAGAAAGAAACACACACAAACCACCCCCCCCAACCAAGTAAATCAACCCTTGCTACAGAAAAAGAGCAGCTTAAAAAGCTGGGAAAGCCCTTCAACCTAATAGAGTAATACAGGTCAGTTTTACAGAAAGTATAATGCAACTGCATTTCATCTCCTCTGCCTGGCACCTGAGGTGTAACAGAGGCTCAAAAGAACTCTATAGAAAGACCCTGGGAGTAGCAGGGAGGAGTCCACACATGTGCTTTTCATCCACAACACCACTGGACACTGAACCTTCACAGTAGCATGGGGCTTCTTGGCACTTCTTTCCCTGACAACCTCAAACCTCCTCAAATTTTCTTTCTACTGTGCCCCCAAGCACCTGACAAGAGACTTTCATAAATGCTCCGGGAAGCCAATGCTCTTTATTCTCAGCAATCCCCTGCACCTCTGTCCTTTTCCAGAACTCCAAAGAAAATCATTAAGAAACTACAATTTGGGACATTAAGTCCCCTGAGCCACATACAGGCATAGCATCCATCTGTATACTGTCACTGAAACAGTGATTTCAAAGCCATTCTCGATGGATTCCCTCCCCCAAGACAATAATCTACCTCCAGCAACATTAGTTCTCTATCTGCAATCCTGGAACTTACTCAGCACAATGCAACCACTGTGATTTATACACTCTCAACATGTCTACAACCATGAAATGGAAGATGAAACGGGTTTGTTCCCCTCCAGAACTGCAAAAGCAGATTCCCAACCAGTTTCATGGGCCAGTTTGCAACCCCAGCCTGAGAACAGCTCCTGCAGGACACCCCAGCAGCACCAGATTTTTTCCCTCCATTTGTGTAGAAAACAAAGAGTTTCTCATCTCCATAGTCTGCCATGATATGACCAGATGTGCAGTCTAGGCAAACACAATAGGGAGGAAAAAGGGCAGACGAATAAATTTGCATTAAGCAGGAAGATTGCCTTTTGGTCTAGCCAGGATATTTCCTGAGTCTCAGGCACATAGGCACTCACAGGACTCACACCTCTCATTGTTCAAGCAATAAAGATTCCTTCTACGACACAGTTGCTCTCTAAATTAGGCCTGATATGAAATGGCCCAAGCAACTATCAGTCAACAGCTGAGTTGTTAGCAACACTGTCATAGAGCATTTCCCATATGCATGGTTACATCCACATTCTGGATAAAATAATAAAACTTCATTATTATATAAACACATTTAATTTATAAATAAGTTATACATTAATAAATTAAGCCAATATAAATGTACATACATATACATATAAATATATGTATTTGTACATGAATAGATGTATATAAATATATATATTATATATACATATACACATACACACAAATAAGAAACATGGGTTGATTTATGTGGACTTACTTTGGGTCTCACTGCATGATCTCTTGACTGGTTAGTAAAGAGAATTCAGACTACCACACCAACCAAGTATGTTGGCATTCGCCTGTATTTTGGTTTCAAGAGAGCGGCTTGTCCTAGACTCCTTCCCGAGAGATGTCATTGAGAGTCTCAGCTCCTGCTTCTATGTCAACCATTTACTGTCCTAAAGAGTGATACCACCTGTGATCTCTCAGCCCTGGACTGCCACCACCTACACACCACCTGGAACCATCACTGCAGCTTGGGAACACCTTCTCATCTCCCTAAACAATTTGCCAATATTTCCTGTTCATGCACACGCAATTAGAACCCTGGGTTTATCACTCCCTCATGGCTCCTTAGACATGAAATAAGCCCAGACATGCAGACAGGCTCAGGAAGTTGCTTAGCAAAAACATAATGGAGAAGGCCTCCCAACAAAACACGTACTTCAACTACTTGGTAGCCTATCCCAACGTGGCAAAAATCTCCCTCTGACACCTTAGCAGTTTCTATAGCAACAGGTTACTGCTAAAAATGTCAGATGCAAAATTCCCCATGTTGGGCAAACAGGAGCTAGGAGGACAGATTTAGAAGAGGAAAACTTCTAAATAGCTGCTGCCAGAGCTAGCACAGGCTCTGCTAATTCACAAGTCGGTGGTGAAAAAACTTAAAAGAAACTTCTAGCAACCCACTAGAGGGGGAACACATTGATGCACAGGGACATGTCTTGTGGAGCACTGTTCCACAGCATCCCTCAGAACGAGAAGGAGCCACAAGTATCCCCCTCTCCTGCAATGAGGCACTTGAAAGTGAAACCAGCTGTTTTTAGGAACTGAACTACAGCACAGCATGCAGAGTAGGAAGCCTGAAAGCCGAACTATTAGATTATAGGTTTGGCAGTACTGCTGCTCCTTTCATAAAATCAAGACTGGGTCATTAAACCTCTGAGACCTTAGTTTTCCCAGATGTATATGAAAAGTAAATCTACCAGAGAAGTTCATATAGCTCATGTGGCAATGGCCCAGCCACTGTAGCCCACCAGCGCCAGGTTGTGACACCTCAGCCTGCTCTGTGGGCTCCTGTGCAGAACTTGGCTCATTACACACAATATGTCAGAGGCAGAAATGCCCTTCCTGGCCTGACTAACAACCAACTTAGCATGACATCGACTTAGTTTCTGTCTGTCTTCATTCCCTGCTGGTGGGAGACAGCACTGTGGAAACCTTGGGGTGAACTTTACATGGATCCTGCCTTAGCACACACCAGAAATTCTCGGAAGATTCTCGTGGTCAGATTAAACCCAGATGCAGAAAATCAAAGCAGCCACAGCTCAGCAGAGAGCTGCACACGGGAGGAAGGCGGAAGGAAGCCCACCACACCAACAAGTGACTGCATTTGCCAGGCTTTCCCCACGAACACAACACCCACCCCCGTGGAACTCACCCACCTGACTTTGCTTTTATGTGCTGCTGAGTCAGGGGAAAACTGCAGGCACCCATGTATGTGGATGTGCACATGTTTGTTTATGCATGAGCTGTCAAGCCCCGAATTATGCACAGATCAACAAGGCTCTTTGAATTCCCTGACTGTGAAGTGCGTGACATTTAATCTGAGCCTTCCTTTTGGATTTCATATCATGCATTATCAACAATGGCTATTCAGCACACAAGTACCCTTTAGAAAGCTTTCATCAGAAAAAGGAACTCATATAAAGGAGATTGAAAGAGACAATGTCTCTGATGCATGACAGGTTCTCTTTTGCTCCACAAAAGACCAGTCAGTGTACATGTACTGTGAGGAACATGCACAGAGTCAGTCTGCCCCCATCCCAGAGTAAAAGCATTTCATGGATAGAGAGAATGGAATTTGGAAGCATCAACTATTACTTGAATCTGTGCATGTCCTCACCTCCCTCTTTTAGGCTCCCTTGGAAATAGGCAGGGTGAGCCAAACTCCAGAGGTGTCCATTTTAGGACAAGATGCATCATTCCCTGTAATGGTTCACCTCTTCCCATATACCACAGGAGGAGCCTAGATGATGAGCAAGACTAGGCTTTTGATTGCTTTTATAAGGATCGACAAGAACAAGATCCTTGCTGTGAACTTCTCACTACCTGATCCTAGGCAAACCCTGTATCACTTTTGCTCATCTCACAGCATAGAGTCACACTTTGGGATTATGAAAAAAACTAGACAACAACATGCAAGGAAAGGGTATGGAGATACTATGCCCAATAGTCACAGCCACAAAGGACACATATCAGCCTAAGGAACTAAAGCAAGATTTCTCTTTTCACAGCAGAGAGGAGGCAAAGGAATGGACACTGGGAAGCGGCATAAACAGCCTTGGTGACACGGGATATCTGAGAACTGAGAGGTCCAACAGGAGCTCTCTCTCCATCTTGCCTGACACATACAAGAGAAGTCTTGGGAAAAAAATTATAAAGGTGGTACTGACTAGTTCTTCTCCCTACTTTTGTTTGATTCCACTACCCAGGGACAAGGAGGCAACAGAGAGATTCAGGCAGCCAAATGATAGCAGCATCACTGCTACGTTGTCAGTGCTACTGACAAATCAAGGTCTCAAGTAACCATGGAAAACCCAGCATTGCCAGATGTCCCATCTCTACTATCAAGGGTTGTTTAAGGACCTTCCCTTCTTTTTCAGCTTAAAGTCTCAGACACTTGGGTAAAACAAGTTCCAGTAATATCAGGATCACTCACCAGGACTCTGTGTGTGTGTATACACACACTGTGCTTCTCTGCTGTTCCTGTGTGTGTATACATCTGTCTGCAAACATACAGCACAGCCTCCTGCTTAGAAGAGCTCATGGCATGGAAGTGTCAGGTTTTAGTCAACACCTTCCCCATTACCTCTCACTGTAATGTCATTTCCATGCAGCCAGGGCTCTGGGGGTTTCAGGTTGGCCTCTTCTCCCCTGTGTTCTTTGACTAATGACAGGCACTCGGTTTGCATGGTGATGTGATGCAGGTGATAAATTGGCTGGAGGGGATAAGCTCAACTGCTTTATTATTCCTCCATCCATCAACCCTCAACGCATCCTGCTTGTCCAGTGATTTAGACAGTGGATATTGTCACAGTTCATGGAAGGCATTGGAAAAATTCCTGATGGATTTTTGCCAGCAGACAAGGCAAGAACGCATTCATACACCCCCAGGTGAAAACGGTTGCACTGGCCAGAGCAGTAGGGCAGGAGGGTAGAAGGATGCACCATAGGTGCCTGCTGTTCAGAAGCACACCACATCTCTGGTCAGCACTTACAGAGACTCCACCAGCAATGCTGATATTAAAGTCAGCTAAATTTTACTCTCACTTTACCATGAAAACAACCTGGGAAAACACAGACAGATGGTCTAAATTCTTTGGTCCTTTCAGTGCAACCTTTGACTCCTGGTAGATTTCTGCTTTCTGTGGAGTAGTTTGGATGCTCTTTATTGCAATTAAGCAGCTTCTACAGAAACTTTTCTTCCTAGGCCACAAAGAAAATGCTGGGGAAAAGCCAATACCACCCAGCTCCCTTGGATTCAGTATTGTGGTTTTTGAATTTTCCTCTCCCCACTGCAAGGACGCAGCTCACGTTTCTACCTACTTGGAATATGCCAAACATCCACCATGAATGGCATGACAGGCAGCTAAAATTAAATGTCCAACAGAAAGACTAAGAGGGACTTAAAACCATGGACCTGTATGATGTCTTGTTTCTTCAGAAAACAGCCTGCTTCCTGGAGCTCTGGCTCAGACAGCCCTCCATTTCCACAATACAGTCCTTCCTGAGGACTCCATACAACATGGCAGAGTGTCTGCACCAAGGCTGTGCTCCAGCATTGCCCACACATCTCTCAGCTTTACAGCAACACAGTTTGGGGCATCAGTGAGGCTGCTGCCTGGCTGGGTGCATGCCACACACAACAAGGCAGGGCCAGACAGCCAGGAGAGCTGAACTAAAGGCACATTCTTGGCTGTCAGGAAGGATAGCAAGCACAGCTGTCCTTGAGAAACTGCCTGCTTGTTGTCGCATCTATCTCCATCTACAGCAGTCCTATCTGGAAGCCCAGAAAGAAACTGCAGCACTCAACAAGGGCTGGGATTATTTTAAGGAACAACATCTATTGGCTGAAAGAGCATCTCAAGTCTTTATATGACCATAAACATCCAACACCAGAGGTTTGTGTTTCACTCATAAGGTGGCATCACTACAAGCAGTGTTTTGCTGCCATCATGGGTTACTGAATGAATGGGTACTCAGACAAAAACACTGTCTGAGTCACCTACAAAGTTTCCTGAAGACTTGTGGGTTTTCTCTGTAAGTCTCTTTTTTGGCTGCTGACACAGACTCAAATTGTTTACTTTCTCAACTCAGGCAGGATGCAGCTAGGCGGGTTGCAAGCCCTTTTGTGCTGCTCTGCCTGCACCTGCCCCTCTGGGCCATGCAGTCAAAGTGCTGCTGCCTAATTTTAGTACAAAAAGGAGGGATTCCTCTCTGGTTTGCAGCAGCAGGCAGCTGCAAAGGGAACTGCACACTAATCTCCCTCTAAAACACAGAATCCCTTCAAACAAATAATTAGGTGGCCAGTATTATCTGACACTGCTCCGTGTGCATCTCCCGCTACACCAACTTATCCTGTAATACCACTCCTCAGGAGACCAGACTACCGAACCATGGATTTATTCCTAACTGCTTTTATCCTCATGCTCTCCTCTGTGCCTTTGACATAATTTATTATGTTAATCCAAATCCCTAACAAAAACATCTAGGAAACTCTGCACCAATGCACCAATGGAGCCAGTTACCAGTCCCTTCGTTTAGGCTTCTCATTTTGGCCCCTTAGGTTCAGAAAGCAAGCACATAGTTCCTGACCACCAACATCAGCAGAAGGTGCTCAACCTTTAGCACTAAACCCAACTACAATGGGTTTGATAATCTCCCTGTTTTGGTGATGGATCTCTCCTCCCCATAAGACAGCAGCAGTCAGTATAAATCTGGAGTAGAGCTTTCTTACAGACATTGGTCCTTGATTCTGCCCTGTAAGATGAGGTGGGTAAGGGTCCAACTAAAGTCTGGTATGAGTCAGGTACAGCCTAGGCAAGGGCTTCGCCATCAAAACCAACGCACAAATATGCTCAATAAGTTCCTATTTTGCATACAGAGGGATAGAAGGACATTTACAGGTTTAGGTAATGGGAACACATACCCACTGCACAGAATGAGGATGAGACACTTAATGCACATTGTGAAACCCAGAAGGAAAGTTTGCTACTGGGATTTCATCAGAGCCCAGGGAGACAGGGCTCTGGGGCCAGCACTTTGTGGTGGGCTTCCAGTAAAACCCTGTGCATCTCCAAGCTTCTTCTCCAAATGTCATCCAGGGTCAGCCACATTAATCAGCACCACAGATGGACACTGAAACACATAGAGATGCATTAGGCCTTGCAGATGACACAGAGCTTCACAAACAGAAAAAGCCCAAGAAGGCCAGAGAGCAATTTATCATTTGTAAACTATTGAGAGTGTCTTTGGTTATAGGCGGGTTTCTTTTTTAATATCTTTTAGCATCTTGAATAAGAACTTTTCAAACTCATGCTAGCCTGTGATCTCCAGGACAGCACCAAAGACATATTTTCCAAGGGAAAGCAGAAAGCAATGCAAACAGGGAACACCTGGTCACCTCTTAAGTGTTGTTTTTCCTTCTCTGGAAAAAAATCCAAATGTATTTTGTGGCTAGTATTAGGTCTTTTCCTCCTGAGACTTATTTTCACATTCCTACATCAAAAATACAAAACCCAGAAGATCTACGTTCTATAAATAATGTCCCAATAGTGCCAAGGTCACCAAGCTCTCCCCTCTGGCACGAGGCCAGAAGTAAAACATAAACAACCTCAACATCTTTCTGGTTCACGTGCACTTTTATCCAGTGCCAAGGGAAAGCTTGTAGCCAAAAACGTAGCACTGAGAAGCCCGACACCCCCACCCCGTGCACAGCTCCACCCAGGTCAACATGCAGCCTCCTGGGCAGCCCGGTGGGAAGACAGCCAATCCTGCCTGCGTCACACGCAGATACTCTTTGTGTTCTAAGGGCATTTAGCAGTTTTCATTAGAAATTTGGGGGCTTACTGGGTGAGGACCAAGCACACACATGGCACAGAACATTTCATGATCCAAAAAGCTCAGAGTGGTATTTGTAACCAGCATGTGGTACCATCCCTCCCAGCCCCTACTATTCAATATGTTGACCTTCAGAGAGCTGCAGGACAAGTGAACACCAGCTGCAGATGTACTCCTGGCACTTTGCACGCTTCAGCACTCGATGCTCAATGAGAACAATAGGAAAACATTTCCCTTTGGATCACTCCCCAGCCTCCAAGCAGCTCTAAATGGACTGAAAACCTCAGGGGAGGGCATGTCTGTGGTTTATTCTCCAAGAGACCAATGGCCACCCCAAGCCTTGCCTTGCTGTGCATCTCTGGACATGTTCTCATGTTCACATCTCTACAATAAAACCTCACTACAGGCCTGCCAGCAGAAAGGACCAACTTCAGAAAGGACCAACTTCTCTTGGGACTGTAGAGCAGACCTCACCTTCTCAGCCTCTTGGCTGGGACAACCACCTACGCAAGGAAGATCTCCCTTCACCTTGCTCCACACTGCAGTTGAAGAACAGGAACACACACATATTAAAGCAACCAAGTCCCCTTTTCTCAGCTGCCATCAGTATCCACAGATTCATAGTGTCCCTCACACTCTGCTGTGCATTTATGCAACCTAGCTGAGACAGAGCTAGGGCTAGTTGAGGTGCTTTCATGCTGAGTCTTAAGATGTCTATTTTGGGGTTTTTGCCAAAATCTTTCTAAGAAAACTTCCTCCCCAGGCAGACTCCCCTGCTTGAAATGTAACTACTATTTATTTGTTTAAAAATCACTTTCCTCATCCACAGGCTCTGAATGCCATTGTTCAGCAGGCTGCTCTACCGCAGACAGTTACTGAACAAGTTATTTATGCCAAGTCCAGAATAGCCAGTGCTCTTGCATACTCTGTATTTTCTCATGGCTCAGCTGTGCTAGTGGTACCCTAATGTCAACAAGACTTTGGTTGCTGCTGGCATTTGTAACTCCCAGCCTTTGCAGACAGAGGAGATTAAATGGTACCCATTTAATCACTTGCAGCCCTGATTTTCAGGCAGCTGCAAGAGGGTCAGGCTCCTTGCCTGGGTAAGAAAAAGGCTCACTGAACTCCAACTCCAAGCAGTGCTGAGGCAGGGCAAAGAGCAGGTGCTCAATAAGGTGCTGCTTTTTGCACAGCCTGGTTTGCTCAGTCAGAGCTGAACTCAACAGAGAAGCCTAATAGCTTCTGCTGCTCTAGACAGAGCAGTGCACCTGCTCAGATGGGACAGCCAGACCCCGCAAGAGCCATAGCAGATCGCTCAGCACGCAGGAATGTGCAAGCTCTGGCGGGGATGCAGAGCCTGCTGAGAGCTGGCTTCTTCACCTTCCCCTCTGTGATGGCAGGGGGTCTGTCCCGGCTCCCTCCCGTATCGCGGTTCCCCCACCCTGCCCCTCTCCTCCATCCCCCCCAAGCACTTCCCCGTCCACCATGGCCAAGCCCTCCTCGCAGCCAGGGTTCCTCAGCACACCTACAGGACTGCATCCCACGGGAAATACAGCTGTGCTAGCTTCCCTCATCCCAGCCCAACGCAACGCTCCGCCACCGAGGCTGACCCCCTAGCCTGTGCAGTCAGGACTCAGCCCCCCATTTCAGGCACCTGAAGTACTCATCTGAGGACCGTGGTCCTCCTGTGACGCTTCCTGAGCACGCGGAAAAGGACGGAGCACTTCCAGGAAAGAAGCGACATCGGACCCCTGCCTTTGAGTCGAGAAAGCCCTCGCCACAAAGCCAAGGGACCGCCTGCGCATCACCTCGCAAGGCGGCACGGCTGCTGTCCCTCCAACGCTGAGTAACCTGCCACCCTCCCACCAGAATACAACGCTCCACCAACCTCCTCCACCCATCCCACCCGGACCGAGCACGGTCAGGACGGAGACGGTCCCATCGCAGCCATGCGCAGCCAGCACAAGGGCTGATCCCTCTCCTTAAGCCCCTCTCCGTCCGCCCGTCCGTCCATCGCTCCATCCATTCCTCCCCCGTCCGCGCTGACTGCGAGGGGACAGCGGGGGTGGCTGCCAGCACCGCGCTCCCGCGGGGCGCCCGGCCGCGGCGGGGTGCGCGCCCCGGATCCCCGGGACCCCGAGGGGCGGCGGGGAAAGTCCGCGGCGCGGAGGAACGCGCACAGCACTCACCGCCCTAGCG